>JARQOC010000010.1:53872078-53888230 GCA_033576535.1 Allobates femoralis | reverse complement strand
CAAGAGATTCATTCCATCTGTCAATCACAGTGAGTGATCACTTATTTCTCTGCTGCCCACTCCCCAGGGAATGAATATTCATGTAGTAACATCAGTGCCTTGAATTGATCTGACCTGTAAGCATACGAGGAAAGTGAGAAAAAAAGCAGGTGTGAGACACAGAGGACGGGGGGAGGGAGGAAATAGCTGCCTGAGTAGGAGTGAGTAATGAATGAACATTTACATACTGTGGACTATTCAGCAGTGAAAGTAATGAGCTGGACTAGTGAAGCAGCTGCCTGCTGGGTGTTAAGATGCTTATAGCAAGGGAACTACAAAGGGTACAGTAGTAATGATTTTTAAATATTCTGAAAGGGCTGCCAAGGCACTATTCAAGGGTACTTTTAGTATCATAATGAAAAATGACCTGACAGAGTCCTTTTAATCTGCAGATGGTGTTCTGATCTATTGTTACAAGACCTCTGATGTCATCTGATCATTTTATTGTTTAGTCCTTTTGCTCTGATTCACTACTCTCCAGATATTCTGACTCGACTATGACCTGACTACGTGCCTGTCTAAGCCCTTAATCTTTGACATGTTATCCTGGTATCAGAACCCAAAAAGCTTGACTACCCTGGCTCACGACTTGTCCGTGTAGTACTACCATCAACTTAGTGACTAGCGTCACATTAAAACAGGACAGATGGTCCTTATTTTTCTCTACATTCAATTTTTCCATCATGCCAAGTCAGAGGCTGATGCTTTGTCACATGGTCTGGACTCCGTGTCTCCTCCAGAACCTCCCTCTTCTATTTTTCCTCAGAATAGGATTTCTATGCAGGGCTGGCGTCATAACCCTGTGCACCCGGGCAAGTGTCAGGGCCCTGGGCAGCTGGGGGGCCCACTGACCATCAGGACAGGCAGCTTAGAAGCAACACTTTCCCCCCAGCATTATACAATATATATTATATATATATTTCCATTTTGTAGCTGGAACCTTAATTGTTTATCATATTCTCCTGATTATAGGATGAAAGTAATTTCTGCTCAGACAACTTTTCTTGTACATTAAAATCGATGTTGCGTTCATAAAAAGACTTAGATTTTAATTGGAAAAAAAAAAAAGATTACGGTTAAATGACTGAAATGAATTGAGGAACTTCAGTGCGGAGCAAATACAGAGAGGAGGTTCTGTGAACCTGGTGGTGTAATCTCAGATGATTTACATTTACATTGTAATGGCGGAATTTAATAAGAACGGTTTATAGAGTCGACAGGAAAAAAAAATAATAAAAACAAATTGAGTTTATGGGAAAAAGCGCTAAATCAGCAGGTGGAAATCATGGAAAATACCTTGATGTAATAAAATGTTACCATTACAGGAATCAAAAAGTTAAAACACTCAGGAATCAGATTATGGGAGCTGCTGAGCAGAGGGAGGGTGGATAATCAATGTTACACAGGAGCCTGGTGATATAGGGATGATATTAGGACCATTTACATGGGACGTACCGAGTCGTATAGGGGCCTTGTAGGGTATCATTGAGTCATCATAGAGAGTTATCTACTGTATTTTTCGCTTTATAAGACTCACCGGATTATAAAACGCACCCACAAATTTGTTGAAAGAAAATAAATAATTTTTAATGTTGAATGGGGTCTGTCTTATAATGCCAGTGTCCGACTTACAAATCATATATATAACCCCCATCCTGGTACATGGACCCATTGCGCCATATGTAGGGCGGGGGGAGATGAGTGCAGGCTCATATAATATGCACTACTCCCCTCTGCCCACCTCTCAGCACCAGCTTCAGCACTGGGTTGATGGACAGGGGTATATAGTGCATATTACATGAGGCTAATGAGTGGGGGCATGTGACCACAGGCTACCTCTGCAGACTGCCCACTCCAGCCCCCGGACACCACTCCAAAGCCACCCCCCCCCCTAGTAAATTCGGATTATAAAACGACACTTCCTCCCCCCCACACACATACTTTTCCCCAAAGTTTGAGGGAACGTCTTATAATCCGAAAAATACGGTGTATTCACTTGAGACAAACAGCTAAAACGGTAAATGATGATGCTTCCTTAAAGACATTGCCCATACAGGTGAAGTCCCACCACCAATGCAACCCCATATATTACTCATAGTAAAGGGCACATATCAGGTCTACTTGGGTTGTAGGGTCTTGACAAAATATTGGCACAAATTGAAAGCTGATGGATATACTGCCCAGTTGGGACTTAATGAGAGTTTTGAGTTTGGTTCATTATGACTCAAGTGAGCCACATCACACCGACCGAGCACAACTGTGTACTATACAGTGAGAGGAAACACCCAACGTTATTTTCTGAGGTAACCAGGGGCCAGTCTGGGGGTATAAATGGGTCAACAGAACCCCAATTACACAATGCTTAAGGTGCTGGGCAGTGTTTAGAATGCCCAAAGGAGGTGACAGGTTCGCTTTAACGACTTTAATGCACCACAGCTGTTGTTGCACTCAGAGACTACACATACCAGTGGCTGCTTTATTACAGAAAGTCATGTCCTTTGCTCCTAAGCTGAAATTTCCTCCACTGCACCCCAAAGAGGGGAGAGGCGCACCGTAGACAGAAAGTGAAGAGGATCTATGGCATTGCACATAAAGTGTTGTAAAAACGTCTTCTGAACAGGAGGGGGATACGACTAGACGCAGCTCATCAGCTTCTGTGGCTCAAGCAATGCCATTGACAATGCCTTACTACTTTGGGGCACCCTGGCTCCACAGCTATAGTGGCGAACCCCACACACTAATGGACTTAAAAAAGAAAATGCAGGCAATGTTCACACTGGACCCAGTGAGGGATGAACAAAAAGTGGAGATACTGATTAGTCAGCTAGGGGGCGCTGCTCAGAGAGAAGTTACTTCTTGGCTTCCTAATGTAAAGGAACCTGCTGAAAAGGTTCTAGACTGGCTATGAGCGACATTTCAAACAAGAAGCCTGTCCGAGTTATAGATGCCATTCTTTGGGAGAAGACAGCAGTTCCACGAGTGTTTGAGAGAGTTTGCCCACAGTTTACAGAAATCTTGGCATGCTCTGAAGCAAGCTGATCCCTCTGAAGTTATTAGTGCTGATAACATTTTAAAGGAGCAATTTGTTGAGGGAGTAATGTCTGAAACTACCAAGCTACAGTTGAGAATGCTGGCACTACAATATACTGATAGAGATTTTTTGGATTTTAAAGAGAGTGCCATACAAGTATTAAGTCTTGGCACACCACCCGGACCCATGCCAGTCCACACAGAACTTGATTTGTATCAAAGTCCAAGGAATGGATATAATGGTCTGACTGATCAAGAGCATGCTGTATCTGCCAATCCTGTTCTTGTTCAGAGTGCTCCCCAGCAGGTAGGTACAAGACCCTACTGAAGAGCTTCGAGGTCAGGTTGCTAAACTATCCCAAAAGCATTGCAATCCTGTGCAAAACAGTAAAGGAGTTGAAGCACCAACCCAGTCTAGTGGACCATTCTTTTATCTGGAACTTTCTACCCTACAGTCCCCGGAACAACTACTACAGGACAGGTAGGAGACCTATTGATAAATTTGATTCCCGATGTCAGCAGATTTGCTGCAGATGCAACCGCAGTGGCCATACAGAAAGAGAGTGCGGAGGCTTTACTTGCTTGGGCCCCGTCTGTACTGGTAGACACATACCTTGTCTTCTAGCCACAGACTGTGGGACTGGCAAGAGAGCTCTGCGAGGGTGGTAGAAGTGAGGAAGAAAGGAGACCCTAAAAGACAAAGGCAGAGGACAACTAGAGACTCCATAGGGGGACCCTGAGCTGGCAACATCCACCCTGTAAACCAAACTGTACCGTGTCTCGTTTTGCCATTTACCAGTACCCAGTAAAGTGGAGATAAACTTGAACTGGTTTCCGTTATTCTCCCGCTGGTGCCCAGAGGGCTCAGTGTCACCAGCAGCTCAGCAGAGGGGTAAGAACTGCAGCACCATCCCCATTACTGCCCTCCCCCCTCCCACCATCTTCCTTCATCACTGCCCTCCCTCACCAAACTTCCCTCACTGCTGCCCTGCCCTACTCTAATACATCTCCACCTGTTACGAGCTGTTCCCACACTCTGCTGCATCCCCCCATCACCTCAGGCGGGGGCCCGCTTGCAGCGCCGGTACCAGTATTACCGGGAACTACAGGTGGCGTCATGATCCCCTGTAAATAACCCCTTTTCAGTTTCAGTCCTTGGGCTGCTCCAATTGTGATTCTTAAAAATGATGATTATTCAGTTGTGTGTGGTTTATCGCAAGCTCAACAACATTACCCACAAAGATGCGTACCCCCTGCCAAGAATAGAAGAATCATTGACTGCAATGAAATCAGCAGTCTACTTCTCCACCCTAGATCTCACCAGCGGATATTGGCAAGTACCCATGGCCAGAGACCAAGAGGACCAAGAGAAGACTTCATTAACTATCCCTATGGTATTGTTTGAATTTCAACTGCATGCCCTTTGGTTTAAGCAATGCCCCAGGAACCTTTCAGAGACTCATTGAATGCTGCTTGGGTCACAAGAATTTTGAAACTATGCTGCTGTACCTAGATGATATAATCATCTACTCCAAAACTTACAATGAACACCTCCAACATCTAGCTGAAGTCTTTGAAGTCTTAGCAAAGTATAGCCTGGAAGTTAAACCATCCAAATGCCATCTACTAAAACCAAAGGTCCAGTACCTAGAATATGTAGTGAGGCAGAAGCAGTGATGTGGGTTACAACGCGATATCGCTGCGATATCGGAGGAACGCCGCTGAGCCAGATTTTTCAGAAGCCCCTTCTACCGATATCGCATCTCCGGTTTAAACCTGGATATCGGAAACAACTCCCTCCTGTTACGACCACCAACCCATTACCGACCATTTAACAGATGGCAGCTAATGGGTGAGGTGCGAGTACAGATCGGAGTTGGGCTGTTACACGCTGCGATGCTGGTACAACGGCCATGCGATATCGGGGAGTTGAATAGCTCTGCTATTCAACTCCGATATCGTTTTGGCACCGTTCCAGCATCGCGTTGTACGCTCAAACCGTACAACGCGCACAACGATATCGGCTCCAACTCGCAACCTACGTGACTTTTTCTCGGAGTTGGGTCGGAGTTGGACGCCGATATCGCGGCGTGTAACCCCACCATGATTCTGGATCCAGAGAAGATTGTCATAGTAAAAGAACAACCTTGCCAGAAGATAAGAAAGAGACCTTCCATTCAGTGGACACAAGAGCTAGAACAGTCCTTCCAGGATCTTAAAATGAAGTAATCGAAACCCCCAGTCCTTGCCTATCCAGACTACACCATCCCATTCCACCTGTATACAGATGCCAGCCACATGGGACTCTAGGTTCAGTCTAAGCCCAAGTCCAAGCAACAGCCAGAAACCCTCCAACCAACGAAAGGAATGATGAAATTTACAAGTTAAATTTCAGTTGGGATCATAACAATGTGAGTGGCACCAAGGGTTTTATATTCACTGTTTACAAAACAGTTTAGAAATACAATATAATAAAATTGGGGAAAGTTAGCACCTCCACTGGCAATAAGAGTTTCCACACAAATCGGAAGAAAGGTTTTAGGAAATTAGTTGTATGCATGAGCACCTCTTTCAAGGGGACCAAAAGTATTGGGAAAGGGACCTAAGGGCTAGAATTAACCCGAAAGAGTCTCCCCATCTTACCCAACCTTGTAATCCGAATCAAGTGCTGAGAAACAGGAAGTAACCAGGTAGTGTGAGTTGCAATTTGAACTGTTGCGTGTGTATACACAGGACCAATCAATATGGTCGTCAGAAGGCATAGACAACACTCCAATTTAAGTAGGAAGCAAGACCATCGCTGGGAGCCTGTAAAAATCGAGAAAATAATATCATCAGAGAAAGATTGCAACATGCTGGAGTAGCAAAATCAATTGTAATTCTGAGACAAGGTAATTGACTGTGAGCTTGCTACTCAAAAGGCCTGGCGTCCACGTATGACAACATAGATCCTCCGCATACTTATTTGGTGGGGAACCCGTTCCATCCCAACTGGAAGACCAAACACTCCAGTGCATAGGTGTCTTCTCAAGCGAAGCGCAATACTGGCCGCATTGGACGTAACAAAGGGTCACATCTAGATAAAACCCATTATCAATTCCAAAAATAGACCAGGCCAGAGTAATTTGCGAAAAACCATCCCAGAGCAGCCTCAGTTCCTGGACAAGTATTCTATGCCAGATGGGACAAATAACCTTACCAGAATGATGGAACCCATAAATTTTGGAGAAAAACATGGACGGTCACAGATTCAGCACAACCTCTGTGAAACATGGTGGAGCAAGAGATGGGCCCAGGCTTGGCATTACACTTGTCCAATGGCACGGTAGTCTGATTTATTGTCATCTGAAGCATACAAAGCTTAGCCGATAGAATTCCTGAATCGGGATATAGTTTCAGGAAGTAGAAGCAACATTCTTCACCAGTTGAATTCATGGCGGCTTCCTAGTTCCAATGACAATGACCCCAAGTCATACAGCCAAAGGCTAAATGTAAGAGTGCAAAAAACTGCAGAACTATCGAATGGCCAAGTGATCACCAGATTACCCATTGAGAAGGCAATTTACAACTTGCTCAAATCAGACTTAAAACCGCATACCACAAAAGAAGACCTGAAGCTGCGGCTGTAAGAGCCCCCATCAAAAGTCCATCAAAAAGGAAAACCCAATGCCTAGCTGATTGTCAGGCTTTCATCAATTAAGCATGTTGTCCAAAGGCTTTGCAACAAAAAATTTTAAGATAATGAATTTTGATCAGGTTTATGTTTATTTGTCCAAATTTATTTGACCTCCTAAAACGGAGTGTTTGTAAAGAAATGTGTACAATTCCTACATTTTCTATCAGATATTTTTGTTCAACCCTTCAAATTAAACGTTACAATCTGCACTTGAATTCTGTTGTAGAGGTTTCATTTCAAATCCAATGTGGTGGCATGCAGAGCCCAACTCGCGAAAATTGTGTCACTGTCCAAATATTTCTGGCCCTAACTGTAAGTTGAAATTCCTTGCACTAGTGTGGGTTGTCATCAACAAATGTAAGTGTGGCTCCCCAAGGGTTAATTTGCCACAGAAACATCAACACAGGTTTACTCCCCACACAACATTACACTTGCAAGTGGGAGGAGTTTAGCTGGCACCTGCACTAGTGGGAGGAGCTAAGTTGTTTACCACAGAGCAAGAGTGACAGTTCAGTTTAGTTTAGTCTGGAGCAGGAGCAGAGCCAAGTGTCAGTGGAGGTCCTGAGAGGTCTGAGGAGAGGAGACAGAGGAACAGAGGAACATACCCGGGATAAAGAGTTACCCCAAACTTAACCCCGGAGAGGCGCTTAAGACGGATACCGGATCCGAGGCTGTGCCTGAGACAGACAGGACAGTAAACACCGGCATAGTGAAGGTCACCATCTTCACAGCACCATAGCAAAGCAACACGGAGGGGTCAGTGACACAGAGGACTCAAGTTGCCCAGCATATTGGTACCCGTGAGCAGAGACAGGGCCAGCAGTACAGCTACAAGCAGCAGCAGGGCCACACACAGCGCTTAAGTAGGAAGCCAAGGACCCGGTCAGGGTGGGAGCAACCTGGTACAGACTCCGTGGACAATATTGTGATATACCATCTGCAAGTAAAGACTTGGAAAACAACAGAAACCGTGAGTGTGTGTGATCCTTATACTGAAGCTCCACTTGCCCTCATATACTGCGATTACCTCTACTCTCATCATCTCTACTGCTACCCCTACTCTCCTGCAGCATCAATAACTATCCTCACAGACTTTAACTACTATCTACCACTGCCCCGGGGAACCCAGTTCTGCACACAGGAACTATTCTATCCAAGCTGCTATCCCATCATCCCCGGAGGTTCTGCAGCAGCGGCGGCCCCATTACTGGCCGCATATAGTGGGTGGCGTCACGAGTGACAAATACCCTGTAAATAACCCCCATTTTATTGTGCGGACCCGGGACACGGTCCGGACCAGGACCGCCGTGACATCCCCCAGCAGTACCCCGGTCCGGCACCGAGTACCCCGTCCCAGTGGGCTCCACATAAGCACTATTTGGCTGCAACCCCCTTCATTGCCTTTACTGACAACAACCCATTGTCCCGGTTACAGATTGCTAAACCTGGAGCTCTTAAGCAGAGATGGGTCCCCCGTTTGGCCAATTACCAATTTGTCCTGAAGCACCGAGTAGGCCGATCTAATGTCAATGCTGATGCCCTATCCAGACTGCCCTTACCAAAGACACCCTGCTATGATGAGGATGAGTGGGAAGAAGTAGAAATACCTGCCTTTTACTCCTATGTTGGCAAATCAGAATGTGCAAAGGACCTCCCTTTTCCAACCTAACCCCAGAATCACAATGAGCCAGGATTGGGCTGAAATTGAAAAGGAGAGCAGAACCTTCAGAACCCTATGGACATTGCTAGAATGTGGACAACCAAAATTACCTGTGAGACACAGGCAATCTAACCCAGAACATTCCCAATTATGGTGACAGAAACATCTGCAGTACCACAAAGGAGTGTTAGTTTGACGCACTGTGAACCCCCACACTCACAAGAAAGTCCTCCAAATAGTTATACATAGACAAAATGCCAACCTCATTCTACAGGCTTATCATGACAAATCTGGAAACTTTGGTTGCCAGAAGATTGAAATGACAATCCGAAAACACTTCTACTGGATAGGAATGCACCAAGATATTAAGAAATGGTGCAGAGATTGTATCCCATGTATTCTCAGTAACCGAGAAGGCATGGAACAAAGAGCTCTGCTGCATCCCATTGATACTCACTGTCCTCTGAAGCTTGTTGCCCTTGCTCATGTTAAACTGCAACCCAGCCGTATGGGGTACTTCTATGCGCTGACCATCATTGACCACTACACTAAATTTGTTGTGGCTTTGCCCGTCAAAGATCAGACTGCTCAAACCACTGCTATGATGTCTTAGAAACACTTTGTGAGACCTGAGCAGATTCTGACAGACCAAGGTCCAGTGTTTCAGTCTATTTTATTCCAAGAACTGTGTGAACTCTGTGGCTGCAGGAATCTTCACAGAACTGCTTACCATCCCCAAAGCAATGGCCTGTGTGAAAGGATGAACAAAACTTTGATTGACATGTTAAAGAATGTTCCATCCCAAGAAAGGAAAGAATGGCCTGAGATACTCCAAGAAATAACTTACTTGTACAACAATACCACCCACTGCTCCACTGGTTACAGCCCATACTACTTGATGTTTGGTCATGCAGGGAAACTGCCTGCAGACCTCCAGCTAAATGTTCAAGTAGCAGATCACCATAATCCTCTCCCACAAATTGGGTTGTGGACCACCAAAGACATCTGCAAGAAGCTAACAAAATCGTTGAATACAGAATGAAAGCTGTCCGCCAAAGGCAGAAAGACTATTTCAATGCTACCGCCAGGGCCTATCCCTTAAAAGTTGGAGACAGCGTTTGGACTTAAAAGAATCACTGACGAGGAGATAGAAATCCAGCGAGTCGAACTCCGTTGATGAAATACGGTTTATTGCAGAGGATTAAAGCTTCAAATAATACATGCAAGCAACGTGCATGGGGACAGTTGTTCAAGTGCATGCAGGAAAACTTGTCAACTTCAACTTAAACAACCGGCGAGGTCGTTCGGTGTGACACCACAATAGCGATGTCATGGCCGATCCCGCCTATTCGCTGCATTGCAGTGGATTGCTCGCTGGGTTGATCCCAGCCCAGTGAGCGATCGCGGTGCCAACATCGCAGCGCCGTCACCGGCAACGTCTTGCCGTGTGACAGCTAGGCTGCGATGTCAGAAGCGAGCATGCACCCACGGCATCGCATCCAACATCGCAGAAGATGTTGGATGGTGTGACAGTAACTTAACAGGGATTGGCAAACCTGAGTTACCGGGAAAACCAGGCATTACCAAGGCCTCCTCACCACGTGTCCAGGCCACCAGCCGCCACCAAACCTCCATACTCAGGCAGGTCTCCAGGTTGACGACTGTGCCCCATGCCTGAGTCGACTGCCCTCCAGGATCAGCCTTGGTTCCCCACTCTAGGAGCCCTCTTAACCCCTGCGTCTGGCCACAGGTTCACACACACCGTCAGAGGGACAGGTGCCTCCCGCATGCAGCCAGCCAAGCCTCCCCCTCATCCCAACGGGACGGAATTCCTCTGACTAACATCCACACTCGCTAGGTCTCTCCCACAAACTGAACTGAACTCCTCTCACATAGCTCCAGGCAGCTTCTTAACGTGGCTGTCACACCCACACCAGGGCTGGTCAATTAGCACTCCTTGGTTTCTCGGCCACTCATTCGGCTCATCTATCCTTTAGCTGTTAACCCACTGAGTACCGAACAGGTTTTACACAGCACACACACACAGCGTAAAACAGGCTGACGTGAACAGGATCCTGTTCTGATAACCCATGTGATGCACCCGGCCATGGGTCACATCACTACAATATATATATAAAAATTGTGATTGCTGCCAGGCCCTTTACTGGACTATATCATCATTGCTGATTCTTAATTCACCATACTTGTATCAGATTTAATCTCATGTGCTCTATGGCTTTGATATGTCCCTCTTTGTGAGGCTCTGCTCTATGTTAATTTTAATAAAATTAATTAATAGAGAAATATTTTAATTAACGATGTGTCTGTTTCTATTTGTTTAAGGCTCATCATACCTTATGGATTTTTGTTGTGATTTAATGTCTCTTTTGAAGTGGGATATTTCTGGTATACCTAGGACAGTATTTTAATATTTACATTTGCAAATAATTGGAGGAAAAAAGAGGTAAAGTAAAGTCCACGCTGCCATCGAGAGACCGAGGACCAGGATGAAGACCGGAGTGAATGTATTCAGCTAAAATCTCACAATCACAACTGTGGTTTATCAGGGTATATTGACATGACGGTGGTTGTGCCATATAATATCTGCAAAAAAAAACAGATTGATTTCCATGAAACAGAGGATGAATAAAGGATTTTTTTTGCAAAGGATGAGAACAAAGCAAATAGTTATATCACATTATCTGCTAAGGTGCAGTCTAGTTGGTACAAGAAAACCACAAATTGTAATGTAATTACCAGTATAATCCACAAGATGTCCTCAAAGGACCAAGGAAAGTAATAAAGTGTCAGTTGTGTAGTCAAAATAGACATATAATATGACCATGGTTATGTCAAATAGAGTCTGCAAAGAGCAGTCTGACTAATCCCCACTATATAGGGGGAATAAAGAGAAAGAGGTGCAAACATACAGACAACTAGTCTACTGATATCCAAATATATCCAAAGTTGGAGTCTGAGAGGCACCAAAAGCACAAAAAGGGAAGAAAAGAAGAGAAGAACAGCAGCAATGAATAAAAGACCGGATGTAAGACAAAAAGATGCTGCAGAAATGTGAATGTGCAATAATCTGCTGTGGAAGACAGAAACAGACACCAGAATAAGAGGCATGTTACCCTAAACATCAACTTAGAAAAAGGTAAATAGTAAATATGGTGTAGATCCAACCAGGAAGGAGTTAGGAGACACCCCCGGTGAGCGTTTCGCATCATGCTTCTTCCAGGGTTTGAAATGCCTGATGTGGACGTGTCGTTCCTCAAATATCCGCATCAAGAGCGGCATGAGCCTGGCCGCGTCATGAAAGGGGGTGGGGCTCCGGCATGACGCTATTTAGCCCCGCCCCTTTCATGACGCGGCCAGGCTCTTAGAAGCAGAGAGGGGCGTGCATATTTACCAGGCAGGAGCAGACAGGTGGGGCTTCCACAGAAAGAGAGAACTCACACAGGACAAAGTATTATTACCTTTTCTCTTACTTTACAAAAGCGATTTTTTCTGCAAAAGGGATGGCTAGAAATGGTAAGAGGGGGTGCAGGGACAGGTCTAAAGATAAGGGGGGGTCAGTTTCTGGGTTTAGGATCACTTTAACCAAAAAAACCTCTGAATGTTTGATATCGCCCTAATCCTACTCAGGTCACGTCAGGCCACGATAAATACTAGGAAAACAAACCCCACTTTAAAATTGGCAGAACACATTTTTTTAACCATTTCACGTCACATGGGATTTTTTTTCCAGTTTTTCAGTACTTTACATAGTAAAATGATGGGGTTCATTCAAAACTACAACTGCTCCGGCAAAAGACAAGGCCAGGCTGGTCTTCACTTAGGATGAATGTGTGAAGGTTTTCACCAACCAGCTGCATCAGTCAGGTGACATTTTCACACTTCCTTGATAAAGACCTTCTAAAGATGCTGCATCACACAGCCTGCAGATCCAAAGGCACTACAACTCCCAGCATGCTCCATCACACAGCCTGCAGATCCAGAGGCACTACAACTCCCAGCATGCTCCATCACACAGCCTGCAGATCCAGAGGCACTACAACTCCCAGCATGCTCCATCACACTGTCTGCAGATACAGAGACACTACAACTCCCAGCATGCTGCATCACACAACCTGCAGATCCAGAGACACTACAACTCCCAGCATGCTCCATCACACAGCCTGCAGATACAGAGACACTACAACTCCCGGCATGCTCCATCACACAGCCTGCAGATGCAGAGACACTACAACTCCCAGCATGCTCCATCACACAGCCTGCAGATCCAGAGACACTACAAGTCCTGGCATGCTCCATCACACAGCCTGCAGATCCAGAGACACTACAACTCCCAGCATGCTCCATCACACAGCCTGCAGATACAGAGACACTACAAGTCCGGGCATGCTCCATCACACAGCCTGCAGATCCAGAGACACTACAACTCCCAGCATGCTCCATCACACAGCCTGCAGATCCAAGGACACTACAAGTCCAGGCATGCTCCATCACACAGCCTGCAGATACAGAGACACTACAACTCCCAGCCTGCTCCATCACACAGCCTGCAGATACAGAGACACTACAACTCCCAGCATGCTCCATCACACAGCCTGCAGATCCAAGGACACTACAAGTCCAGGCATGCTCCATCACACAGCCTGCAGATACAGACACTACAACTCCCAGCCTGCTCCATCACACAGCCTGCAGATACAGAGACACTACAACTCCCAGCATGCTCCATCACACAGCCTGCAGATCCAAGGACACTACAAGTCCAGGCATGCTCCATCACACAGTCTGCAGATCCAGAGACACTACAACTCCCAGCATGCTCCATCACACAGCCTGCAGATACAGAGACACTACAACTCCCAGCATGCTCCATCACACAGCATGCAGATACAGAGACACTACAACTCCCAGCATGCTCCATCACACAGCCTGCACATACAGAGACACTACAACTCCCAGCATGCTCCATCACACAGCCTGCAGATACAGAGACACTACATCTCCCAGCATGCTCCATCACACAGCCTGCACATACAGAGACACTACAACTCCAGCATGCTCCATCACACAGCATGCAGATACAGAGACACTACAACTCCCAGCATGCTCCATCACACAGCCTGCAGATACAGAGACACTACAACTCCCAGCATGCTCCATCACACAGCCTGCACATACAGAGACACTACAACTCCCAGCATGCTCCATCACACAGCCTGCAGATACAGAGACACTACATCTCCCAGCATGCTCCATCACACAGCCTGCACATACAGAGACACTACAACTCCCAGCATGCTCCATCACACAGCCTGCAGATACAGAGACACTACATCTCCCAGCATGCTCCATCACACAGCCTGCACATACAGAGACACTACAACTCCCAGCATGCTCCATCACACAGTCTGCAGATACAGAGACACTACAACTCCCAGCATGCTCCATCACACAGCCTGCACATACAGAGACACTACAACTTCCAGCATGCTCCATCACACAGCCTGCAGATCCAGAGACACTACAACTCCCAGCATGCACCATAGACAGATCCCCATCTGTGATCTGTGATGACAATAGCAGGCATCTGTCCCAATCTGTGATAGGAGAGAAATCAGGACCTGTACAGACTGGAGGGGACGGGGGCTTCTATGGTTTGTGAGATCACAGTCTAGCAGGAAGATGGAGGGAGGGAGGAGGAGGATTTTCCTTATTGACAACAGGTTCAGTAATACAAAGAAACCCATCCCCTCTTATGCTAATTGCTGCACACTCCGTCCCCCTGCTGCACACTTTCTAAGGACTTCTATAACATTTACCTCAGCAATCATACATGTAGTCATTGAAGTAAAGGTATGATTGCACTCAGTATCCCAGAGCCACAGGCTAGGACTTCACTTTATAGCCCTGAATCCTGCTGGTGTTGGTCCTCTTTAAGGTTGAAACGTTGTCATTTTTCTGTATGGTAGAATAGATGATGTTTTACTTTCACACCCGGATTTGGACGCTTTCCTTTGAATATGTTGGATCATCTCACGTTGGCTCTTTGATGTCGCTCTGATTTTGAGTCCCTATTTGCTGCTTTCTTTGTATTATAATGTGACGTTTTTATTTCAGCAGACTGTTTGTGACGCACTTCTGAAATGTAAAATAAAGATTTCTTTTTACCCTTTGGGACTGGTGAGCAGTAGTAGACGACCCCTTTAGTCTACATTCACATGTTCAGTTTTTGGTCATTTTTTGTAGCCAAAACCAGGAGTGGGTGATAAATATAGTAGAGGTGACGTGTTTCCATTATACTCTTCCTCCGATTGTTCCACTGCTGGTTTTGGCAGGTAAATACTGATGTAAAATACTCAATGTGTGAACGTGACCTACTGGTTGTGGAAGAAGGCACAGCGCCGAAACGTATCATTGGTGCAGCCGCACGGGGAAGGGGCACCATCTCCAAGGCAGGTGGAATTGTGCATGGGGATGAGATATTGGATTGTCATAATGCACAGAGCCCCCTTGTCCACCAGTGATGGGGTGTGAGTAGTAGTCACACCGTACATACGATCCGTATGGAATGGAAATCAGCATTTCTAAAATTAAACATTAAAGACAAAAAGATACAAAAATTCTTAAGTTAATAATTCATATAACTTGTTGAACCCCTTACCTTGATGTAGAATGTTAAAATGCTGGGGGCCCCCCTGACTGCTTCTATGGGGGATCCTGGGTTCCATGTTTGTGCCCAACTGGTATAAGGTGAGGATGGCTTTATATCGCACCACACTTGGGCATGTGCACATCTTCCACATGCAAATTTCATAAGGTTTGAAGCTCCACACTAGGGGTGTAATTTGAAGCTTATGGGCCCCGATGTGAAAGCTCCAACGGGGCCCTCAGTTATTGCAAATCTTTAATAGCATTAGTCTTTTTCTACAGGCCAAAGGGACTTTTGGGGTCCCCAGGCTCTAGGGCCCAGGGTGCGATGCAACCCCTGCACCTGTTGTAGTTACACCTTTGCTACACACCAATTCTTGCATTGTTGATGCGCAGGTGAAGAAGAGAAGCAGAAATTGAACCAATTGATGATTTTCTTTGAAGAAGCAAAATTTTAAAGGGGTTTTCTGGTGTCGCTCACTTGGGCATGGGATGTGAACATCGTACATTAAGTTACAACCCCACACAAGTGACGAGATGCACGTATGATCAGAAAGTGCCATGCACAAGTATCGATCATTAGAATAAGTGCACAACGCCTGCCGATTATGTATGTACATATCTCAGCAGGTGCATGGGGTCGGGACGTCATCCACTCCATTCTCTGCTCACTATGTGGAAGGGAGATGCACTAGACAACCCTTCATATGAACATATGTGCTAAAACAAGCAATTCATAGACTGTCCACTAGATGGCACAAAACAACTGCAGAAAAGACTTTCCAGCAACTATCCAGGTATTTTGATTTTGAAAGCATTTTAGCTTCTTGAAAATCACTTCATTATTTTCATAATTCCATATATACATACATTTAGGCAGTGTATATACAGCTACAGGCTCAGATAGAGATAGTGCTGTAACTAGAGTCTGGAGGGCCCCGATGCGAATTTTAGACCTGACAACTCCCCACGCACACATTGGTCAGATGTATGGGCTCTGTGTAATGTTCTAAATCCTTTAAAGACTCACAGATTGACCCCTCTCCTCTTCATTATGTATTAATGTCCCTCATGCTGCTCT
>JARQOC010000010.1:53418785-53871978 GCA_033576535.1 Allobates femoralis | reverse complement strand
TGTCTTGTCTTTCCTCCCCCCCTCCAGGTCTTTTTTTTTAACTCTTTATTGTAATGCTGAAACCTAATACCACCCGTCCATACTGTGAATTACAGGGAGCCGGGAATACCCCGCGTTGCCCTGACCCCGGTTTGTATTATGGGTTTGTGACTTGTAAGAACAGGTTTCTTTTGTATTCATGTTTACCCGAGCGCTGTGTAACCTGGAAAAAACATCAGGGGGTGGAGGAGGCGCGGGGGGGCACCCGTGGGTGTTTTAATAGTCATTATTACATATGGGTTTACTATACATAATTTATTGGTAATTTCATTTTGGAAAGCTCAAAGGACTGTAGGCCGTGGGGAAAAGTAAAAAGCTGCCCTGCCGGGCCGTCCCGGGATATCTGATACCCATGTTTTTTCCTAGGGTTTGGTCAGGTTTGGGGCCCCGTCCCTGAAAATATCATCTGTGTAATCTGATGTTTCGGTTATTTGTGCACCATTTGGTAACACCCCCGGGAGAGTGGGGAAACCTGAAGCTCGGGGCCCCCCAATTACTGCAAATATTCAATGGCAAGTCTTTTTCTATAGGCCAAAGGGACTTTTGGGGGGGCCACCGGATGTGTTTCCCCAACCCCCCTGCCCCTTTGTAGTTACAGCCCTGGCCCAAAATATGAAATAGTCGATTTCCCTAGACTGAGCCCCCCAAAAATACAGGCTTGGAGTATGCAAACCCAAAGGCGCCATTCACTTTAAAAGCTGCAGGCAGAGTATTCGTGTGATTGGCCTGCACCATTTTGGGGGGGTTGTTGTTTACTGCGGCAGACCCCCAATGGGGGGTTACTGCAAATAAGTCCCCCTGCAGTAAACATGCGACCTGAAAAAGGTGCACGACAGAGAAAACGGGACTTTTGAATTTCCCCTCTAAGGCCCCATTCACACATTTTCCCTACCTCCGCCATGTGTGGTCCCTGCGGACAATACCGGGGCAAGGAAAACCCAGGACAATTTTACCCCCCCCCCCTGGCCCCCCTTCACAGTTTTGTTATGCCACACGGACCATGTCTCCGTGTGGAGCGACTGCCGCCCGTGTGCCCACATGGAGAAAGTCGTTTTTTTTGGGAAGCAAGGACCGCTTTTGCCCCGAAACGTCCTTTCACAAGGGTGTCATCCATATGCAGGGACCACGGACAAAGTGAAGTGTAAAAATAAAGCATGTCATACTCCCCTCCCTCCAGCACTGCCGACTCCTCTCTCTTCCGTGCCGCTCATTAGGCTCATGAATATTCACATCACTGAGCCTGACAGTGGACCGGGTGTGAGAGGAGCAGGCAATGCTGGGGGGAAAGGGAGTATGTGGTGACAGGCTGTCTATCCATAGAAGACAGCACATATGGGTCACACGTCTGTGACACATGGTACATGCCCTGCCCCAAACGGCTTGTCTCACATGTCTGTGGGTTCATGGATGTGTGAAACAGGCCTAAGCTGAGTCCTCATGTCCAGTAATTGTCCATTAGGATCCATCAGAGATCTGTTCTGCAGAATCCACTTTTGTTTTGTCTGCTTTGGAAAAATTGATTTCTGCAGGATCGTTATTTTAATATTGGAGTCTATGGAGAACGATCCGGTAACTGATCTCTATTTAGCCTCGTTCTTCTGTCATTTGTAAAGGATCTGTTTTTCTTACTGGATCAGTTTTAAATGGAAAATAAACAGTGATCAGTAACCGGATCCGTTCTCCATAGACTCCAATGTTAAATAAAGCAAAATGGATTCTCTCTCTCATTCTGTAATCATTTATAGAAATTGAAGCCTTCGCTCAAATGTAATAAGTATCTCTGTGCAATAAATGTAGGTTACAGTTATAAATGTTCCAACACACCATAGTAAATATAAAATACTTTTTCTTTAAATCTTAATTATAATATACATTATAAAACCAACAACTCCTATTGAGGAGCGTCCACACGGAAACATGAGCTGTGAACTACATGAATAAGTGGTGATACATGGTGAATAATTAATGGGCATAGACAGGTGTATTAGAAAGGGCAGGGTGACGGAAACCCCAGCAAAGAGCCGGAAGTGTGAAAACAACTAAAATATAAATGAAACATCCAGAAAGAACAGAAAATATTACTAGAATGTAAATGCAAACCAAGAGCTACAACACAACCCTGAAGTGACCACAAGCAACAGAGATGAGTAATAATGCACAATGGTGATTACAGGATATAATAACCCCCCCTCCCCTCCACAAAAAACTACTACCAGGGTAGTATAAATTAAAACTCAAAGATCAGGGAGTGCAGCTACTCTGAAAGGACACAGCAAATGGCCAACAAGCATGAAAAGGAAAATGCAAAACGCAGCACCATCCTAATGCACGTTTCGCCTATAGCTTACTCTGGGGGGGTTTCACTTTATGCTCTTTGCTGGGTTTTACTTCACTCTGCCTTTCTCTGACACCTGCAATTACACACTTATAAAAGCGAAAAAGCTGACAACACTTTCTAACGACTAGTGAACAGGTGCAAACTGAGTATGAAATATATTCTAGTAAATAAACAGCTGCCCTCTGAAACACTAATATATGTAAACATTGACAATAGGAATATAGACATGCATTTAAAATTTGGAGACACTTGGTGAGTAAAAAAGGCCAGTGTTATGTGAGCCCAACAGCCAACAATAAGGTGCATCTCTTTGCTGAGTCTCTACCTATAATGCTTCTATAGGATAAAACCTACAATATTTAGCAAATATAGAACATCTCCTTATGAATCATGGAACATATCACCTTAGTGGTGTGTAAACATGGAGCAAGTATCCATATCTAAAAATTGTCAGATATGGACTGTATACTGGGTGAAATGGACCTATAGTAGATAAACCACTAGCACTGTAGAACTCATGAAATTAAATAAGAATAATAAGGTGGTGGATATAGAACAGACATCCATCTAATGGCTGAAGGGTTATTATTTAACTTGACCTTTCGAGTAACAGACATGCCTGTTGAGATGCAACAGTTAAATATGAATCAGGGGCTTGGAGAAGTGCATCATGCTGGTATTATTGTGCGATTTCCCTCGGCAACTACCGTCACCACTGAATGCATCAGGGTGGGAGCATGTGCAGTGATCCATCGGTCACTACACACCCCAGTCATCTAGGGTGGACCATGTGCGATCCATCGGTCACACACACCTCAGTCATCTAGGGTGGACCATGTGCGATCCATCGGTCACTACACACCCCAGTCATCTAGGGTGGACCATGTGCGATCCATCGGTCACACACACCCCAGTCATCTAGGGTGGACCATGTGCGATCCATCGGTCAGCTACACACCCCAGTCATCTAGGGTGGACCATGTGCGACGTCAGTCCAATCGGTCCATCGATCACAACACACCCAGTCATCTAGGGTGGACCATGTGCGATCCATCGGTCATCCAGCACACATCACCACCAGTCATATCTAGGGTTTGGACACGGCATTGTGAGGTTTTGTTTGTTCATGGAGCAGGTCCTTGAGGCAAGGAAATGTTGTACCGTATTCCCTGTGGGCCTCGTGCGTTCCCTTTTAACCGGATGTATTTGCGTGCATTGTATAGGGGCGCTCCTGAATCACACAGTGAAATGGGAATGATTAATTTTCTGTGGAGGTAAAAGCCCCGTTACACCTAGCGACATTCCAGCGATGCAGACAATGATACGACCTGGGTGTGCATCCTCGTGGTTGCTGCTGAGATGTCACACAGGCAGATCTACTCAATGATGCGGTGACTGCCGACGGCTGTCAGGATCTCCGTCACGGGTGTAGCATGGGATCGTTGGTCATTTCCCCTGTCACACACACTGATGCAGCAGGGCCAGCGGGAGACCGACGATAAAAAATTATCCAGGCCATTCTGTAAGATCAGTGATCCACAGTGGGGGGACGATCGGCTGCGTGTCACACAAGTGATATCGCTGCAAAACCTGTCACTTGCGGCAATATCGTTACGTGTAGTGGGGCCTTTAGTCTCTAATTGTGATCCAAGCTGTGATTGGGTAACGCCCTAATTACTTTCTTACTTAATTGTCTGGTATCGGTAACAGCGGCCTTTCCACTTTGAACATCTCCGAGGGAGGTGTAGCCTTGTACAAGCCGACAACGACTGTCTCCCCTGATGAATCTCGATTGAGGAAACGCGTCAGGAGACACTTGATCAACAATAAAGGGCCACTCGTAAATGTGAGCGTCAGCTGGGGACTGTCTGTCAGGGAGGGGATTTTGTGTGTCTACCAGGACCATGAGAATGAGTATGGCCCGTAACGGTTGATTCCTGGACCATTGGAGTTTGACAACTGAAGCCATCTGGATCTGGATCCTTGCGTGCTGACAATCTTCATATGGATCCTTGTATGCTAAGGATCTGGATCTTTATGATTACTATTTGGATCTGGATCCTTATGATGACTATTTGGATCTGGATCCTTATGATGACTATTTGGATCTGGATCCTTATGATGACTATTTGGATCTGGATCCTTATGATGACTATTTGGATCTGGATCCTTATGATGACTATTTGGATCTGGATCCTTGGTGATGACTATTTGGATCTGGATCCTTGTGTGATGACTATTTGGATCTGGATCCTTGTTGATGACTATTTGGATCTGGATCCTTGTGTGATGACTATTTGGATCTGGATCCTTATGATGACTATTTGGGTCTGGATCCTTATGATGACTATTTGGGTCTGGATCCTTATGATGACTATTTGGATCTGGATCCTTATGATGACTATTTGGATCTGGATCCTTATGATGACTATTTGGATCTGGATCCTTATGATGACTATTTGGATCTGGATCCTTATGATGACTATTTGGGTCTGGATCCTTATGATGACTATTTGGGTCTGGATCCTTATGATGACTATTTGGGTCTGGATCCTTATGATGACTATTTGGATCTGGATCCTTATGATGACTATTTGGATCTGGATCCTTATGATGACTATTTGGATCTGGATCTTATGAGACTATTTGGATCTGGATCCTTATGATGATATTTGGATCTGGACCCTTATGATGACTATTTGGATCTGGATCTTATGATGACTATTTGGATCTGGATCCTTATGATGACTATTTGGATCTGGATCCTTATGATGACTATTTGGATCTGGATCCTTGTGTGATGACTATTTGGATCTGGATCCTTGTGTGATGACTATTTGGATCTGGATCCTTATGATGACTATTTGGGTCTGGATCCTTATGATGACTATTTGGGTCTGGATCCTTATGATGACTATTTGGATCTGGATCCTTATGATGACTATTTGGATCTGGATCCTTATGATGACTATTTGGATCTGGATCCTTATGATGACTATTTGGATCTGGATCCTTGTGTGATGACTCTTGAGATTCAGAAGGTTGGTGAGATTCTTCTCATTTTATTGATCTATAGGACATATACTGTATATGTGCCTGTAGATATGACTTTTGTGTCCTAATCACAGATGACTCTTTTTATTGACCACTGTCACACAGTTTCCATATTCTCATCTCTGGAATATTAATTGTAATACTGCCCCCCTGTCGGCTTCTTTCACGCTGGCGATTCATCTCATTCCTTGATGTGTAATTGTCCTCTATGACAGATGGGAGTTCTTTACATTATACAAGGATTTTGGAATATATTGATAGTCCTGTTCAGGCCGTGTGCACACGCTGCAGATTTGGTGCAGACATTTTCTGCATCTGGAGGTAGAAAAATGCAGCAAAATCTGCAGAGTGTCTTGTGTGATTTCCTTGGTGTTCATAGTTTTTCCTTGGCTATGTTTCTAGTTAGGTGAAAGTCGGGAATCCTTCTAGGGAGGGCGAGATCAACTATTGATCTGAAAACATTCTCAGTAGCCAGAAATCATTTAAAAACACTTCAGTAATCGTGTGCAAAAAAACGTCAGGATTCTCATAGTCTTTGCTGGCTTCAGGATAGAAATGCAGATTTGTGAGAAAACTGCACCAAACAATGCACCGTGTGCACATGGCCTGCAGATGCTCACCTATCGCTTCTCATGATGGATACCAGTGAGGACGACCTACTTCTATGATGTGGAAATGATATTTCTTTACTCTAAACTGCTTCTACAATAGAAAGAATAAAACAGACTATTGAAGGGGAATAGTGTAACAATTTTAATCAAACCAATTGCAAAAATGATTTTCGGCCCCATTTAATTGAAAATCAATGGTCCTGATGGGTGGCCATCCCCTTTAAGTGTCCTCTTTCCCTGTCCCCATCGCTTCTCGCTCTCTGCAGGTTTACACTCGTCCCAGATTTTGGTGAATATCTGTGAGGTTGTCGGGAGGAGATCTCTGTAGAACTCGCGGCAGAGTCCTGATCTCGTTTTTCGTGTTTTGCAGTGAAATAAACAATGAGACCGTGTGAGAGTCGCTCCTCTGAGCTTTGTGCTCATCTACAGAGGAAACCGTGCTAAATAAGACACACGGGATCAGCGCCTTCATGGAAAGCACTTGTGCTCGGGAACCTTTCCCCCCCCCCCGCAAGGGTACGGGGACCTTGAACCCGCACGGCCGAGGCCAGGGTGTGCTGGGACCTTGCTCCCCCTCCCCTTCCCCACCGAGGGTGTGGGACCTTGTTCTCGACGCCGAGCGTACAGGACCTTGTAAATTCCCCCCCCTCCCCCCAAACCCATTTCCCCCCGAGAAGGCCGAGGGTACGGGAACCTTGTTTCCACCCCCCCCCCCCCCCTTCCCCCACCACCAAGGGTACGGGGACCATGTTGTCCCCCCGCCGAGGGTGCGGATATTTAAGTATCGATGTTTATAATTACATTAGAAATAGAAGACGGAGATGAAGGGTTAAAACCAGCACCGCAGGTGCAGGATGTGCAGAGGACAAGCCAGGTGAGTATTTCAGTAGATCAACGCGTTTCGAAGTATAAACTTCAGGACAGAGTGGTGGTAGTTTCTGTCCTGAAGAAGTTTATACTTCGAAACGCGTTGATCTAATGAAATACTCACCTGGCTTGTCCTCTGCACATCCTGCACCTATGGTGCATCAGCAGTGCTGTTTTAACCCTTCACCTCTCATCTATTTCTGCGATCCCAGCGGCCACAGCAGCCGCATCAAAAGCGTATTCCTATAGTTATGGATACACAACCCCCCCCATCCCCACACACACACACCAGTTGAGCACTCTGCATTCAGGATTACTGATTTTTCTCCCAGATAAGACCCTATTCTTGTCTTTCTTTTAGTGTCCTCCTATAATAGGTTTAGATCATTTATATCAGATCAACGGGTCTGGTACTCAGAGATCCTGCCAGTTAGATATTTATCATATCTCAGCTGCCGAGTCCTTGAGTCTTGGAGTCTCTTGGAGTCCTTGGAGTCTTGAGTCCTTGGAGTCCTTGGAGTCCTTGGAGTCCTTGGAGTCCTTGGAGTCCTTGGAGTCTTGGAGTCCTTGGAGTCTTGGAGTCTTGGAGTCTTGGACATAGTGTATAGGGCTGTGCTGCTATAGCTATTTTTTTTTGTGTTTTTAATTTTCCCCAAAAAATATGGTTGAGCTCTGCCTCTTATGTGCATTGCTATAACAGATCTGTGAGAAATGGATTGTGACCATATAGCTAAGACTAATGAGTTCTGTATAACCCCACCCACACCCCTGATTGGCAGCTTCATGTGCACACTGTACATTTTTAGCAATTTGCCAATCAGTGGTGGGGGCGGAGTTACAAATTAGCCTGACTGCCTGACACGTGAGACGTAGTCCTGTATGTGATCTCCTGCTGATAAAATACTGATTGCATTGAAACTACAGCACACAGCCTAATAAGTGAAACATGCCTGTTATCAGGCTTTCTTTCCCTATAAAGGCCACGTCACACACACAGATAGTGTGCATAGGTTGTTGGTAGATCTCTGATTGCAGTGAAATCATGGACACATTGTTACATTTGTACACAGCCACAAAATTAGAACAATGTGTCCATGATTTCACTGCAATCAGAGATCTACCAACAACCTATGCACACATATCTGTGTGTGTTGGGGGTATGTGCCCACAGGACGTTTTGCTGCGGTTTCTGCCTGCAGTTTACCATTGGTTTTATGGTAATTTACGCTAATTTGTTCCTGCGGTTGGGCTTCCCAGCAAAACCAATGTATTTCACAGAAATGCTGTGCCCACACATTGGTTTTGCAAGTGTCAAGAACTGTCAAATACCTGCGTTTTTGGTGCAGATGGGAAAGAATTGACATGTTAATTATTCCTGCGTTTTTGCTGCAGTCAATGGAAAAAATGCAGGAAAAAACACAGCATCAAAAAACGCGCAGAAAATGCAGACAAGATCATAGCTAATCTCCTGGCAAGGACACTAGGATCCTTGAAAGCAGTTTGGGTTTTGCTGCGTTCAGGACTGCTTAAAAAACGTCCTGTGGGCACATACCCTAACTGGGCCTTTATATGCTGCTTTCAGATTAAATGGTAAAAACCTGCTGACAGCTTCCCTTTAAATTCAATGGCAGATCTCTCCTACAGATGGGTGTGTATTTGTTGCTTTGTGCCATTTTTCAGCAAGTGCCGTCCATAGTCTGTTGTACACATGAAGGTAATTTACCTGATTTATGAACACCCCTGAACACCCTTCTATTAACGTTGCCACCAGGTCTTTTTCCTCCTTTGTTGCCATCTTAGGCCGGTATCACATTGCGGGTTTGATACGATTTGAGGCTGTCTGTGTAAACCGGACAGCCCCGGACCGGATTTTGACCCCATAGTAGCCTATGGGGCCGGATAGAAGCCGGATGGCAGCTATCTGTCCGGGACAATCTGGGACAATTCAGAATTCTCTCGCGGACACAAAAACGTTGCTTTTTGTGTCCGAGATGGAGAATATCTCCTCTAATTGCCTTCTCCCAGATTGCCTCGGATCCTCCTGGATCCGGGGCAATCCGGCGCTCCCTAACATGAGAGCCCATGAGGCCGGATTGCATCGGTCCAGGAGTATCCAGGAACCGGACACCTGCGGCTGCACGCCGCTGTTTCAGGTCTGCGGCGTGTCCCTGCGATCCGCGGTCCTGATTCATCAGTGGCGGCAGCTGTGTGAGGCAGCACACCGGACTGGAGGGCATATTAGCCCTCCGGTTCTGTGTGCTGATCCAGTCCGGGGCTGTCAGGTTCACCCTGACAGCCTCAGATCTGCCCCGCAGTGTGAAACCAGTCTTAGTATTTGGCGATTGTTTTCTGAGTACTTACCTTATATCAATTACTCGGGAATAATTAGCACAGTGGAGCAAAGGAGAAGAAATAGGTCACCGGCTCCTCTGTAAAATGTTTCTATTTTTTAAAGTTAGGGGTTGTCCTGTGAAGTACATCTACATTAATGTAGGCGCTTCCCTGGTGATTGATTGCTCTGCAGAAATCAATCAGTGTCGGCTGATGACGTCCCGACAGCTGCTTGTTTCCCCTGTGGCTCTTACTTCACTAGAAAGGAAATTTCTGGTGACTTCTAGTGAATGGAGCAGGTGTGATCGGGTCACAAGGAGCCAGCGACACAGTAAAGGTGACGGTGGTGACACCGCAGAAATGTAATACATACAATGGCGTTACAGTGGTCAGAGATGATCCAGGAACAGAAAAAGTGATTACAACAAGAGCAACAAAAGTTCTACATACAATATTCATATACTTATCTTACAACACTAAAGAACAGATAGTACTAAGATTAGCAGTCTGCGTCAGCCCAATTTAAGTCACAATCCCATACCAGCTCCAACAGGACTATGGTACAACCCACTAAGCCACAAGTCCAATTGTAGTGGGTAACTCCCATCCCTGAGTACTGTACATCTGGACAGGAACCGGTGGCCCGGCTCACTAGAACCTTCTTCTGGCAATGTTGTTAGTCTTCAGTCTTTGGGTTCCTTCAGGAGTCTGAATTCGGTCTTCACTGTATGTTTGGTCTCTGGGTTCCTTCAGAGGTTGGTCTTAGGTGTTGGCCTTCAGGTTCCTTCAGGAGTTTGTATTCGGTCTTCACTACTTGATCTCTTATGTTCCTTGAGGAGTTGGTCTTAGTTGTTTGGTCTTTGGGCTCCTTCAGGAGTTTGTTTTCAGCATTCGGTTTTAGAATTCCTTCAGGAGTCAGTCTTTGGTCTTCAGGAGCTGTTTGTCTGAGTTTGGCCTTCAGGTTCCTTCAGGAGCTGTTTGTCTGAGTTTGGCCTTCAGGTTCCTTCAGGAGTTTGTCGTCTGTCATTGGTGTTTGGGTTACTTCAGGAGTGTTCAGTCTTCATTGTTTGGTCTTCAGGTTTGTTCAGTGTTCCGTATTTAAGTGCTTGAATTTCGAGTTCCTTTAGGAGTCGGTATTCAGTCTTTGGGTTCCTTCAGGATTTGGTGTTTAGTGTTCGGTCTTCAGGTTCCTTCTGGAACTAGTATGACTCTCGGCGATCCGATCACTCTCTGGTACCTCTACGGCAATGTTTCTCAACTCCAGTCCCGAGGACCCACCAACATGTCGTGTTTTCAGGATTTCCTTAGTATTGCACAGGTGATAGAATTATCCCCAGTGCAGGTGATTAAACTGTCACCTGTGCAATACTAAAGAAATTCTGAAAACATGACCTCTTGGTGGGTCCTGAGGACTGGAGTTGAGAAACACTGCTCTACAGCAATGACTGCTTTAGGCTCTCCCCACTGCTCACACATCTTTTTCCTTACAAGTCTTGGCGCCATCTCCTCTCCTTCTCTACCATCCTGGGCTTTTATGCTTAGTAGCTGTGGCACAACTTTCATCTGACGTGACATCTCTTCCCTCAAGGAAACTCCTATCTTTTTACTGAGTTCCGTGTTGTTCTTTTGACCAGCAGATGGCGATGTTCTTCTACAGACTCTACAAGATCTTGGTTGAGTGGTCTTGTGCTGTTCTGCCCCCTCACACACGAGCTGCGGTTTACTGCTGGTTGCTCTCTGCCTTGGATCATAAGGGTATGTGCACATCAGTCGTTTTGTGGGCTGGTTTTGACCGGTTTCCGTCGGCGGTTCCCGCTGAGTTTTATGTTCATTTATGTTAATCCTACCCACCGGTTGGATTAACATGCTAGTCAATGGAGTTTAGAAAACGCTGTGTACATTACAACGTTTTTCTTCTTGACGATTTCAGTTTATTCACCGGTTTCCGACCGGTTGTCAAAGATAGAGCAAGCGACTTCTTTTCAGCGTTTTTCCAGCGGTTCCAGCTGAACAAGTGCAGCAAAGACCAGTCTGGAACTCGCTAAGAAAAACGCCGGGGAAATCGCCAAGAACACGCTGTCCAAACGTTAGTAACCCGATCGCAAATCGTTAGCAAATCGCTAACAAAACCAGGGACACTGGCGAGTTCAGAAAACTCAGTTCTGCCATTCTCCACCGGTTCCCGGTCATTCTGCAAAGATGCAGAAACGACTGATGTGCACATACCCTTAAGGGGGTCCTTAGGAGGTTATGTCAAAGGGGGAGCTGATGTAATAGCATTTTTAGGAAACTTTTAACATAAGTTTTGAATGCTGGTGGTCCGGGTGCTGAGATCCCCTCTAGAGAGAATTGGAGAAGTTCTCAGCTGAGCACTGCTCTTCATCAGAGGATGAGGCTGAAGTATAGACTTCATCATTCTGGAAGAATCTAATTTGTGGGTTTAGTGAAGGATGCTTCTTCCTCCTCTGAAATACTCTGTGCTGCTGTACAATGCAGGAGCGGTTCGGTTTTGGGTAGATCTCCTGAACATAATGTCACAATAGGGACCATCCTGATGGAGAAGCAGAATCAATAACGAGGCCAGTCAGTCGCCCCCGGATGGCTTCAGTCATAGGTGGTGTAATGAGCGGAGATCTGACAGGTGAACATATGGCGGCTGTCTGTCTTGGCCTGTGTTAGAGATTGTATAATTGCCCTGCAGTATATTTGCTGCATCTCTTTCTCCGCTCTATTATGACGAGCTGTGTTCAGTGACTACAGCTTAGTTGTCGTCTATTGGAGGCTGAAGTGGTGTGAAAGCCACCATGCTTTACACTGCTGCTCTGAAAGCCACCATGCTTTACACTGCGGCTCTGAAAGCCACCATGCTTTACACTGCGGCTCTGAAAGCCACCATGCTTTACACTGCGGCTCTGAAAGCCACCATGCTTTACACTGCGGCTCTGAAAGCCACCATGCTTTACACTGCTGCTCTGAAAGCCACCATGCTTTACGCTGCTGCTCTGAGAGCCACCATGCTTTACACTGCGGCTCTGAAAGCCACCATGCTTTACACTGCGGCTCTGAAAGCCACCATGCTTTACACTGCGGCTCTGAAAGCCACCATGCTTTATGGTGGGTTTACACGTCCGATATCGGGCCGATATCGGGATACAACGTCCCGACGATGTGTACGCCCACCAACCCAGGAACGACCATTTAATATGGGAGTGAATGGGTGACGTGAGCGTACACATCGTAGTTGGGCTGTTACACGGTACGATGCTGCTACAACGGCCATGCGATATCGGGCGGTTGAATAGCACGCTCATTCAACCCCGATATCGTTTTGGCATCGTTCCAGCATCGCACTGTACGTTAAACCGTACAACGCGCTGAAACGATATTGGGTCAACTCCCGAACCACGTGACTTTTGGTCGGAGTTGGACGCCGATATCGCGACTGTGTTAAACCCGCCATTACACTGCTGCTCTGAAAGCCACCATGCTTTACACTGCGGCTCATGCTTTAACTATCTGCCTGTATTATTTTAATGTGAAGTGCTCTTTATATATACACTGTGTAATGAGCATTTTTTATAGGATGTGTGTGCCCAGATCTTCCGGTTTCCCTGCCCAGTTGTCTGGAGCATTTGATAAAGTGTAATGAAGCCTCTGCTGTCACTTTGTAGAAAGCCAGTTGTCTGTCCGTCCATATTACAAGGACTACACAAAGCAGAAACCCTCGTGATCTTCTCCTGTGACTGCCACAGAACAGAGCAAAATAAGAGTACCGTAATCTTCTTTACTGAACAAACCCATAAATCCCAGTGTTATAGTTAATGTTTTACATAAATGGATAAGAAGATTATGTAATGTTGTTCTGACCATAATCCATTTTATTGGCTGTAAATATCCTGTAACCTGGTTCATTCCTGGACAAAGCACAATTGTACAGTAATACTGTAAAATACCATTTATAATGTAGAAAGTGAACAATAAATATTTCCTCATTACAAAAGAATATAACTACTATAATACTGCCCTATGTACAAGAATATAACTACTATAATACTGCTCCTATGTACAAGAATATAACTACTATAATACTGCCCCTATGTACAAGAATATAACTACTATAATACTGCTCCTATGTACAAGAATATAACTACTTATATTACTGCCCCTATGTACAAGAATATAACTACTCTATTACTGCTCCTATGTACAAGAATATAACTACTATAATACTGCTCCTATATACAAGAATATAACTACTATAATACTGCCCCCTATGTACAAGAATATAACTACTATAATACTGCCCCTATGTACAAGAATATAACTACTATAATACTGCTCCTATGTACAAGATATATAACTACTATAATACTGCTCCTATGTACAAGAATATAACTACTATAATATTGCCCCTATGTACAAGAATATAACTACTATAATACTGCTCCTATGTACAAGAATATAACTACTATAATACTGCTCCTATGTACAAGAATGTAACTACTATAATACTGCTACTATGTACAAGAATATAACTACTATAATACTGCTCCTATGTACAAGAATATAACTACTATAATACTGCTCCCTATGTACAAGAATATAACTACTATAATACTGCCCTATGTACAAGAATATAACTACTATAATACTGCTACTATGTACAAGAATATAACTACTATAATACTGCCCTATGTACAAGAATGTAACTACTATAATACTGCTCCTATGTACAAGAATATAACTACTATAATACTGCTCCTATGTACAAGAATATAACTACTATAATACTGCTCCTATGTACAAGAATGTAACTACTATAATACTGCTCCTATTGTTACAACGTTATGTAACTACTATAATACTGCTCCTATGTTCAAGAATATAACTACTATAATACTGTCCTATGTACAAGAATATAACTACTATAATACACTGTGCAGAATCATTAGGCAAATGAGTATTTTGATCACATGATACTTTTTATACATGTCGTCCTACTCCAAGCTGTATAGGCTTGAGAGCCACCTACCAATTAAGTAAATCAGGTGATGTGCATCTCTGTAATGAGGAGGGGTGTGGTGTAATGACATCAATACCCTATATAAGGTGTGTTTAATTATTATGCAACTTTCTTTCCTTTGCAAATTGGTCAGAAGAGAGATGTGACGGGCTCTGAAAAGTCCAAAATTGTGAGATGTCTGGCAATTCAAGATGCTACATCCCTCTGCAAAACGTTTGAAGCGTGATCACCGAACAATCAAGCGTTTCATGGCAAATGGCCAACAGGGTCGCAAGAAGCATGTGGGGCAAAAAAGGTGCAAAATAACTGCCCATGAATTGAGGAAAATCAAGTGTGAAGCTGCCAAGATGCCATTTGCCACCAGTTTTGCCATATTTCAGAGCTGCAACGTTACTGGAGTGTCATAGAACACAAGGTATGCTATACTCAGGGACATGGCCAAGGTAAGGAAGGCTGAAAAACCTTTGAACAAGAAACATAACATAAAATGTCAAGACTGGGCCAAGAAATATCTTAAGACTGATTGTTCAAAGGTTTTATAGGACTGATGAAATGAGAGTGACTCTTGATGGGCAGATGGATGGGCCAGAGGCTGGATCAGTAAAGGCAGAGAGCTCCACTCCGACTCAGACCCAGCAAGGTGGAGGTGGGGTACTGGTATGGGCTGGTATCATCAAGATGAACTTGTGGACTTTTTCGGGTTGAGGATGGAGTGGAAGCCAACTCCCGACCTACTGCCATTTCTGGAAGACAACTTCTTCAAGCAGTGGTACAGGAAGAAGTCGGTATCGTTCAAGAAAACATGATTTTCATGCACGGACAATGCTCCATCACATGCATCCAACTACTCCACAGCGTGGCGGCCAGTAAAGGTCTAAAAGAAGAAAAAATAATGACTGGCCCCCTTGTTCACCTGATCTGAACCCCATAGAGAACCTGTGGTCCCTCCTAAAATGTGAGATCTACAGGGAGGGAAAACGTACACCTCTGGGAACAGTGTCTGGGAGGCTGTGGTGGCTGCTGCACGCAATGTTGATCGTAAACAGATCAAGCAACTGACAGAATCTATGGATGGAGGCTGCTGAGTGTCATCATAAAGAAAGGTGGCTGTATTGGTCACTAATTTTTATGTGTTTTGTTTTTGCATGTCAGAAATGTTTATTTCTAAATTTTGTGCAGTTATATTGGTTTACCTGGTGAAATAAACAAGTGAGATGGGAATATATTTTGGTTTTTATAATTGCCTAATAATTCTGCACAGTAATATTTACCTGCACAAACAGATATCCTCCTTAGAGCCAATCTAAAAAACACTCCAACTTCCAAAATATTAAGCTTTGATATTTGCGTCTTTTGGGTGATTGAGAACATAGTTGTTGATCAATAATAAAATAATCCTCTCAATACAAGTTGCCTAATAATTCTGCACACAGTGTACTTCCCCTATGTACAGGATTATAATTCCTATAATACTGCTGTGATGTATGAGACTGTTCTTATCTTCGGGGATTGCTCAGGTAATGTTTTGTCCTGGGATTCCTGCCTTACATGCGATATAATGTTCGTTCCTAACCTTGTATAGATAAATACTGTACAGATAAGGAGCGCCTGTGATCTCTTTTATCTCGCTGTAATCTGTCGTGTGAGGAGACTATTAGCGTTTTTTAGGGATCTGATGACCAGTTCCAACTCCAAAGGTCAGTAAAGTCTATCACTAGACTCCATAATGGCGCCATATTGTGACTGATACACGTTTGTAATGCAGAAAAATCATTGTGTAAATATTTGCCCTCTCCATATACTTTATCATTTTTCCTATGTTGTTGCCTAAGTTGTATAATTTCTCTTTCCCAGTGGTATCGCAGTCCTGTCTTCAGTTTCTCCTCTTGATTGAGTTGTCCATTTTCTGGAGACTAATTACAGTGTAGGAGAGATCGATACATTGTTGCTTATTCAGACTACAATGATGCCAGGGATTTTCTGGAAGCAGAAGAACAGGTTCACTTTAATGCTGTATATACATTTGCATTGTGTTGTGGACTTGTCGTCACCAGTTCTTCTGCCGAGTATAAACCTATAGAAGTATACGGCTCTGGGGGTAATTCTGGGGTCATCTTATATATACCGACCTATGTATGTCCTTTAATGCAGTTTATCTTTGCTCGCCATGTGTAATGACTGGGACCTGATGCTTGTGGTACTAGAACCTATTGGGAAAAAACATGGCCAATATGTTTTAGGACTATAAACCATCTGTGACAATGTGTGCGGCTCCTAGGATTAATGATGAATCCACCTCCTATAGCGGACAGTATAGAATTGCTTACTGACTGCCTGTATAATGGTAAATCAATGTTTTGTGAATTACAAGGTAGACCGAGTTCACACAAGTCAGTAAGTGAACTGAACAGATCCGGCACACATCCGTTACCATCTTGAAGGCAGGTAGATCCGTATTTTTAACATTGGTGTCTATGGAGAACGGATCCGGTAACTGATCACTATTATCTTCCATTTGTAACTGATCCAGTAAGAAAAAAATGGATCCTTTAGATATAACAGAAAAACTAATGATAAAGAGCGATCAGGTAACAGATCCGTTTTCCATAGACTTCAATGTTAAAGTTTTCCACAGAAATCCAGTTTTTTTTTCTAAACGGACAAAGTTGTGTCTGCAAAATCTCTTGAGACATCGCTTGGCAATGGTTGATACTGGACATGTGGAGTTAGTCTTGGCTTATTCACACTACTGTTGTTGGGTACCTGTGTGAACCCAGCTTAAACTGGATGCACATGACTTTCAATGGGGCTGCAGGCACTTGCGGGGGCATTCAGTTCTGTACGGTTCCCCATCATCCGGGTGTCCAGTTTTTATTCTGAAACCGAAAATGCAGTTTGAAACATTTTTGGTGACCACCTAAAAACTGTGGACACCCAGATCTGGGGCAATGCAAATTAAATTATAATGGCGCTCTATGGAATCGGTTTCCCACTAACTCCAGATGCAGTTCTTCTGACTGGGCATGCCCAGAACCCAGTTGTAAATGACATACCCACCAGTGAGCATTTCATTTTCCACCGGATCAAGCAAAAAATGATTAAAACCTGATGCATGGGATGTTACCGCACCGGTGTTATCACGATCAGTGATTGTACCGGTGCTGGTAGATCCAGTGTCTTCGTGTTTTAGAATTCCTAGTGAATCTGAAGGGAGGCAGGTTATACCAGCATTCTCTGGATTCCAAGAAAATGGAGTGTGAAACCAGTCTTTGGGTATGTGCTCACTATCCGGAGGTGCTGCATTTTGGACTCCGTGTCTCCTGACCTGAAGAAAGCAGCGGGAACCCATAGGTGAGCGCAGGGAGACTGCAGCCGCCCTGTACTCGCCATCTGCGGTGGGTGCAGGGCGGCCTCTCCCTACACATTCACCCACTGGACATCGCACCTGACTCCGCAGCATGAAATTAACATGGGGCAGAGATGCAGAAGTCCGGAAACCTGCACCGCAGATGACAACACACTGCGGAGGGGAGAGGCACAGTGAGCACGGGATTTCTACAAATCATATGCTATGCTGGTACTGTACAACGCAGCCTTTTGGATGCAGCAGCAATACCCTGAGTCCAAAACGCTGTGTATCCTGATTTGAGATGGTGCACCCTTACTCAGCTTCCTTCTAATAGTTTGTGCAAATTTTTTTAAAATGCTTATTTTCAGGTGCTTCCAATTTGAAACCCACCTGAAAAAGTGTTAAAAAGAATGAAACATCGTGTGCAGATCAGCACCATGTAGATTAAACATTCCTATACCGTGCTGGTAATATATAGCAAGGAGAAAGGGGGGGAATAAGGCACATGCACTAATGACACCAGCAATTCTATAAAGAGAAATCTGGTCTACATGTTGAAAAATCCGAATATACTTTGTTGAAGGTCTTATACATATGACATGATCTTTTATGGTCCCTTTACACGCGTCCACAGGAAGGTAGACACCAGCAGGCATCGGACACAATTGTGCCTGTTGCCTTGAAAAGACCTCGATGTGGCTGTGTGTAAATCAGGACTTTCCTTCCTGTGTCTTCCCTGAAGGAAGGAAAGTCCTGAATTACACACAGCCACATCGAGGTCTTTTCAAGGCAACAGGCACAATTGTGTCCGATGCCTGCCTGTGTCTACCTTCCTGTGGCCGCGTGTAAAGAGACTATTATAGAGTTGCTGGTGTCATTCGTGCATTTGCCTTTTTTTTTTCTTTCTCCTTGATCTGCATTTCTATTTAAACAGAAATAACCCTCGCTCTCCATATGTTCAGTGTCCTGAGCGTCCTCCAACTGGTTAACGTTTCCAAAGACGTCAAATAGGAGAAAGAAGCGGCCAGAGCGTCCTCCAGGCATCTGTCACTCTGAAGATACTCTATACTTTATAGTACAAGTCAGGGACCCAAAAAGTAGATAAAAATGCTACGGAACTAACAGAGAACCCCCCACCCCACCCCAAAATTAAAGATGCTACAGGCAAAAAATAAGTGTTTCCTTAAGCATCTGCTTCTGTGAAAACCTGTGGGGTCACCCATACTTGTGCATATACCTGAATAGTGTGCTGGTGATCGGTTGGGGCCCCATACACATTTGATCAATCGGCCCGATCGGTCAGCTCTTCAAGGCACAGATGGATAGAATGACCAACCAGTCCATTGCTGAATCCCTTTTGTTTGGGGAGAAAAGCCGCTGTCAGATGAATTTGGCAGCGAGTCGTTCACAGAACACAGGAGCTTGGCCAAGCTGAGCGATCCTATATATGGGGGATTCAGACAGATGACTGTAATGGTTATGTAATTTGTACGGCCAGCAATAAACTGAATTATAAATTTGTTTTTTATGGGATTTGAGGGAGATGGTTCATACTTTTAGCCTAAATGCTAAAAGGTCACAAGTGCCAAGTGGAAGTCCTGAGCCCGCTAATATTCAGTTCTCTGTAGACAAGGGATCTGACTCCAGGTCTTGAGGTTTGCACAAAGGTCATGTTTTCAGGATTTCCTTAGTATTGCATAGGGTTTGGAATTATCATCTGTGCAGGTGATTCAATTATAAAATTGTGCAATGCTAAGGAAATCCTGAAAACCTGCACTGTTGGCAGCCCTCGAGGCCTGGAGTCTGAAACCCCTGCTCTACAGAGTCCCTGCTTCAGCGTCCATCATTCTCTTTACTGAGCGGCACATTGCTGTTCTTGCTGTGGGTATGGGTCTCTGTGATGTCCTGTTCACATGCTGCAGTTTTGTGCCGTTCACCCTTAGTTTGGTTCTGTGATTGCACAAGATTTCAGCTGTGAAGTGTGCGACAAACACTGGAGTCAGTCAAATCCAAGGGGCGGCACATGCAGGACTTTATGTAACCCGCCATGCTTTCTATTGCCTATTGGGCACCTTTTAGATTTCTATGTCGCCACCATATTCTATCTCAGCCCCTACCCAGCTCTACTATGAGATTATTAAGCAGGAACGAGCTGCTTCCTTTACTCCCTGGGACTTTGAGTCCTTTTTTTTTTTTTTTTTTTAAGGGAATGCACCATTTGGCACCTTTTTAGAAGGAAAAAAGAGCCGTAACGTGTCATTACTCCATGTACACCTGCACGGTGCAGACCCCAGGACTGCCCTATATTCGCTCTCTTGCCATTGGCCTATTCTAGTGCTACCTCCTCACCTGTAATCTGCGCTGTCCTCTGTATGGAGCTGCCAGGTCATGGAGGCCTCTTAGTATAAACTTAGATAAGAAGTAATAACATTAAGTTTTATTGGCCTCTAGATAGACTGCACTTGAGGTTTATGGCCCCTGTTACGCAGGTGACGTTCAGCGATTCATAGTCCCATCTCTTCACTACTGTGTGGGTTGTTAAAGGGACCATAATCTGCAGTGATCCCCCTATTAGCGGTATAATCCTACACAGTTTGGTAATATTGTAAAGGCAATACCTCATCTTCTGCATTGAGAGATTTAGCTTAATATGCACTTTATTAGGAGCGTTGAGGTTGATGGTCGTCAGCCAAAAGGGCCATCAAATGGCTGGACCCTCGCCAGCTTTACTTTTGAATTAATCCTTATTCCTTAGTGCATTTGCTCCCAGAAGCTCTCAGTCCTATTGATCTTATCACGTTTCATGAAGGCTAACTGTTTTGGGAGGACCAAGAAGAAAAGCTAAGAAACGGGATAATAGCCCTTGCTTGGATGTGGAACCATGACTTCACATACTGAGAGTTTAAGCCACTGTATTCTTCTTGGTGATTTCCTGCTATTTCAGTATTGATGACCTTGGGATAATATAGTAACATTAGATGGGAGGGCCGTCAGCCCTACTGACCAGCTGCCAGCGGGGGCCGCCAGCCTACTGACAGCTGCCAGCCGGGGGCCGCCAGCCCCCTACTGACCAGCTGCCAGCCGGGGACCGTCAGCCCTACTGATCAGCTGCCAGCCGGGGGCCGTCAGCCCTACTGATCAGCTGCCAGCCGGGGGCCGTCAGCCCTACTGATCAGCTGCCAGCCGGGGGCCGTCAGCCCTACTGATCAGCTGCCAGCCGGGGGCCGTCAGCCCTACTGATCAGCTGCCAGCCGGGGGCGTCAGCCCTACTGATCAGCTGCCAGCCGGGGGCCGTTCAGCCCTATGACAGCTGCCAGCCGGGGGCCGTCAGCCCTACTGACCAGCTGCTTCCGGGGGCTGCCGGCTTGCTGAAGCTGTGGTGGACTACTCATGCAGCAGGATCATGTTTGGTGTTTAGCGCCATCTATTTGGCTAAGAGATAAGAGAACAAGGCTTCTGTGAGCCACCAGCTAAGGATGGAGCTGATTGACAGCGTATTAACCCTGTGGTCCCTATAAGATTTCTGAAATGCTGCATACAAATTAAGGTCCGTTACATGGTAAACGTTATCACGATGTTGTGTGCGATCTCGGGAGCGCGCTGATGTTTTTTGGGACACCTGTGCAACATCGCTGGTGAGCTGTCACACATCCAGATATCGGGACAACTCATCAACAATGTTGTGAGCAGGGATCGTTCGCAAACACCGCAAACAATCCCTGCTCACTGCTGTGAATGGACGAAGTCGGACCGTGACATCGCTATTGCGGTGTCACACCGAACGATGCCGCAGGTTGCTGGAGTTGAGGATGACAGGTTTTCTTGCATGCAGGAAAACCTCTCAACTCCGACTTGAACATCTATCGTTGTTGAATCGTGTATTTACATGCAACGACGGTGTGTTTCAACATCGCTCCTGATTGTCACTTTTGAACGATGTCGGGAACTATGTTGAAACATGTAACGGGGTCTTTAGGGGCATCTTTGCTTGTTAAATTGGACCCTGCATTTCTAGGCTCAGTGTTCCTTTAAGAGCTTCACATCCATTAGATCGTATCAGCAGTGGGTTGGATACCCATCATCTGTATACTGTAAAGCTGCATCTTAAATGACTCTTCCCAGAAGCCTGTGCAGGATATCGAGCGCAGCTAATAGACTCCAGAAATAGTCTGGCCTGGGCAGTGATCACCACTATGAGCAGGGCGGCTCTTCATAGAGACATGGACTGGCCTCATTAGATAACATTGTGATGTGTGCAGGAATTAGGGTCACTGTGTCTTGATGGACAGCTCTATTCTTCTCCTTCTGCTCAGTGACTAAGTCAATAAACTCAAGCTCTCGATGGAGTTGACTTATCCGCTGCACCGAGACCGTAAATCCCAGGAAGACGGGAACGGACGGATCGAGGTTTGACCCTCGGTTCTTTGTTATTGATTAGAATTTCATATATATTTTTGGGTCCTGATGATAGAAATCTATGTATCCCAAAGATGAAGAATACTGGAAAATTAAACAATTCTGAAATGTTAAATTCAGGATGCGATCGCTCTTTGGGGACGGGGCTGCTGGTTTTGACTCGGTGAGCGGGTTACGCTCAGTCTTCGTACCTCATCCATGTACCCATTATGGACGCTCTATAGTGGGGTCAGGTGTAGAAAGTTACCTTGAGCCCCTAGTCTGTCCCTCCTTTCCTAACCTCCTGAGTGTCTGTGAGCCCTGTCTTGTATTGTGCCCAGCTCTGTTGTTAGAACTCTCCTGCCTCTTCTGCATTTCTAAAAAAAAATATATATATTTTTTTTTGCTTGATGTTTTTTGTTGCTAAGTATTCTAACGCTCTAAATTTACCGTTTTGTTTAAAGACGATATTTCTGTGCTTACCGACATCAAGACTCCCGAATCTCCAGGTACCGTACTAACCCGCACGGCTCGTCTTGTGTCCGGGTGCTGTTCTGTAATGGTGGATGGTCTCCTGTTTGTGTCTTGTCTTGTCTGTCACATTTTATAAAACCTATTGACCTCTATTGTAAAGCTTTTAATAAGGGTGTATGACCCTTGACCTCTTGGGTCAAGGAAAAAAAACATGGATTGGTTAACAGTCTCATCTCGCCAGTGTCCGCCATGCCTTCTGTTATGTCTGCCTCATGTACATGGATCGCTAGAGAAAATGATCACTAGTCAGCAAAAAGCGTGATAGTCTGGTGATCGGATCATCGCTGATTGTCCTGAGGAATCGGGATGTGCTGGGTACAATACTACCCTAATAAGCATTACACTGCCTCCATATAGGGTAGTTTGTTCTTTATTATTTGTCGGCCTGCGTTAACCAGCCAAATGTACGGTATCGAGTCCATCACTTCTCGTTTATGGGTTTGAAACTTCCTGTGTAATTGGACCATTTTGAAAGCGGTTGTATCAAGTTTGGAAGATCAGTATAATGAAGGATAACTTCACAATCGGTGGAGCTCTGATTGTGGGACCCCTGCCGGACCCTAGAACTGGTTCTGTGAAGAGACAGGTGTGACTGGACCAGTGGTCAATCATGTGCATTCCTGCTTCATCCATCCATCCATCCCTCCATTCATCCATCCATCGCTCCATTCATCCATCCCTCCATTCATCCATCCATCCATCCCTCCATTCATCTATCCATCCATCCCTCTATTCATCCCTTCATCCATCCCTCCTCCCTTCATCCATCCCTCCTTCCTCCATTTATCCCTCCTTCCTCCATTTATCCCTCCTTCCTCCATTTATCCCTCCTTCTTCCATTCATCCCTCCCTCCTTCCTCCATTCATCCATCCCCTCCCTCCTTCCTCCATTCATCCATCCATTCCCTCCTTCCATCCATCCATTCCCTCCTTCCTCCATTCATCCATCCATTCCCTCCTTCCTCCATTCATCCCTCCCTCCTTCCTCCATTCATCCCTCCCTCCTTCCTCCATTCATCCATCCCCTCCCTCCTTCCTCCATTCATCCATCCCCTCCCTCCTTCCTCCATTCATCCATCCATTCCCTCCTTCCTCCATTCATCCATCCATTCCCTCCTTCCTCCATTCATCCATCCATTCCCTCCTTCCTCCATTCATCCATCCATCGTCTAAGACCAGCTGACTGCTGCACTCAAGAGGAGCATGTGTCAGCATGCCCGGGCTACACTCCATTCATGTGGGCTCTTCAGATCACCAGTTCAAAGAATCGGTGAGGTTCCAGCAGTTGGACCTCCATAGATCGAGACGGGATCTCCTATCCCCTTTTAAGGGTAATTTCTCTTAGTTGGCAGTTACCAAAGTATTCTGGATACTAGTAAAAGTCTGAAGATTCCCATACACCTTAGATGGCTGACGTCCAGACAAGTCCATCCAGTAGTCATTTTTTCGGAGGTGTCCTCATTTCTCAGTGTCATTTCTCTGTCTTTGTGTTTTTTTACCTTTTTGCTTTGTTTGGAATTCTGATCATTCATACCCAAAATGTTCAAGGATTTGATGATGGAATGGTGTATGTAGATCTGCCCTAACTGTCCTGTGTCTGGTTTTAGGTGATGAGCTCAGTGGTCCGCTGTACGAGATCAACTCTAACGCTGATTCAGAGATGATTCCAAGTAACTCGGAGGTGAGAACGTTTCACTACCCCCTTTTTTTTTTTTTTTTTTTTTTAAACTTGCTGTACTTGCTGCTGAAATTACTATATGTACACTGTGACCAGCAGAATAGTGAGTGCAGCTCTGGAGCATAATACAGGAGGTAACTCAGGATCAGTAATGTAATGTATGTACACAGTGACTGCACCAGCAGAATAGTGAGTGCAGCTCTGGAGCATAATACAGGAGGTAACTCAGGATCAGTAATGTAATGTATGTACACAGTGACTGCACCAGCAGAATAGTGAGTGCAGCTCTGGAGTATAATACAGGAGGTAACTCAGGATCAGTAATGTAATGTATGTACACAGTGTCTGCACCAGCAGAATAGTGAGTGCAGCTCTGGAGTATAATACAGGAGGTAACTCAGGATCAGTAATGTATGTACACAGTGACTGCACCAGCAGAATAGTGAGTGCAGCTCTGGAGCATAATACAGGAGGTAACTCAGGATCAGTAATGTAATGTATGTACACAGTGTCTGCACCAGCAGAATAGTGAGTGCAGCTCTGGAGTATAATACAGGAGGTAACTCAGGATCAGTAATGTATGTACACAGTGACTGCACCAGCAGAATAGTGAGTGCAGCTCTGGAGTATAATACAGGATATAACTCAGGATCAATACAGGATCAGTAATGTAATGTATGTACACAGTGACTGCACTAGCAGAATAGTGAGTGCAGCTCTGGAGTATAATACAGGAGGTAACTCAGGATCAGTAATGTAATGTATGTACACAGTGACTGCACCAGCAGAATAGTGAGTGCAGCTCTGGAGTATAATACAGGATGTAACTCAGGATCAGTACAGGATCAGTAATGTAATGTATGTACACAGTGACTGCACCAGCAGAATAGTGAGTGCAGCTCTGGAGTATAATACAGGAGGTAACTCAGGATCAGTAATGTAATGTATGTACACAGTGACTGCACTAGCAGAATAGTGAGTGCAGCTCTGGAGTATAATACAGGATATAACTCAGGATTAGTACAGGATCAGTAATGTAATGTATGTACACAGTGACTGCACCAGCAGAATAGTGAGTGCAGCTCTGGAGTATAATACAGGATATAACTCAGGATTAGTACAGGATCAGTAATGTAATGTATGCACACAGTGACTGCAGCAGCAGAATAGTGAGTGCAGCTCTGGAGTATAATACAGGAGGTAACTCAGGATCAGTAATGTAATGTATGTACACCGTGACTGCACCAGCAGAATAGTGAGTGCAGCTCTGGAGTATAATACAGGAGGTAATGTATTTACACAGTGATTCTCCATTTTTATATAAATTTATATAATATGTAACAGTAATGAGATGTGGATGTTTCTGAAGATCTCTATAACCAGACACATCCCATTTTATTAGCTGTTTATTCTGGGTCTTCCTTGCACGCTGAGGCTGTATAGCGCTGCAGGACTGGCCGGCCTCCAAACATTCTGGCTGCAGTCATTCCCTTGCTGGAGAGCTCCTCTGCCTGATAGTTGGGATTTGTAATTGCAGCCTCCGTTCTGTAACCACAGAGGTATAAAACCACCGACCATCGATATCCGATCTGGGCTGGCCGCGGTACCATCAGCGGTGCCAATGTTCATACATGTGGATCTGTGGTGCTGGTGGTGAGAGGGTTAATGGAGGGGGCAGGATGTTGATGACTGTTTTTTCCTGTGATCAGCAATTCTAACATTTTCTTTTACAGAGATGATGATTGTGCAATTTTTCCAATGATTGACCCCGTGTGTTTGCTTGTGTCCTCGCTGCTTGTGATCGCTCGAGTCCCGATGTCTATAGGTTCCGTCCTCTATTATCTCCTATACACGTAGTCTGGATTGTTAACCTTGGATCACACTGAGGTTTAGGACACTCTTTCAGTTGCTCTTTCTATAAATCTGACTGTAGATTGTAGATCCTTTTCACCAGTTTGCACAGAATCTGATTGACATTTATTATAGACTAGCTGGGTGCCCGATGCACATGCATCGGGATTCTAGCAGAGCGAGTCTCTGACTCGCAATGGCCGCTTCGCGGCCAATGCTTCGCGCTGCTAAGGCGACTCGCCATGCCCGCTGCGCGGGCATAGCGAGTCGCCTTGGAACTGCTCGCAATGGCCGCTGCGCGGCCAATGCTTCGGGCGTATCCACATGACCACGCTGACTCGCAGCGTGAGCGGACTCAAAAGGGGCAAAAAACCCATTCGTGATTATATAATAGATAATAGATGCCCCTCATCTTTTCAGAAGAGGCTTTATACCTGTGTAGTACATCACCCTGGAGATAGGGGGTGCCAGAGGGAAGTGACGCAAATGTGAGTCTAGACTGAACTCTGCCCACCTCATCTCAGCTGATCATGAGCGGCTTTCTAGTCTCCGGCCATCATCCTCATCCTCTCCTTATCAAGGCCGATGCAAAACTACAACCCCCCCAGCAGAAAGAGCCATCTCCCCTCTGCACAGCTGTATGTATCATTGCATGGCAGCAGTACTGGGCATTGTACCCTCTTAAAATAAAATGACCCCTGAATGCCTTCTTGAAAGAAATATTGGTATTTTTTGTTCCAAAAGAAGAGGTGGGGGAACAGTTCCACCTAAATCAAGTGACTGAGTCCTCTTTTTCCCTTGCACACACTGGGTGGCGTAGGCGGTGCAATATGCCATTGTGCCACCTGCAGCGGGATGCTGACATCTTTTAGTTCAGTATTTCTCAACTCCAGGCCTCAGTCACCAACAGGTCATGTTTTCAGGATTTCCTTAGCATTGCACAGGGGATAATACAATCACCTGCACTGGAGATGATTCCAATCCCTGTGCAATGCTAAGGAAATCCTGAAAACACGACGTGTTGGTGACTGAGGCCTTGAGTTGAGAACACGGTTTTAGCCCATTGGGCCCATGGCTTGTTGCTGTACCACCGGATATCTCTTTCTGTGGCATTTTGGTATTGATACAGTAGAACTTGCTGCTCAACAGAGATCTTGACCTTCTGCTCAGGCAGTCGCCCCTCCACATATTGGCACTTGAGGTTTTCAGTCCTAAGACATGATGTCCTACTACAGTGCCAGCAGATATACCATAACCCAATCATTAGTGTAACTGGAAATTATAGAAATGACAGAATCTGAATATTAAGTAAAACTTATTTAAATTCAATAAAAAATGAGGTTCAAAATATTTAACAAATGGTGTTTGAACTTGGAGAGGTAATGCTGGCCTGGTATAATATAAACCCATATATAGTACAACCACAAGGGCACATAATGTGCTAGTGCTTATATCAAATGGGGTCAATACCAGGACAAATCCGCAACCTGAGCTAAAGTTAACATGGGACAATCATGTGGCTGAAAATGGGAAACTATCATTGATAGATGAGGCACTCTAACCTATCCATAGGAGATAACAGCTATCCATAGAAGGTAACTAGTCTGTCCATAAGGTTGGAAACACACTATGTGGGATATATGCGAGTATCTTGCATGCATCTCGCATGACTCACCCGACCCAACCCCTGCCTCTCTGAACGGCAGCGCATCAGCTGCTTGTGTTTCTATGCAGCTCCACGCTTCCATCCAGAGAGGCAGGGGTCATGCCAGGTGAGTCATGCGAGATGCATGCAATATACATGCATGCATCTCACATGATGTGTTACCAGCATAATAGGTAGAAACTAGTGATGAGTGAGTAGTAAGATTATTCAGATAGCTCAAACTAAATACTTTTGAAATGTTTCAATATTCGGATCAGAGTGGCTTCCCATTGACTTGCATTGGATTCGTTATTCCTAACAAATGCTGAAACCATTCAAAGTATTGGAGATAGTATTATAGTATTCGGATAGCCGAACATCTCAGTACTCTCTCTTCACTAGTGGTAACCCATGTCATATGTATGTAGACATAATTTACTTCTATGAAGCAGGTTGTCAAGAATCGAGCCAGTGCCCCCTAAGCCCCGACGCATGTTTCGATCTGGCTTCTTCAGTTCTTGTGGAATCCACAGCCACAATCCTCTGATCGGACCTGACTGTGTGACCTCTATATAACACTCACTGTGTAACTGCTTGATAGAGTAATGTGCATGGCCTCATTTCAGCATGTTCCCCAATCATCTGCTTGTCCAGCATGTACAGTATTCCGGTAGGTCTTCCGGCAGGAGAAGGCTCTAAAGTCTGCACCTTCCCGCTTCCTTCTACAGCTGCATTTACAGTTTCACCAATTCCTGCACCATGTTGTGACCTCGTTACCTGCAGATTTCGGTGGAATAAAAACCTTCATTGACTTTGTGCAGCTGACCTCGCCACCTTCCTGGTGTGAGACGTTCTGTGACTTTCCAACGTCCTTAGTCTGTGATTATGGTTTTAGGTGTCTTCTTGCTGTCACTGAAGAATGCGGGTCATCATTGGATTACAGTGCTGTAATGCAACGTACACCTGACCAGGACAGATGCCCATCATTTGGAAGTAACCAATAAATAATTTCCACCCATTGACAGCCAAGAGAAATCCTAAATCCAATTTGCAGACCAAGAATATTGGACAATCCACTTTTCCTTCAGATATCTTCATGATGGATAGAGCAGTGGAGACTGCACTCTGCGTTGTGTGCGATCCTGTAACCAGCCCATCCTCCTCCTCCTCTAACCTTTTTATCCTGAATGCATCTTTTTATTTTCCGTCCACCATTACTAACCGCATTATATTTTTCCCATGATGCCACTCTCAGGGCCTCAGCAGCACAGAGAGTACGTTCCTCATCACCAACCATCAGAGGGTAAGCGGCCGGAGCCCCCCGTGCATGGACTGGTGTTTAGCGGGGGTAGCCGGAAGCTTCAGTGTCTAGTGGCGCCAAGTACACGGTCCAATCCCTATCTGCCATATATGTCTCCATCCTTGTAGCACGGGGTCATGTCTAGTGATCTTTATTTCATTGAGGTTTTACCTCTGGCCTTTTTTTGCCTACACAGCGGGGTCTGTCTGGTGACATCCATGCCGGATGATAAAAGTGGGGAGGTGTCGTGTAATCACCAGAGTGGGAGATCGGAGCTATATGTGATTTAGTAAAGTCTTTAGTCTTTTTGATTTCCCCCGTGGCTCCTTCTCCTGTACGGTATATGGCAGGTAGTATTGGATTGTGTTTTTAGGCATTTGGTGAAGGTTGTGCCGGTTTGTGTTCTGTCATTGTGTTAGATATTAACTTACTAACTTTTATTTTTGTACTAACTATTGTTTTATTTTTAAAGGGGCTTTCCACATTCCAAACAAGTGGTCCCTGAACAATTGAATACTTGTAAGGCCACAAACCAGGTTGGCGCACTCCATCCTTGGTCATTAATTCTTCCCCGATTCTCCAGCCTCATTATTTGGGCAGCAACATGTGACGTTACGACTGCAGGTCAGACACACCCGACAGCGTGACTGTACGGGATTGTGAGCTCAGTGATTGGCTGCAGCCATATCTGTATGGGCTGATGAACTCAATGATTGGCTGTAGCCGTGATTGTACGGGCAGATGAGCTCAGTGATTGGCTGCAGCCATGTCTGTATGGGCAGATGAGCTCAGTGATTGGCTGTAGCCGTGACTGTACAGGCTGATGAGCCAGTGGTTGGCTGCAGACGTGTTTGTACAAGTTGATGAGCTTGGTGATTGGCTGCAGCCATGACTGTATGGGCTGATGAGCTCAGTGATTGGCTGCAGCCATGACTGTATGGGCTGATGAGCTGAGTGATTGGCTGAGCTGACTGTATGGGCTTATGAGCTCAGTGATTGGCTGTAGCCATGACTGTATGGGCTGATGAGCTGAGTGATTGGCTGCAGGCCGTGACTGTATGGGCTGATGAGCTCAGTGATTGGCTGTAGCCATGACTGTATGGGCTGATGAGCTGAGTGATTGGCTGCAGGCGTGACTGTATAGGCTGATGAGCTCAGTGATTGGCTGCAGCCATGACTGTATGGGCTGATGAGCTCAGTCATTGGCTGCAGATGTGACTGTAGTCGCAACGTCACCGCTGGAGCCAGAAGAGCAGCGGAGGAGAGCCTGTGCTGGACCGTGTGAGTGCAGGTGCTCTATGGTTATCTTTATTACAAGTATCAGATCCTTTGGGGATAACTTTGTTGTTTGAAAGTGGAAAACCCCTTTATTCTGCCGATAAAACTTTACAGCACAGACCCGCCAAAATGCCAGACTGCCGGACATCACCGTATCTCTGACAATACAACATACGGTGGAACCGCATCCTCTCCATGTATCCAAAAAGAACAAAAAGGTCCAGATGAACCGATCTCTGTATGTCTTATTAGGAAGGATTGTCCGCTCTCCTGTTTATTTTATACTCGAATCTGCCATAAAGTCATGTTTGACAAAATGTGCTCCAAATTATGACATGTGCATTGTGCCGCCCCTATGTTTTTCCTCCTGAAAATGTATTAAAGGGGTTGTCCAGGATTCTATAAACATGGCTGATTTCTTTCAAAAACAGCGCCACCCCTGACTACATGGTTTGAGTGATATTGCAGCTGCATTCCATTTAAGTGACTGGGCCTATGCTTATATACCGTATGCAACCTGTAGACAGGGGTGGCGCTGTTTTTGAAAGAATGCAGTAAGTTTTATTAATCCTGGATATCTCCTGTAAGTTGACAATTGGGCCTTCATCTATGTTCCTATGTCAATTTGCAATGGAGTAAATAGGAAAAAATGGATGCAAACAAATTTCAAACTGTACTGCAAAGTTTGTTTTCATACAGATTCATCACTGATCTGATCCTAAATGGGAAGTTTGGTTTCTGTTTTTTTTTTTTCCTATTTTGAGCTCCATTTTTGCTAGAAGAGTCTTTGAATATGTCTAGTTTTGAGCTTGTGACTGTTACAATCTGTTTTCCGTAGATAGCTAAGATAATGCTTTCTTTGGTGCCGTATGACTGATTTTCTCTCGTTTTTCTGTGCTCTTTTAAAAACTGCATTTTATAGCTGTGTGGGCGTCACCAGCAGCTGATCGGATGCAGTACAATGTATGTGTATATCCACAGCTTCTGAGAGCAGGCCACTACTGAGCTGTGTGGCCAGCCAGCAAACAAAGGAGTTAACAGAGGTTGCGACTGAGCTGTTTCTGAAGAGTTTGACCTGATCCTGATCTTCTGACGTTGCTTAGCAACTGTGCTGTAGCCTGTGCTATTCTCTGCAGTCAGCAGTGTAGGCCCCGCCCCCTCCCTTATATGGTTACATGCCCCGTATCCACTGAAGACGGATCTGACTGAGAATGAACATATATCTGCTTCACACACAGTGTAGTGGGGACACCTTGTGAAAGGTTTATGAATGGTTTTCAACCAGAATTCTCTAATGAAGTATATTAGAAAGTTTATTAAAATCCCGTGCTCTACATTATTATTATTATTATTATTATTATTATTAAATAAAAAATGTAAACGGCAGTTGCGCTTTAAAAGTGGGGGAAGACGTTGTGTTTGCACCATGGATTGCTGCAGGATCTGTTCTAACAGATGATTAGTGGACATGCGAACGTTGTCTAAACTATTGGTATATGACACCTGGGTGTCACCCTTTATTCTATGTGTGGGGGACTGTTGCTTTTAGGTAAAAGTGGTTCCAATAGTCTGGATAGACTTCCAGAAATCCATATAACAAAATGAACAAACTCAAAAGTTGAGTCCAGGCGTTTTTATTCCTCTGCTGTTTTAATGAAACGTTAATGTATTTGTGCACAACACGTTTCATGTGATGATTTCTGATGAGACCTTGAGGTTTCTGATCTCTTGATTCTTCCTAGCGCTGGTTCGTGTTATTCCCCGTACGCCGTCACTTCTTGCACCACAATATCCACTGTGGGACTTCGGAAACAGCTGTTATCTGGAGTGGTCTGTGGTTTCCCCACCATCAATGTACAATTAATAGGGTATTTTTTGCCTTACCAGCTGGTGAAGTGCAAGAACTCTTGGATTCAGTGTAGGAGAAGGTTGTTCCAGTTTCACAGTTGCTTTCTCCCGGCTTGTTCACCACCTCCTCTCTGACACAACACCTATTGATAAGGGCCCACAGTTTCTTGGTCCAGCTCGCCTCACTTGCGCTAATCCCCTACACTTAAAGGGAATCTGTCAGCAGGTTTTTGCTATTCAATCCAAGGACAGCATGATGTAAAGGTTAACACACACACTGATTTCCGCTATGTGTTTTTTTTAGGGACTAAAATTTAGGCCATGTTCACCCTGTGCACTTTTGATCCATTTTTTTTTTTGTTTTTTTTGGGGGGGGGGGCTTTTCTCACTTTTTCAGCTGCGAAAGATGATCAATCAGCTTCTAAAGGAAAAATAAAAAACATCAGAAAACGTATCAGATTTAGGGTGCTTTCACATTAGCGTTCCCCTCCGCAGCATTCTGCGGAGGGGAGCCGCAATGTGAGCGCAGCACCGCCAGCCCCTATCTTTATAATGGGAGCGCACGGTGCTGCGCTTGACTGCGCATGACTGTGCGCACCCATTCACTCCTATATGTGATCTGTGCGCAGCGGATGCCTGCGCACAATCACCCAGTCTCGTCCGCACCACGAACGCGACATGTTGCATTCCTGGTGCGGACGAGACTGTGTGATTTGTGTGCAGGCATCCGCTGCGCACAGATCACATATGGGAGTGAATGGGTGCGCACGTCATGCGTAGTCAAGCGCAGCATCGTGTTCTCCCATTATAAAGATAGGGATTTGCGGTGCTGCGCTCATATTGCGGCTCCCTCTGCAGAACGCTGCGAAGGGGAACACTAATGTGAAAGTAGCCTTAACTGCGCTTTTTCTGTTGTCCCATACAGATGGTTTCAATGGGAAAAGGGAGATCATAAAAAAGCAGCAATAATTGACATGAGCCATTTTTTTTACAGATCACTTTTCAAGGGAAAAATACACAGCAGATGTAAATTGCTCAGACTGAAAAGCAAAACTTGAAAGCCCATTGACTTTGCTGGGATTCCATTTAAGTGATGCCTTCACTGCAAAAACAGATCAAAGACACACCATGTGATCAGAGCCTTATACTGCACGCTGTTGTTTACCTGCCTCGTTCATTTTGGCTTCAGGAGATGATCATTGCAGGACTATGTCAGCTTGTCCGCCACGTTCCCTGCTGTGGTGAGCAGCTCACGCTCTATAGACATTGTACATACAGAGCCTGGAGTGAGCGGGGGCTGCTTTCTTGGCTCTGCTGCATTGCTAAACCTAAAAACTCTGATTGCGTCAGAATGGCAGTACCCAGTAGTCTAAGTGATACATTGCTGGATTCAGGGTCTCTTTGTCTACATAATGGTGCTCTCAAACATGATGGCAAAAACCTGATGACCAATTCCCTTTGATCTCATGATGAGGGAATCTTTTTATATACCGTAAGTGTGTTGGTTGTATAACGATGATTAGCAGACGGATATTGAATAGGACAATGGTCTCCCTATACTCGCATAGTGATAGCTTTTAATATATTGTGCATATTGCAATGGGGTTTCTGCTATATTAGTTATAAAGCCCCATTATGCCTGTAGTTTCTATAAATGCACAATAGTTAGTGTGGACCCTTTTCCAGACTCCTGCCCTCGTCCTGACTGATGACCCTTGTCTGTCCAGTGCTTGATGTGTCAGTTTCTGTTATTGTTTGTCCTTCTTCTTTTTGAGGATAGACCCTAGGTTCTCACAGGATTGAGATCTGGAAAGTTTCCCATCACTTAGTTATCACTTTTGCCTTGTGACATGGTCTCCATCTTGCTGGAGGAAGCCTGATCCTGACATTGCTCCTGGATGGTTCGGAGAAGCTGGTCTTTGAGGATGTGAGATCCCATTCTCTATTCATGGCCGTGTTCTTAGGAAAAATTGCGAGAGTTCTTTCTCCATTTATGAAAAGTCCCCACACGTGAATGGTCTTGGGATGCTTTATTGTTGGCAGACAGGATAATGGTAGCAATCACCTATGAGGGCCATCATGAAGTAATAGCGCCCCTATACATATCAACCTTACATTTAATTAATAAATAACAAAACACTCCAAATTGTTTTGGATAAAATAATTTATTTAACTTAAATAAAAACATTGGTAGGGTTTCTTTGCCAAGTTTAATTAATAAATCCAATTCCTCAATGAATAACATCAATAATAAATAACTTCCATTAACTTGAATAAATAATTTCATCCATAAAATTGTATTTAATTTAATTCCTTAAGGATCCACCCAAATTATTGGATGACCCGGCCCAACAGGGACTCTGCTAAACGGCAGAGGCCCCCCCCCACAAAGCCACCCAACCAATGTTCGACCATAGTTTGGAAATCCAAGTTCAAAATATCATATCCCACAGCAGAAAGGTGTATGGCATCTCTGCCATACAAACCAACTTCAAACCCTTCTAACTCGAGATGTCGAAAGCAAAAACCATCCAATTCAGGCAAAAACCTAGATAAATCCCTGTTCATTCTCCTCTTTATCTTTTCCATAAACAACGACCCGTCCGCTTTCCAGCTGAGACGAGAAACTATCTCTGAAAAACACAAAGAGGCCGAAGGAAAAAGATGTGATATCCAGGTCAAATCTCTTTTAACCTGTTTCAACAAATCTGATGATCTAAACTTGCCTAAATCGTTGCCCAATAAGTGTAGAATCAAGAGATCTGGCATAGGAAATTTAAAGCATAAATCTAATAAAACCTGTTTCAATTGGCACCACCGAAGCCCTCTAACTCCATACCAATAAATTTGCATCGCTGAAGGGTCAAATGACAGATTAGCAGAATATGTCCTCTGTTGCGCCCGGTGATGCGCCCAATAAACATAGGAATGACCCACGATCCACACACATTTAGGGCCTGTAAAATAAAGAATTAACAAGTGAATAATAAATTTGGACGAACATAAAGTTTATACCTTCTAGATTTCCACCTTCCTATCCTTTTAATAAGCTCATCATCCAAACCGTACCGGGCAGCCTCAGTGGCTGCCCCAATTCTGAATGAATGAGCAGTAATATGTAAGGAATTTAAATTCAATGAATTTAAACACTTCTTTAATACTGAAGAAAACTGAAAAACTGTAACGGGAACCCCCGTAATATGAAGAAACAGATGTGGAAAACCATGAGGACGAATGGACAACTAACGTCTCATGTTATCGACAGGGCAGATGGATAAATCTTGCAAAGCATGCAAGATAATTTCCGCACCCCTTCCTTCCTGGTCGGTCTTTGATCGCCGAAGGAACATAACCAACTTATCAGAGGTGACTAATACATCCGAAAAATTAAAACCAGGTAAACCAAAACGGCTTGCAGCTAACAACTCGCTAACTCTCATAGCCGAAAAAAACAAAGTAACAAAGATAGTATTGAAAAGAATGCTTTCAAATCCATCAAAGCAAACCAACTTGGAAACTTCACACAATTTCCGTAGAAGTTCGACCGTAACAGGGCGTCTAGTATCTACAGAAAAACCATCCTTTTTAAAGCCCTTCAGAAATTGTCGAACAGAAAAAAGAGACGTCAAAGGAGGAAAATTATATAACTTCAAGAAAAATGAAATACCAGCCACTATTTTAGACAATGCGGTATGAGAGATCCCGTCTTTTGCACAAAAAGTCAAAAATAGCAGTGCACATTCAGGATCGCAAGAGACTGGATCAAAACCACGTTCTTTAGAAAAAATCTTCCAACGCTCCCACGAACGAGAATAGTCAGCCCACGTCCGTGGAGCAACAGACTGTGAAATATAACGGGAAGCCTGAGTTAGATCACTTCCCAAAGAAATGCTGGAACAAAAATTCTCTTTCCGTATGACATCGGAAAACGAGCCAGAAATTCTTCTATTCGCTGAAAAGACAAGAAAACACCAACCTCATCTTCATAAGAAGGCCTAAACGAGACCTTCAGCCAGATATTATTTTGAAGCAAAACCAACATCAGTGATCTCAATACTTTTGATACCATGTCATTCTTTGATGACATGGTATTTAAAGCAAATGAAAAACCTTTCGAGGAAGATAATAATAAAATCCTCTTGTTGGACAATGAGTGACCCCATACTGAAACTAGTAAGAAAACCGAAAAAATTTCAAGAAAAACCTGAGAAAATTTTTTACCATAAAATGAAGCAGGCCAAATTTCAGAAAACCATTGTCCATTATAAAAACCGCCAGCTCCAGAAGAAGAAGCTGAAGAAAAAAGACGCAAGGTGCTAGACAACTGAAATTCAGACTGCCATGCGGAAATCCCATTAAATTCATCAAGAAAACGGGACCAAATCCACAAATCTTCTTTTAATTCCACAGAAACCATTATCCTAGAAAAGGGGGAACTGCATCCGGACGTAGCATCATACATCCGACGCATGAACACTCTCCCAACAGGAATAATGCGTAATGCAAAATTGAGAGATCCCAGCAACGCCTGAAACTCCCTCAACGAAGCATATTCGCGTCTTAAAAATTCACCTACTAACATTTTGAGCTTGTTCAACTTTTCGGCTGGAAGACGACAACACATGGAAATTGAATCGATCTCAATCCCTAAAAATTCAATACATGTACAAGGAAGAACCGTTTTTTCCTCAGCTATAGGTACGCCGAAAGAGGACATAAGAGACAAAAAACGCTCCATCAATTGAGAACAAACATCTGACTTAGGGGGGCCTAAAAATAAAAAATCATCCAAATAATGAAGAACACGTCCGTGAGGGTAAATAAAATTAAGACACCAATGAAGGAAAGAAGAAAAAATCTCAAAGTAAAAACAAGACAATGAAAAACCCATAGGTAAGCAGCGATCAAAGAAAAACGAACCTTCAAAAATAAAACCCAACGAACAAAAACCAGAAGGATGGACAGGCAATAAACGAAACGCAGCCTGTATATCGGTCTTTGCCAATAAGGCGCCCTGACCAAAATCACGAAGGAAATCAACCGCCATGTCGAATGACGCGTAGTGTACCGATGCGTCGTCTTTATTCACCTGATCATTCAATGAACGACCCGGTGGAAAGGACAAGTGATGAATAAGACGATGAGATCCTTTCTCCTTCTTAGGAACCACCCCTAGCGGTGAAATCCTAAAATTTTCAAAAGGGGGTGAGGGAACGGACCCGAACACCTCCCCAACTGTAATTCTTTAAGAATCTTATCCCTCACTACTTCAGGAAACCGTGCAGCAGAGGGCAAATTGTCAACAACCGTACATCCCAGCTGGTCAAAAGCAGGAACTAAAAAACCAAAAGAAAAACCTTCAAACAGGATTAGAGCTTTCTCCTTGTCTGGGTACCGTCTTAAGAACGGTAGCAGTTCTGCTACCTTCACTGGCGTTTCCGCCCGCAAGAAATGGCTCTTTAGGATTAACTTGTTGTCCTTGAGCATACCTTTTAAAGCATTTTACCATGGGATGAGCCCCCCCACAAGTAGAACACTCATGTTTGTAACGACAATTGTGGAGCCACTTGCAGGAGGACTCATTGAACGCGAAGCATAAGCCCTTCTTAATCTGTTGAGAAACAGGCTGCTTAGCTACAGCAGGTTGACGCTGCGGAACCATTACCTGTAACCATAAGCCTACATCTTTCACCCCCCATTTTAATGAGGGGTGAATAGACAGTTTCTGTCGAAAACCCTCATCATATAACAACCATGAAACTCCTCCAAAGTTGCGATAGGCCTCCAACACTATATCTATGTGTTGGAGGAGCCCCGCACAGGGGACAATGGTTTTTTCGCATAAAACAGCTGAATATATTAAAAAAGCTTGAAGCCAAGAATTGAAGGACTTAAAAACCTTCTTTTTCTCAGCCTCCTCAGCTTTATCCAATCTGAAAGAATCTTTGCTGGGTAGCAATGAAAAAATATCCATGTACTCCCGAGCCCAAATTCTCTCTTTAACAGAAGAGGCCAAGTGAAAACCCAACGGTGAGATCTCACAAGGTAATGCTTCCTTAAATAATGCTCCTGGGACCTGAGCCTTAGGAGGGGGTCGTGGTCGTACCATACTACCCATCCCTTCAGACGGGCCTGTCCAACCCCTGAGAGCCTCTCTTACCGCTGAGTTAACTACCTCAACAATAGAAGATGAGGACACATTAACCCCAGACACTGGATATACAGGTATCTCACCCTCCATGGATCTATCAGGCGACGAGAATCTCCATTCTTGTCCAGACATCGTTGGATCAGGTAGCAGCTGTCCTTGCTGAGCCTGTGATATAGCCGATCCTCCTTGATTAGATGAAGCCGTAGTCACTGCCGGGTTCCATACCTCCGTCACCGTTGCCGCCGCAGCTCTGTTCCTGTGTTGTGGCCTTGGTACCGTTTCTAGAGGAATCACTTCTGGTACTACCTGCCCTTGTCTCACATCGCCTACATCCAAAGCATGAATAGCCGGGACAGGAACTGGCTGGTTCACCGTGTCCCGACCCCTTCCGGAGACGCGTGGAACATGTCCAGCCCCTTCCTTATGTGTAGATAATGCCGGCCTCTTCCGGCCCTGACTCCTTCTATTCCCAGCTGGGGGAGGCGAAGGAGAAGGAGGACGAGTCCTCCTGGACCTCTCACTACGACGAGGGGCCCTCTCCTCCTCCCGGACTTCTCCTTCTTCCAAAGGATCCGGGTTTGTAGACACCTGCTCTACCGCCGCTGAAGAGTCCTCTTCTAAACAACGTAAAAGCCACTCTCTTCCCCCTCCAGAGCTTGCCCTATCCAGCAAGCGGCCTAAGAGCTCCTCCATGTTCATAGGCTTCCTCAAACTCCTGAGGTAAAGTGACGTTCCTGACAGGAACCGTCACCTTATATAGCACTGGCCCCCACTCATCTCCCCCTCTCTTAACCAATCACCTTTTGTATTTTTAGGCGCGCAAACAGCTGTTTACAGGGCGCCTCCCATTTCACCACAAGCCTCTATTAACCCTTTAGTAACCAAATAAAAGAACTTATATTGATAAGGGCGCATTCCCTCATGAAGTCACCATTTTATTAATGGTGCCTTTCCATTCCCCCTGATGTCCCAAAGAGTCTACAAGAGCTTCATCAGAGGAAATAACGTTACCCCCGTCCTCTACAGTCCAATCCTGCAGAATATCAGTCTGTGATGATTTTCTACGAGAGAAATGGCTTCTTTGCAGCTCTCTTTGCCACCAGCTCGGCCTCCAAAAGCCTTCATCTCACCTTCTATAAACTCGTTGGCACCTCCATGCTGCCATTCATGAGCAAGCTCTGCACTACTGTTGAACCTATCTCTAGGACACCATCCTGTCACTTGCTGGACTTTCTTGGGCTGCCTGAAGCCTTCCACACAACAACTGAAATCTCTCCTTGAAGTTCCTGATGATTTGATAAATGGTTGATTTTGGTAGCAATCTTGCAAGCAGCAATGTCTTTGCCTGTAAAGCCCTCTTGAGGACAAACCATGATAACTGCATGTTTCCTTGGATGTAACTATTGGAGCAACCAGTCTGTTCTCATGCTGATTGAATTATATCTGCTGCCTTTTCCTCATTACCGCTTTCTCTTGAGCTAACGAGAAGATTGCTGAAAGCAGATATGCCAAGATACAATAGGTGGAGGAGTGAGGGCACTTGGAGATGAGGAGTGGGGGCACCTGGAGCCAAGTACACAAAGTGGGGGGGGGGCATGTTTATCTAGGGCCAGTAATTGGGGGGGAAATGGGTATGACTGTAGAGCACCTGGTATTTGGAGGGAAGGAGCCCCATTAAGAGGGCAACAGAGCAGCGGATTGACAATCCTTTCCCAACCACCATGACTACATTCCGTACTATAGCGCAGCGTCCCCACCTGGATGTATTGGTTTTCTGATGATGCATCATCTCGGTACCATGCACAGAACACATGATTCAAGCTCCTGTGAATCCTGGGAAATTTGCCAACTGTTAAGGGAATTGGGAATGTCTCTGATCTTCCCAGGAGCCCAAACCTCTGATTCATCATAGCACTTCTGCATGATAATGTTTGATTCCAGACCCTCCTATTCACCATGGCTTTGAGCTGCAGATCTGACACTGTCTCCTCTGCATTTTCTGCATTGCTGTACTTCGTCAGCAGCGTCTGCATTGGATCCTTGTCAGTCAATGCTGGATTGTGCGGAGATGGGGGACAACACGCGGCTGCAGTGTATGTTGGCAAAGTGTAGAGTCCAGTACGCTGCGGCCGGAGGGCTTGTGGGGGCTCTGGCTCTGCGCTCGTTGATTTCTAGGATTTGGACACTGGATGTTTTGTAAAGATTTTTCCAGTGATGGGAGATAAATGTTTATCTGCAGCCACGAGCGCAGCCACGGGCTGGGATCCTGGAAGGACGGACTTTTCCTAATATCTCCTCGCCCCCACCCTTTTCTTATATCCTCCTTCCAATGACGCCCATTGTAAACATTCATGAAAGGGATCTGATGGCGATACACTGGGATTTCCAAGTCTATAGGGTCACCTTTTATATGTACATCTAGCTATTGTAAGTCTTGCATGATAAATGCACCTCGGTTTATTGATATATTATTTTTGCTCTGTATGTAATCAAGAATGTTTCCATTCACTGCAAACAGATTTCAGAAATGCCAGTACATGAGGAGATGAATTGAGGGCTCTCTATACCTATGTTATGGCTTACAATGAATATTCTCAAATTGATGTGCACCAGAAAGCAAGGGGAGATCACAATCCATCAATGCTTTTATTGCTACATGTATTTATTTAGTTTTTAAATATTAAAATATGGGGACATATAAGAGAAAGCAGCAGCATCATGGAATGGTGTGTGTACAGTCAGGCACACTTGGCTACATTAAAGACCAGATTACAAGGTAACATCTTGGACTAGTATAATCAGCAACTCAATGTATACATTATTATCCAGAGTATAGAGTTCTAAAGCCAAACATGCCAGTGCAAATATCACAAACGTCCACTGATTGCAAGTGCATACATTTATTTGAACATCAGTGAGCAAGTAAAAACCACTGGGGAGATATATAAAACCAAATGCAGGTTACAGAGGGGATGAACAGATCACAATCCCCCAATACATAGATGTAGTTGTACAGGTGTCCTTGCATACAATATGGTATAGCATAAATACATAGAGTAAAACTACCACATTGCTGGCTAATCGCTTTGCCCAAACTCACCCATGCAGGGGGGTTATGACGCGTGTTCAGGGGCTACCCCGACACGTGTTTCAGATTGTCTTTCTTCAGGGGGTCCTTGGCTACATTGTGCGCGCACACACACTCTCACACTTTTCCATATTGCACATACACGCACCAGTATGCACTTGGCCACATTGCAGACTCACTCTCTCACACTTTGCCACATTGCGTGCACATCCACACATACACGCACTTTGCCACAGTACACACACACTTTGCGCACACACTGTGCCACATTGTGTGCATGCCCACACACACATTTTGCCACAGTACACACACACACACAATTGGTGCACACACTCTGCCACATTGTGTGCACACACATGCACCCTCTGCCACATTGTGTGTGCGCCCCCTCACACACTCACTCACATGCACCCTGCCAGACTGAGCACTCACACACACTTGGCCACATTACACACAGACGCGCGCGCGCACACACACACACACACATGCATGCACTCTGCCACATTACCCACACGCAAACACACGCACTCTGCCACATTGCTCTCACACACACTCCTGCCGCATTGCTTACTCACACACACACACACACACACACACACACATGCACTCTGCCACATTGCTCGCGCACACACACACACACACACTTGCACGCACTTTGCTCCATTGCAAGCACACACTCGCGTGCACACACAGTCATGTGCAGTCTGCCGCATTACACTCTCACTTCCACTGTTGCATGCATGTACCTTAAGAACAGATATTCTAGGAATGCTGAAATCCTTGTTCATGCTTCCCCTGCTCTCCTTGATGTCATTGCTTGTTACTACTTGCAAAACATGAGTTATTATGTCACTGATAAACATGAAGGATCTCATGGAGTGATAAGTCTGAATATCTTCTCTTGTGGTGAAGCCTTTAGGAGAGCGCAACAGACGGATCTAAACTGATCACGGCCAGGAAGATTAGATGGTGGACGTGTAGTTGGTTCTCTCCCATAAGGAAGACAAGATCCTCACATCTACTTTACATGGATTTAAAAATGAGTGCACACTCATAATAGACGTTGCACACTCCATGATATCTTCTACTTGATGCACTAGTGGCTCAGGGTTAGGAGAATGCCTTTTGTGCCATCTCTGCCATCTCTTTCAGTGTCTTCATGTATGGCGTCCTCCTGTTTTCAGATGCTCTGGGAACTGTCTTTTGATTTTCCCCCATACGCGGGAAGGCTTGGCTTAAGGCCACTTCACACGCTAGGATATCATTAACGATATCTTTGAAACGTCACGGATTTGTGATCGTTCAAACAATATCGTTTGTGCGTCCTTGCATTTGAACGAACAATGTAGGAAGGAAAAATCGTTGGATCGTTCATCAAAGATTTGTGATCCGGACCTCAAATCTATCGTTCATCGTCCAATTAACGTTCTGGGAAGCCGCAACATCGTTCAGTGTGACGCCTTTTTGAACGATATCGTTCATAATTCTCCTATTCCTGATGCTGTTTTACATCGTTCAATCGTTCTTGTCCAAATAGCTGGAGCATTGCCAAATTTAAGATCGTTAACGATATCCATGCATGTGACAACGCACTAACGATGTCGGAAGGATCGCGGTCACGTGACCTAGCTAACGATATCCTTCACCTATATCCTAGCGTGTGAAGTGGCCTTTAGAGGAGCACTCCTACATATGGAGAAAACAGGTAAGAGACCTCTGGAGGATCATCGGGCTGGACATCTGAAGGATTGGGCTCTTGAATTTGATCTGCCCAATCCTTTCTCTCTTGACCTTCTCTGTTGAGAGAGTTGGGAGACCTCATTCACATCGAACAATTGGCTAATCCGGGCTACATCTGCAGGTTTGGCCAACTCTCGCTCAATGTTTGTGGTTGACCTTTAGGCTGGGTACACAGGTGTATTTCACAGCCCACAATACCTGGACTGACCACAGGACACTTGGCTGTAAGTTCGGGTCGGGACACTTGTGGTCAGTCCGGGAGTTATGATCCATATTCAGACCATGGAAGAATCCACCCATGTGAACCCGACTCTGGAGTGAGATTCAAGCATCCAACAAAAGAACATTGTCACCTAAAAAATTAAAGCGAACCTGTCACCCCCCCCCCCCCCGGGCATCAAAAGCTCTAATAGCCACCTTCTGCAGCACTAAGGCTGCATTCTGAGAAGGTGCCTATAGGCTTTTGATGCCCTTTCTAGTATGAAATATTAAGTTAGGTAAATGCTCACTCTTCAGAAGATCGAAGACCGGGAGGCGGGGTTTCACGCTCCTCCGGCCCGCCCCCTCTTGTCAATCATTGTGCGCGCCTGCTGCTGTCTCCCCTCAGTGTGGAAAATGAACGCGCGTCTCCATTCTCCTGTATGGAGCCGCGCATGCTCTGTGCGCCCGGTGTCCAGGAAGTCGACACCGGGCGCACAGCGCATGCGCGGCTCCGTGCAGGAGAACGGAGACGCGCGTTCATTTTCCACACTGAGGGGAGACAGCAGCAGGCGCGCACAATGATTGACAAGAGGGGGCGGGCCGGAGGAGCGTGAAACCCCGCCTCCCGGTCTTCGATCTTCTGAAGAGTGAGCATTTACCTAACTTAATATTTCATACTAGAAAGGGCATCAAAAGCCTATAGGCACCTTCTCAGAATGCAGCCTTAGTGCTGCAGAATGTGGCTATTAGAGCTTTTGATGCCCGGGGGGGGGTGACAGGTTCGCTTTAAAGCAACCTCCCGACAAAGGGGTTGGGGCAACGGGCACATAGTCCTGCATTACTTTCCATCAGAAGTGTGTTGTTCTCCATCTGCTCCTTCCTTTCCACTATGAGAGGTGTAATCATTGCAAACTATTGTATTGGTCCAAATTGTGATATTTCTGCTAATTGCTTCACAGAAATGGCACAAGCAGGGTCTATTCCTGAAGAGGAGACTACGGGTAAAATATTAAAGAAAAAATTGGTGGTTTTTATTTGATGAGGTTTGAAACTAAACCCAAAATGTGTGGTGTGTGTGAACTGCCGCTAAGGGGGATTCAACCACAATGACGCCCACCGATTTCAAGAATGGGGTCTGAATCGCCCTGTCTGCATGGAGTGCTGGCCGTGCCTGCGCCCCTCTGCTCCATTCATTTGGTAAGGATGGTGGTCTCCTGAAGGCCCATTAAAGGGAATCTGTCAGCAGGTTTTTGCTATGTGATCTGAGGACAGGGTTTAAAAAACAAAATGGTACCATGCTTCTCTTAGCAGAGCCTGTGCAATTGTTTACTTAAACAAAATACTTTATTACTCTGATTAACATTACTGGACTACTTTGTCACGCGCAAGGCAGTCTGACACGCCCCTTCTGTGATTAGCAACTCCCTTACTATAGAGATTGTATATAATGCCTGGTGTGGGCTGGGGCAGCTATCTCTGCTCCACTGTGTTCCTATAACTAAATTCTTTGATTATGTGAGAACAGCTACAGCCAGTAATCTATGTTGTACATCGTTAGATTGAGGGTTTCTTTGCCTACATTATGTTGCTGTCGGATTAGGTAGGAAAAATCTTCTGACAGATTCCCTTTAAGAATGAATGTAGTGCTCAGTCTCGGCATTATATGATTGTCAGCTCCTGGGTAACTAAAATCTGATGAGGGAAAAAATGCATGGAACAGAGGGGTCAAAAATACAATCCGAGTCCTCTCTGCTTTACCCGGTGCTTTATTTATTTTTTTTCTTTGTGGTTTGATACGTGCGATCTGTACCAGAAATGTGCTTAAAGAGATTTGGATCTGAAGTTGCCTGGATTGCTGTGGGTCTGGCTTCTACCAGAGGAAGAATGCAGCATGACCCCAAAAACTAACAAAGTTTCTTAAAGGGAACCAACCACAAGGTTGTAACCACCTGTAAATCAGTGCAGCAGGTGATCGAGGTGTGCAGCATGGCATCACTATTTGGGGTTTATCACTCCCCTGTGGGCTTGTCTTTCTGCTGTAAGATGAACCCCCCCCTCCCCTGGATGATCCTGGATGAGAGGGAAGGAGTTCGGATTACAGCAGACTGCCAAGCCCACAGGGGAGGAATTAACAAAACCCAAACAGTGATATCATGCTTCACACGTCATTCACCTTCTGTACGAAGTTGCAGGTAGTTAAATCCTGGTGGATGGATCCTCTAAGTGCGGAGTGCTGTTGTCCCAACACTCTAGACCGGCTCAGTAGAAGGTCTTAGGTTGTCTTCAGTCTCAGGTGCACAAATAAATGACTTGACTGCGACTCTTCTTTGTTTTTAGCCGTCGGTGGGGTCTCTGCACCCGGACACCCACCAGAAAGACGTCTGACCTGTCTATCAAATGTTTTCTAAGTGGGTGACATGGCTCCTGATCACTACACGGGTGACATGGCTCCTGATCACTACACGGGTGACATGGCTCCTGATCACTACACGGGTGGCATGGCTCCTGATCACTACACGGGTGGCATGGCTCCTGATCACTACACGGGTGGCATGGCTCCTGATCACTACACGGGTGGCATGGCTCCTGATCACTACACGGGTGACATGGCTCCTGATCACTACACGGGTGGCATGGCTCCTGATCACTACACGGGTGGCATGGCTCCTGATCACTACACGGGTGACATGGCTCCTGATCACTACACGGGTGACATGGCTCCTGATCACTACACGGGTGACATGGCTCCTGATCACTACACGGGTGACATGGCTCCTGATCACTACACGGGTGACATGGCTCCTGATCACTACATGGGTGGCATGGCTCCTGATCACTACACGGGTGACTTGGCTCCAGATCACTACACGGGCGCCTTGGCACGGATCCCTACACGGGCGCCTTGGCACGGATCCCTACACGGGCGCCTTGGCACGGATCCCTACATGGGTGATGTAGCTCAGATCCCCGTCATGGAACCATCCAATAAAAGGGAAGGTAAACCGTTTTCTACAGAGGCTCCATTATGACCGGATCATCTGACGTGTGGCTGTGATTTCTGCTCAGTCTCGGACTTGGTGTAAACTTTCCAACAAGCGCCTTTTCTTTTTCTACTTGGTTGACATTTCTTTTGGCCTCTGTGCTTGGAAACTTTAGTCTGGATAACATTTTTGTTGGGGGATGGAGTGTATGCGTTGACTCATGTATTACGTGCTCCTGCTATGTGAGTATATAGTTATTCCCCCGCATTGCTTCTAACACACAGTAATGGCCGCTCCTCTGGCACGGCGCCCCGCAGTCATCAGACGGCTCATTATTTACCTGTGTCGGTGCAGAGACTAAGTGTTACCTTACAGGTTGTGTCTGGAGCGGGGCCAGGCCTGTGATATACTGAGGACTGGGTGTTAGGAGTGTTACCTGCAGGCCTCCAGCAATCTTTACTGTGGCGACATCTCCAGGCCAGAGGGGGCGCTGTTGTAACCAGTCAACTGAGCAATAATGATGCTTAAAGGGAATTTGGCTCCTGCCAATAATATATATTGAATGTTATTATATTACAATTTGTGCACCTATAGTGATTATTATATTATTTATGTTCTCTCGAACCCAGCGCTGTTTTTCTTTTATTCCAGCACCTCTCCATTCCTGTGATGTGGCCCCTTCTTCCCTATATATAAATCCAATCTTTTTAGCCAAGTGGGTGTCTCCTTTAAAAGGAATCTGTCAGCACAGAATGACTGTTCAAGCAAAGTAGAGGCGCTCAGGGCTTCTTGGTGCGGCCAAACGTATAAGTGCATCTTCCCACCTACTTGTTTTCCATTTACCCTCACCCTTCTCTGCTCCATGAAGCCAGAGCTATCAATTAAAGGGGAAGAGGGGGTGGAGATGGAGGGAAACCTAGCAGGTGGGAAGATGCACTTAACCTTCCTAGCGTTATTCCCGAGCCTGACTCGGGGTTAACATTCACTACCAGAAGCGTTAACCCCGAGTCAGGCTCGGGCTTACCCGCGTTTGCGGCAGATGCGGTGAGAAAACCGCATCTGCCGCACTTGCCGCATAGCTGCCGCACTTGTGGCGCGGTTGCGGTAATCTGCATAGTAAAGGGAACCAACCACCTCGGATGACCCTCATACACTGTTAATATGTGCCCCTGCAGCCTAGTAAACCATTAGCAGCCCTGTTGTTGTGTGAAAAGTGGCTGCAGTAGAAGTGAGATAATGATTTTATACACTTACATGCCTGCGTACTTGAGGGCGTCTCCCTGTGTGTGCTGGCACTTGTGGGCTGTGCTCATCATGTCTGCTCTCCCCTCCCTTATGCACGCCCCCTCTCAGCCTGCTATAGTGATGTGAGGCTGATTGCGTCATAAAGGGGCGGGGCTAAATCGCGGCATCCCGGTAGCCCCGCCCCTTTATGACGCAATCAGCCTCACATCACTATAGCAGGCTGAGAGGGGGCGTGCATAAGGGAGGGGAGAGCAGACATGATGAGCACAGCCCACAAGTGCCAGCACACACAGGGAGACGCCCTCAAGTACGCAGGCATGTAAGTGTATAAAATCATTATCTCACTTCTACTGCAGCCACTTTTCACACTAAAACAGTGCTGCTAATGGTTTACTAGGCTGCAGGGGCACATATTAACAGTGTATGAGGGTCATCCGAGGTGGTTGGTTCCCTTTACTATGCAGATTACCGCAACCGCGCCACAAGTGCGGCAGCTATGCGGCAAGTGCGGCAGATGCGGTTTTTTTACCGCATCTGCCGCGAACGCGGGTAGCCCGCTTTTAGCAAAAAATTCAAGACCTAAACAGACCGCCAGGGAGGCTACAGGGAATCTGTCTGCAGGTTTTTGCTGTGCAAGCTGAGGACAGCATGCTGTAAGGGTTAAATAACAAAAATTAACTGCCTCTTATCAATGTGTGCTATTGTTTACGTAATCTAAAGTCTGATGATGACCATTACAGGACTACTTTGTGACGCACAGGGCAGTCCAACACGCTCACAGATGTGATTGACACTATCTCTATAGAGATACCGGTGTGGGCCGGGGGCTCTGCTGTGTTCCTGAAACTAAATGCTTTGTGTCAGAATGGCTCACCCAGTAATCCGCGTTATACATTATTGGATTCAGGGTCTCTTTGCCTACATTATATTGCTGTCAGATGAGGTGGCAAAAACCTGCTGACAGATTCCCTTTAAATGTTTGGCTCTGTTACGATGCACCACACCCCTGTGCTTGGTGTGAACAGTCACTCTGTGCTGACAGTAAGGAGACACCCGCAGGGAAAAGTTCAGGACCACTTGGATAAAAAAGACTAAGGGCCGCTTTACACACACCAACTTCTGTGACCAACTTCTGAACAGATCTTTGGTTGCAGTGAAATCATGGACACATTGTTCCATTTTGTTGCTGTGTACAAATGTAACAATGTGTCCATGATTTCACTGCAACCAGTAAGTTGTTCAGAAGTTGGTCACAGAAGTTGGTGTGTGTAAAGCGGCCCTAAGGAGCCATATTTCAGGACCAAAAGGAAAACGCCTGATTGAGGAGACCAACATGCCACCTTGTAGGTTAAATGACATATTTACGCAAATACTTGGTCTTCTTTAAAGTCAAGCTCCATCCTTTTGCTGTATGATCCAAGGATGTAAAAGGTATTCTTTTCTGGCAGGAGACGGTCAGCAGGTAGGCCGGTGTTGCCGCAGGGCCGGTGTTGCCGCAGGGCCGGTGTTGCCGCAGGGCCGGTGTCGCCACAGGGCCGGTGTCGCCGCACATCTATTACCTTCACTTCTGCTGTAGACCCTGCACTGACGACCTGTTGATCGGGATTGTGAATAATTCTGGTCACACAATACAATATTTAGGATGTGACCGATTCATATCCTATCCACGATGGGGAGACTATGGCTCCATAATGGGTGAGGAAACGTTTCACTCCTTTGGTGTCTTTTTCCATTAAAGTGAATGGCAGATAATGATATTACTCTGGAGAAGGAGAGTGCAATTGCTGTAATATTAATAATTAATATTTCATTACATCTATAGTGCTAACATATTCTGCAGCACTTTACTATTCCAGAATAAAATATTCCAGAGTTTTCAATATTTTACTCTCGAGTCTCCGATCCGTTACCGGCAGCTTGTTGATGGTTCCATTTATTGACTGTAGAAATCCGAGGTGCATCTTCTTTTTAGGATCACACCATTACTTGGGACTTGTGGTAATAGACACAAAATGAATAACAATAATCTCCTCTTCCTTCATTCACATCACCAAGTCCATTGAGTGGCACAGGAATAAAAAAGTGTTCTGCTGCCACCACTAGGGGGCGCTCCCTGCATGTGGATTTACACTGAATCCACTAAGTATTCTCCTGATCTCCCTAAGTGTCACGTTCACCCTCCTCCTAATCACTGGTCCATTGGCAGGGGCATCGGTGACCCGTATGTCCGGACCTCATCCTCTGTGCTGTCTGTGTGTATACTGCCTGTGTTCTGGGATCGCTGCATGCTTCTCTATAGGATTTATAGCCTCTTGTTTCCTTGCAGTGCTGTAGCACGTTGCTGTGTGCGGGGGCTCGTTGCCCACTCCCCTTGCTTTTCCAGGTTGTGACTTTGCCTTTTATCTCCACAGATAGATAAACATCACCACAGTAAAGACTCCGTCTTCTTCCGCGATGGCGTCCGGAGAATTGACTTTGTGCTTTCCTATTTGGATGAATCGCCTAAAGAACCCGATCGGCGGAAAGCTGTAAGTTTCTAAAAACGTGACTGAAATCTTCCGATTGGCGGGGGACATCGTCAAGAAGGGACATCCAATATCTACAGGGTGAGCCTAGAGGTTGTCCAGTACGTTCACGTTGATGGCCTTTCCATGGCGATGTCGTCAATGTCTGATGGGTTGGACACCCGATGCTCCCGCTGATCAGCCGTTCTTGGTGCGGCATCGGTAGACGGTGGCCAGAAATGCTCCGTTCCAGAGCGGCACATCCGTCTCCTATTGATTTGTATAGTACCCGGCCCGCATCAGAAGATGGCAGAGCTCCAGAACTGAACATATCCAGCCAGAGGCTACCGGCACCAAGAACAGATCAGCGAGGGGGCCTGGTGTCGGACCCCCACCGATCAGACATTGATGACTTATCCTTAGGTGAGGTCATCAATGTGAATGTCGTGGACAACCTCTTTAAGGGGTATAATAACATCCAGTACTCGGCTGTCTATAGACTTTGCAAATGGAAACTCCCTACATATTCCACCATTGCTCCACTCATACTCCTCCTTACCATGGGGGGAGCAGGTAGCATCCTTACTGCCGATCTAGGGCCCATGATCTAGCCCCCCTACTTCAGGCTGGAATACCCCTTTAGAGTGCTTGCCAGCGACTAAACTATTGATGACTTATCCGAAGGATGAGTAATCGGATGAGTGGGGGCCGACGTATGTGACCACCACCAATCAGATGATGAAGTTTCATCGCATGGACCACATCGTCTAGTGGCCATTCATGAGGACACCCAGTGAGATGTGATCTGAGCTGTGCAGTAACTGAGAACAGCCACTATAGACTGTAGGGCGCTGTTCTTTTCCAGCTCCATACACTGACTCCCCTGCAGCCACGGCAAGAGGGGCCCAATGTCTGCCCCACACAGATCTGATAGTGATGATCTATCCTGATCTTATAAGGAGTTGTCTGTCATATAATCACATCTTTAGATGTGTATCTAGAAACCATGACAGTCTCCTAATATGGCATGAGTAGGCGGTTAATTATGCATTTTTGGGATCACTGGATGTACACAGGATAATACACGATGCCATAGATCACCCGTCTGTGCTGGATTATGGGATGCCAGATTAAAGGAATGATGTGTTATTGTATATCCACCATACAATGTGTTGTACGTCATTACAGCCCTGCTGACCTGTAGTAGTCTGATCTCAGTCCTTCTGCCCATCACCCTCAGTTCCTTGGCGCTGGCTCTTGGCCGACTGCCATGCTGCATAACGGCAGAGAAGGGCGGCTCCCGAGCTACAGGGACGCACGCACGGGAGGAGTAGACTTCATTCACTTCTAGGTGACTTATAGGGGAGTTCCCACAAACAAAGTTGATTTAAATCAATAGATCTTGGAATAATAATTTCCACATTTGAATGTTTAAAAAAAGTTCTTTTGCTGAGATCTTATCCCTGCTGTGTACTGTGTAATGGATGTGTCTGACCATACAGGGGCATGGTCTGATCATATTACATCTCCTGTGCTGAGATAATATCATATGTGTCCCTGCTATGTACTGTGTAATGGATGTGTCTGACCATACAGGGGCATGGTCTGATCATACCACATCTCCTGTGCTGAGATAATATCATATGTGTCCCTGCTATGTACTGTGTAATGGATGTGTCTGAATATACAGGGACATGATCTGATCATACCACATCTCCTGTGCTGAGATAATCTTATATATGTGTCTCTGCTATGTACTGTGTAATGGATGTGTCTGACCATACAGGGGCATGGTCTGATCATATTACATCTCCTGTGCTGAGATAATCTTGCAGTGTATATGTATATAACTATATATTTTTTTCTTTCTTTTTTTTAATCATGCAAATGTACTTAAAAAAATAAGTGCACCCCTCCTGTGCAACACAGCCCATATGTGTCATATTTGTGGCCGTGTTGTGACCGTCATGTGTTTCCTGCCGCAGTGATCTCTATACTCTGCACTGCAGTGACATAAACCACAGGAAGTTCCCGGCCCTGAGATACGGGTGTATGATGTGTATATTGTGTATGGTGACATCTCTGGGTTGGGAGCTTCCTGTGGTTTCTCTGCAGTGTGTGATCCCCATAGTCAGCAGATCCTCCTCTGTGCTCTGTGGCATCAACCACCTGAGGGGTCGCGTCCCGGGATCCGTCCACTGTCCGGAGGTCGCGTCCCGGGATCCGTCCACTGTCCGGAGGTCGCGTCCCGGGATCCGTCCACTGTCCGGAGGTCGCGTCCCGGGATCCGTCCGCTGTCCGGAGGTCGCGTCCCGGGATCCGTCCGCTGTCCGGAGGTCGCGTCCCGGGATCCGTCCGCTGTCCGGAGGTCGCGTCCCGGGATCCGTCCGCTGTCCGGAGGTCGCGTCCCGGGATCCGTCCGCTGTCCGGAGGTCGCGTCCCGGGATCCGTCCGCTGTCCGGAGGTCGCGTCCCGGGATCCGTCCGCTGTCCGGAGGTCGCGTCCCGGGATCCGTCCGCTGTCCGGAGGTCGCGTCCGGGATCCGTCCGCTGTCCGGAGGTCGCGTCCCGGGATCCGTCCGCTGTCGGAGGTCGCGTCCCGGGATCCGTCCGCTGTCCGGAGGTCGCGTCCAATGACTTTTCAGGTCTAATTGTGGTTTCACCAGAGACCAAGGAGCCGTCAGGCTGCAGGTACAGATGACACTAAGATCACAGGGCCACATTCTAATTATGTGCATATCAGAAGTGACTTTTCCAGCGTATTGCAGCATTTACATTTCCTTATTGTCACTTGGGGGTTGCAAATCCTAACTTGCAAGTGACACAACACAATGCTGAGAAAAAATAGCATCAATAATCCCATCAAAATAATTCCATTATGGATCCTACATTGTCATCGATCTCCTTCTAATCTGAAATCCTAATGAAAGCCTGAGTGTAGCTGATGTTGATTGTCGTAGCCCCAATGTGGCAGAATATCTGGAGCAGATGGTACGAGGAGCCGCTGTTTTCTTCGTGCTGCTGCTCTGCTGCCCCCTACTGGGGATCATTGTCACTACACTGCTCCACCCAAAACACATCACAGCCCTGTGACTTGGCAAAATGGACTAAACACAATAGAAGTTACTCTCCTGTGGTCAGATCACACGGGACACATTCAGCACAATCCCTGCTCGTTTTACGCTGTGCTCATTTCCTACATTCAGAAAATCTCAGGCACCGCTAATGCTGTAATACACAGGAACGTCCACTCCCAAAATGTGCTGTGTATATAAAACCCATGTGACTGTCCCTGTAGGCTGAGACTGCTCATGGAAAAATCCCCCACAATGATTTTCCATTTTGCATTTCTTGCAATGGTCACAAGTCGTCCCCAAATTTTTCCCCTTTTTTAAGGAAACTTTTTTTTTTCTAAGTGATTTTGTTGCACTCCTCACCTGATCAGCAGCCGCCACGGAGGTCGGTGTATCATTAAGTGTTAGTCAAATTTGGATAAAATCTTGAAATTATTATTTTTCTTTCTTTCTTTTTTCTTTCTCAGGACAGAAGACGAGAATTTGAGCTGAACTTGCAGAAAGCCGGTCTGGAGCTGGAAACCGAGGACAAGAAGGTGCGAGGAGGCCACAGCGGAGTCCTGGTCACAGGGAGACCTGGGCGGCGGGTTCACCATGACCTGAGTTGGCCTGGTGTCGTTGATATCTCACAGCACGTACATGTAATGGGTTGCATTGTAACTCCAAAGGGATTGCAACAAGCAAGTCACAAGTGTGTCTGATGGCTGCCAACTTGCTTGTTGCAATCTCCGCACCCTCAGTCAGTTGTGATGTAGCATCAAGACCCACCGAGCCTCGGTCAGGCAACAGGTATCGTGGTCCATCGCCCCAACCCTATTCTAACCAGTTCATTGCAAGCACATTTTATTTTTTTTAAAGCTCCAAAGGTTTTTGTGTTTAAAGAGTCCTCTGCTTAATCCGCCCAATCCTCAAGTAAGAGAGGATAAACCCCAGTGTGAGCGAGCCCTTAAAATGTTGGGGGTCAGCCTGCAGTTACAGACGTCCCTCTCCTTGATTTTGGGGTAGAGTTAATCCATGGCTCATGGAGTTGTGCCTGGTCCCCGAGGAGCCGTGCCTGCACCTGTAAGGACTGGATTTAGAGGAGATCCCTCTGTTCTCCCATGTGAGATGTCACATCACCCCAGGTTACCTGGGCCCAGTCTGCCTCCATAATCATTAATCCCATATGCAAGTGCTGATTATTTCAATTTCTCCCTACAGGAATCTGAAAATGGCAAGATTTACTTTGTTAAGATCCACGCTCCCTGGGAGGTCCTGGCCACCTACGCAGAGGTGCTGAACATCAAGGTGCCCATCAAGGTGAAGATCTGGACAGTAAGAAGGAGAATCCTCTGAACTGCTTCCTGCGACTCTTCAAACTGCCGGATGAAGTCATGAACCCGGAGCAAGGACTACTTCACCGCCCCGTTCAGCAAACAGCGGCAGGAGCTGTTCCTCATCAGTGACCAGAGCACCTTCTTCTCACCGGCCACCAGGAACAGGATAGTAAGTGCCCGAGCAGTTCATACATAACCCATAGAGGATAGTGAATGCCCGAGCAGTTCATGCATAACGTCATAAAGGATAGTGAATGCCCCGAGCAGTTCATGCATAACCCCATAGAGGATAGTGAATGCCCCGAGCAGTTCATACATAACGTCATAAAGGATAGTGAATGCCCCGAGCAGTTCATACATAACCATAGAGGATAGTGAATGCCCGAGCAGTTCATGCATAACGTCATAAGGATAGTGAATGCCCCAGCAGTTCATACATAACCCCATAGAGGATAGTGAGTGCCCCGAGCAGTTCACACAACCCCATAAAGGATAGTGAATGCCCCGAGCAGTTCATACATAACCCCATAGACTCTATGGCATAGAGGATAGTGAGTGCCCCGAGCAGTTCATACATAACGCCATAGAGGGGTCACTGGTCACTAAGTCCAATATGTACTGAAGGGTGGCAGCGATTGGAGGTCTTCATTTAGAAACCAGGGAATCTGTCACCAGGTTTTTGCCCTCTTAGTACAATGTGGACACACAGACCCTGATTCCAGCGATGGGTCCCTTACTGAGCTGCTTACTGTTCTTTTGATAAAATAATTTTTATCAACAGGATACTAGTAAACCTGCTGCCAGGTAGTCCTCCATGTTGGTGATCTCTGTAACCCTTCCCATACCACTGATTGGCAGCTTTCTGCCTATGCACAGTGTACAGAGAGCTACGTATCAGTGGTGTGGGCATGGTTATACAGAGGTCAGGATTTCTGGTAGATCTGCAGCAGAGAAAAAAGGGGATTTTATCAGTGTCTAAGTAAATGATACATGGCTGAAATCAGCCCCAATGTCCTACTGCTCTCCGCTAAATCCTTATGACAAGACCCTTTAAATACAGGAAAAAGGGGGGGTTTTATCGGCTTGTGGAGCGCTAAATGAATCACAAGCATCAAATAAAATCAGACCTTTATTGGCCCCTTGTGACAGAAGTTCAATAGGAGGCTTTATCCGGGGTTGTGCGGGGGCGCACAACCCCCCAAGGTGAGCAGCCTAGCGGCCCCCCTCTACTTCTTACTTCTGGAAGGTCTTTCACAGGGAGCGCTCTCTTGTCTTTTTTCTGTCTAAGCCCCTTTAAATGACCCTTTCAGTGGTTAACGGCGTCATCTAAGTAATTAAATTGCAGCAATTGGTTCTAGCTTCATTGAGCACTATCTAAGAGTCTGATGTTGGCTGTATACCACACCTGGCACCCACCGTGTATACAGCGCTCAGCTCCATGCATGTGCACCCAACCAGGACCTCTAACCCTTATTCTATTTTCATTATTTTTCTCATCTAGGTCTATTACATTTTGTCTCGCTGCCCTTATGGTCTCGAGGAGGAGAAGAGAAAGTTTGGCATTAAGAGACTTTTAAACAATGGGACGTACTCGGCCGCCTTCCCCATCCATGATGTAAGTAATGACCGGGAGTCCTAGAGTCATGCAATAGTCTGTACTTGGACCAGGAGCGACATGGCTGGGTCTTTTATGCTTTCTCAGTATGGAAGCTGTAATGGTTTCTACATTGGTTGTCATCCAGCTTTCCCAGAAAGAGACAGAAACTTAAGTTTTCCCTACGTGCCGGCTCCTCTTCATCTCCCTGTTGGGATTCCTCAGGGTCCAGTCCTAGATCCCCTTCTCCTCTCTCTATACACTGCCCCCATTGTACAAACCATCAGTAGATTTGGTTTTCACTACCACCTCTATGCTGATGACACCCAATTATACACGTCGTCTCCTGACATCACCCCTGCATTTCTGTACAATGCCAGTGATTGTCTGTCCGCTGTCTCTAACATCATGTCTTCTCTGTACCTTAAACTGAATCTGTCTAAGGCTGGTTTCACACTGCGGTCAGATCAGGTCAGGTTCAATCAGGTTTTGTGTTTCAAAACCAGGAGTGTCTCCAAAACCCAGAACAGGTGTCAATCTTTCAATTATAGTTTTTCTCTGCAAGTTCCTCTCCTGGTTCCTCTCCTGGTTTTGGCACACAAACCTGATCGAACCTGATCAGGGAAAAACCGCAGTGTGAAACCAGCCTAAGGCTGAACTTCTTGTGTTTCCTCCATCTACTAACTGACTTCTACCCGATATTGGCATTTCTGTATGTGATTCTACCATTACTCCTCAGCAGCACACCCGCTGTCTTGAGGTTATATGTGACCCAGATCTCTCCTTTACTCCCCACATCCGGTCAATCGCTCATGTCACCTACACCTCAAAAATATCTCTATTTTTCATATCGTTGACCCTGCAAAAGCCTCTTACTCTCGCTCTTATTCATTGTCATCTGCACTACGGCAGTTCTCTTCTAATCGGTCTCCCTCTTACTAAATTCTCTCCTCTCCAATCAATCCTGAATACAGCAGCCAGGATTATATTCCTCTCCAGCCGCATCACTGATGCCTCCACCCTGTGCCAGTCATTGCACTGGTTACCTATCCGCTACAGAGTAGAATATATAAACTCTCTCACGCCCACAAGCCCTCACAGCTCTGCACCTCCCTACATCTCTTCCCTCCTTTCTGTCTGTCGCCCTACATGTGCTCTCCAATCGGCTAATAACTGAAGACATCATCAATAATAATCCGAACCTCACTCCTGTCTTCAGTACTTCTCCTGAGCTGCGCCAATTCTCTGGAATGTACTATCCAAGACAATTTGATTAATTCCCAATACCTACAGTATTAAGTGGGCCCTAAAAATGCATTTCTTTAGACTGGCCTATCAGCTCACCTCCCTTATATATCTATTCCCATTCCTTGTATCATCCGTTTACATCCTTCATGCACATAATGGCACTTTTTCTGTACTTATACACATACTGACTGGTGGCCGGCTCATGCAGCATTATATGAATCCCCTATTTATTATATTGATGGCTGAACCATATACCACTTTTTACCATTTACCTCTTGTGCCTCCCCTATTTCCTCATAGATTGGAAGCTCTTGTCATCAGGGCCTTCACTCCTCCTGGTATCTGGTGCATTGTGTTACTCTGTATTGTGTCATATTATCTGTACATGTCCCCGCTGGATTGTAAAGTGCTGCAGACTATGTTGGTGCTATATAAATAAAAAGTATTATTACTATTACTTACCATTAGAGGACATCTTTCCATATTCCTACTAATGATCGTCTTCTCCAGCCGGATTATCACATTTTATTGTTCCATCTCATGTTCTCTGCTGTGTTCTCCACAGTGCCAGTACTGGAAGAAGTCCCAGGACGAGAAGTGTGAGAGCGAGCGATACACTCTGTACAAACAGTGGGCCAGATTTGGAAAGTTTTACAAGGAGCAGCCGCTGGATCTGATTAGGTGAGTGTGGCAGCCGCTGGATCTGACTGGGCGAGGGTAGCGGCCGCTGGATCTGATTAGGTGAGTGCGGCAGCCGCTGGATCTGATTGGGTGAGTGCGGCAGCCGCTGGATCTGACTGGGTGAGTGCGGCAGCCGCTGGATCTGACTGGGTGAGTGCGGCAGCCGCTGGATCTGACTGGGTGAGTGCGGCAGCCGCTGGATCTGACTGGGTGAGTGCGGCAGCCGCTGGATCTGACTGGGTGAGTGCGGCAGCCGCTGGATCTGACTGGGTGAGTGCGGCAGCCGCTGGATCTGACTGGGTGAGCGTAAAAGTAATAATAAATAAAAAATCTATGAAAATGAACAAATGAAAGTCAGACATTGATTTTCAGCCCTGCATCCATGGAATTTAAAAAAAAAAAATTAAACTCATGAAATCGACCTAGACAGAAATAATGGTCGATGGTCGAAATGTTGCACGACCTTTTGAGGCAATCACTGCAGTCACACGATTCCTGTATCTGTCAATGAGACTTCTGCTTCTCTCCACAGGGATTTTGGCGACTCCTCAAGAGCAAACTGCTCCAGCTGTCTTATGTTTGAAGGTCGCCTTTTCGATGTTTCAGCTCTTTCCAAAGATGCTCAATAGGATTTAGGTCAGAGCTCATAGAAGCCACTTCAGAATAGCCCAATCTTTTCCTCTTAGCCATTCTTGGGTGTTTTTAGCTGTGTGTTTTGGATCATTATCCTGTTGCAAGACCCATGACCTGCGACTTACACCAAGCTCTCTGACACTGGGCAGCACATCTCTCTAGAATCCCTCGATAGTCTTAAGATTTCATTGTATCCTGCACTTGTGTCAGATGCAGCAGAGCAGCCCCAGAACATAACAGAGCCTCCTCCATGTTTCACAGTAGGGACAGTGTTCTTTTCTTGATATGTTTCATTTTTTTCATCTGTGAACATAGTGCTGATGTGCCCTGCCAAAAAGTGCCATTCCTGTCTCATTTGTCCATAGGACATTCTCCCAGAAGATTTGTTGCTTGTCAACATGTAGTTTGGCAGATTCCAGTCTGGCTTTATTTATGATTTTTTTTTCTATAATAGTGTCCTCCTTGGTCATTTCCCATGAAGTCCACTTTAGCTCAAACAACAACTGATGGTGCGATCTCACACTGATGTTCCTTGAGCTTGAAGTTCACCTTTTAATCTCTTTAGACGTTTTTTCTGGGCTCTTTTGTTATCATTTGTATTATCCATCTGTTTAATTTCTCATTAATTTTTTCCTCCTGCGGCCCTGACCAGGGAGGTTGGCTACAGTCCCATGGATCTTCAATTTCTGAATAATATGTGCAACTGTAATCACAGGAACGTGAAGCTGCTTGGAGTTGGCCTTCTAACCTTTACCTTTAACATGCTTGTCTATCATTTTCTTTCTAATCTCCTGAGACAACTCTTTCCTTTGCTTCTTATGGTCCATGTTGAGTGTGATACACGCCATGTCGCCAAACAGCACAGTATCTGTAGCCCCATATACAGGCTCACTGACCGATTACAGGACTGTAGACACCTGTGATGCCAATTAGTGCACACACCTTGATTTAACATGTCCCTTTTGTCACATTATTTTCGGGGGGACCATCATTTCTGCCCAGGCCGATTTCATGGTTTTCATTTTTTTTTTTTTTAATTCTGTGGCAGCAGGGGTGAAAATCAATGTCTTGACTTTCATTTGTTTATTTTCATAGATTTGTGATTTATTATTACTTTTGTCAGATTAAAGTTATTTCTGTGACCATTGTGGGATTTTCGTTCATTAAACGAGGGGTACCAACCATTTTGACGACGTGTGTGTGTGTGTATATATACTTTTTTACAAATCTGTGCCCCATGAAGGTGTCCAAAACCCTCAAAAGAGGTTGAAGAGTAGATGTGTACAGGAGGATATTTAGGGTGCGTTCCATTGCAGAAATGCCACAGTGGCAAATATCATTTTGGGATATGGTGCAGTTAATCTACGTATTTTACGCTCTTCATTGTAAAGTTGACTGTACCATCTGCAGATAAATGGAAACCCTGGGGATGTCCTATAAAATCTGACTTGGGGAGGGGATGGTGGGCACAGGGGTTGTTTGGGATAAAAAATGTAAAAAAAAAAATCCTGCTGCATTGTTGCTAATATAACTGATCTTGTGCGTGTGCCGTCTAATGTCTCCATATCCACTGACCGTTCTGTGGTTTATTTCTCTTTCCAGGAAATATTACGGGGAGAAGATTGGCATCTACTTCGCTTGGCTCGGCTTCTATACGGAAATGTTATTTTTTGCTGCTATTGTTGGATTTTTTTGCTTCCTGTACGGGTGGATAACAATGGATGAAAGCATTAGTAGGTAAGATTACATAAACTGTCCGATGCGCGACCTTGTAAACTGCAGCTGGTGTATTTAAGTACTCCGCACTGCCGTGCCATGTGCTGTCCATAGACATTGCTAAAATTTGTTATATTTCAGGCCTGATTCTTTATTTGGGAACCTGTCACACACCCCCCCCCTCCAGGGCCTATGAAGGTAAAAGAGCCACCTTCAGCAACACTAAGGCTGGATTCTGTGAAGGTAGCTCTTATGTGTGATGTCCCCAGGGACACTGAAATAATTAGTTTTTTAAATTTGGCTCCATACCTGTACTTGGACCGGTGGGTGTGTTCTTTACGGAGCTCTCAACTGACTTTCTGCTGTCCATCATCACCCCCTCTGGGCTCCGTGCGCCGCCTCCCCTCTGCTCCTTACGTCCCCGGCACTTGTGCTGTGCAATCATGCCTCAGACATGCGCAGCTGCATGACAACTGAGGTCACATGATCTCCTCACATCGCACCTGCGTATAGCGGAGGCGCCAGATCCCGGCCCCATTGTGTGTCATGATGTATTCACACTGCGGGGCTGGGGCCTCCACTATACGTAGGCGCGATGTGAGGAGATCATGTGACCTCAGTTGTCGGGCAGCGCACACTGCGCATGCCTGAGACATGATTGCACAGCGCAGGCGCCGGGGACGTAAGGAGCAGAAAAGAGGTGGTGTCCGGGGGACAGAGGGTGGATGATGGACAGCAGAAAGTCAGTTGAGAGCTCAGTAAAGAACACACCCACCAGTCCAAGTACAGGTATAGAGCTAAATTTATAAAACATTATTTCTGAGTTCCTGGGGACATTACACATAAGAGCCACCTTCACACAATGCAGCCTTAGTGCTGCTGATGAAGGTGGCTCTTTTACTTTCATAGGCCCTGGGGAGGGGGGGCGACTGGTTTCCTTTAATTCTTTTTTTACTTTTTTTTTATCGGCACAAACTAAAATAAATGTTCTTTACTTTTGTCTTGTGCATTCTGTAGCGCACAATCACATGTTACATGTAAATCTTGACATTTGCACACAATTCTGCTGTACAACAACAAAATCTCTTGCTGGTGAGGTGACTGGACTACATTTGCACCAAAATTATGTGGCTTTTTTAAAAGTCGCCATTGATAAACCAACGGGAAGTGTCTGGAAAACATGAAACATTTCCATAATGGCGAGCTTAGGAGGTGGGGGGGAAAAAAATAGGAACCAGTAGAAAACGAACTACAGAATCGCTGCGACTAAAAAGAGGAATATGGGTAGAAAAAAAACGTGTGGGGAAAAAAAAAAAAAAAATTTGCGTATTAAAACTCCAAAAACTAATGCAAATGCACTAATGTTTCTGGCCCTTTGTGTGCAGCTGATGAAGGTGCACAGTGTGTTGCAATACAGCATGGATACACTTGGGTTACCTTTGCACGCCGCAACCGCGGCAAGGAATCTGACCGGCGACATGTCGCCCTGGCACCATTGCTGTCAAATTGCCTCCCAGTGAGGGGGCGTGTCCAGCTGCTCATGGCGCCGGTCGCAGGTTAGGTGAGCTCCGCCGTCTTTCCACAAAAACTGCACCCTAACGACTAATCCCGACTCCAGCTGCAACCTCCCACCTCTGTACGCCTCTGAGACGGAGCTGAGATGCCCAAACCGGCACAATCAAGGCGCCGGACCGAGCATAGACTCACAGAATATTTCGGCACTGAGCGGCAAGGCGACTCCTCCGCCAAAATGGCGCCGGCTCGAGCCTCACAGGAGCGTCCTCCACATGATCTGCGCTCCCAGCGCTCCACAGAAAGAAGGGACCCGGGCCCGTGTGATGATCCTCCGGTCACCCAATCGGTCCTTCAAGACTGTCTCGCAGCCTTCCGAACCTCCCTCATGGTGGACATGGCGGCACTGATCGGTAATATGAGGGAGGACCTGGGGGCCCTTGCGGCTCAGACTTCACAGCTGGAGGGCAAGGTAACGGAAGTTGCTAAGGCCCATAACGCCCTGGCTGACAACTACACAGACTTAGACCGAGAGATGGGCTCATTTGCGGGAGCCCTGAACCACATGGAGGACCGGCTACGACGCAATAATTTCAAAATACGCGGGATGGCGGAGGAGAATAATAATGCCTCAGATGCTAGAGTCACAGCTGCCGCCTTTCTGTCGGCGGTTTTCCCTGACCTTCCTCCAGCGGAGCTCGCTATGGATAAGGCTTTTCGCATTCCTAAGCCTCGGAGCCTCCCCCCCTCGGTCCCTAGAGACATATTGGTGCACATGAGATATCCGGGAATCACCGATGCGCTGTTTAACCGGATGAGAAGGGGCCCTCCGCTCCCCAGCCCATATGAGCACATCTCCATCTACCAAGACCTGTCCCCGGGGACGCTGGCGAGGCGTCGGGATTTTGCATCCAGCTGCAGAGTGCTGAGGGATAGGGAGATCCCATATGCCTGGGGCTCCCCTGTGTCCCTAAACTTCAGGTTTGATGGCAAGAGACAATCATTTGATTCGCCGACTCTGCTGAGGAAGACGCTTAGGGCATGGAGACTGACCTCTGCCCCCTCACCACAACACCCGGAAGCGGCGAGAGAGGCCCCGGCGGGAGGCGATCGGCTGGAGGAAGAGGCTGCCCCTGAATAGGCTTATACAACCACTATGGATCCATGGGAACTTTACAGCGTTATTCGTGGATTGATGGCGGAGATCTATGGGTTAATCCCATAAGGTATCGTACTTTTTAGTGTTCCCGGTGATCACCGGCTTCCCCTGAGTGGTGCTTGGTGGAGGGGACTGGTGAATTACAGGGAACCCCCCCAAGAACTTGACTCCGATCTTGGATGTCCCTTTACTAGTGTGCGTTTTAGTTTAATTTTTATTTGTATTTGATTTGTGTATGTATTTCCCCATTTCCCACTTACATGTAGCTCTTGCAACCCCTTCCCCCCCTTCTACTAAAGACTCTTCAATCCTTTGGGAATAATTCCCCATTTTTGTTTCTTACTTCAACCCTTTTTTCTTTTCCCCCATCTCCTTCCTCTCTTCCCCTCTCTACCTTCTCCTATCTCCTCCCTTTCTCCCCTTCTAGCCCTCTCTTTCTATCTGATCCTCCCCGGGTCCTGCTATGCAGTTGAAAATTTTGTCACTGAACGTGAATGGCCTCAATTCTCCCCACAAGAGATCTTACTTGTGGAGAGAAGCTAGGTCATCTGGGGCTGACATCCTGTGTTTCCAGGAGACCCACCTGCTTGAGGCTGACAATGTGCGGCTCCGACACCCGAATTACCCACATAGCTTCTTTGCAAATGCACCCCAAAAGAAGGCAGGGGTCTGCATTTTTGTCAGCCACAAGACGCAGTTTTCCCTCATCTCCTCTTTTGCTGACGGCGCAGGTAGATTTGTAGGAGTGCGTTGTGAGATAGGAGGAACCAGGTACACTATAGTCACGATCTATAGTCCAAATGTGGGCCAAGCGAAGTTTCTGCGATATCTGTTCGGCCGCATTCGGCAGGAAACGGAGGGGAGACTTATCGTCTGCGGCGACTTCAATGCAGTCATGGAGCCCCGTATTGACTCCTCTTCCTCTGTGTTTAGGAATAGGAGTTCGTTTGGAGACCTCTGCCAGGAGTTCCACCTCCATGATGTCTGGAGATACCAGCACGCGGAGGAGAGGGACTATTCCTTCTACTCCCCGGCGCACAAATCCTATTCCAGAATAGACTTGTTTCTGCTTAATGACATAGCCCTGGATAGGTGCCGTTCATCGAAGCTTGGTCTGATCACGTGGTCGGACCATGCCCCGATTGAATTGGAAATGGAACTGGACGTCGGAGGTGGAGCTTCGAGATCTTGGAGGCTTCATGCGGACCTCCTGACTGACTTGACAACAGCCGATGATTTGGGCTCCGCTTTGAAGGAGTACTTTGAATTGAACGACGTAGATCAGATTCCGGATGACGTGCTCTGGTATGCGCACAAGGCGGTGATGCGTGGTCTGTGTATACAAAAGGCATCGATCGTAAAACGCCGTAGAGAACGTCTTGTTAAAGACTGGACGTCAGAATTGTCTCGTTTAGAGGCACTCAATAAGGCGTCGCCGTCTTGTGCGCTTATCTCGCAGATTGGTCAACTCCGGAATGATCTCCGGGTGCTGTTCCTCAAACAACATGAGAATGGTCTTAGAAGACTCCGAACTAAATACTATGAAGCAGGTGACCGGGCAGGTAAGCTGTTGGCTCGCAGACTAAAAAGAAGGACAGCGAAGGGAATGGTGACGGCAATGAGAGATGAACGGGGAGCACTGATTAGGAACCCTTCGGACATAGTAGAGGTTTTTGCCTCGTACTATGAGCAACTATACAATTTACATTCTGATCCGCAGACTCCCCAACCCACTACGGAAAACATACGTATGTTTTTGGGGACTCTTGACATCCCCACTCTCTCGCCTGATTTACTGGCTTCGCTCAATGCCCCCTTTACTGAGTTGGAAATTACCGGGGTTCTGAAAGGACTGAAAACCAACAAGGCACCAGGCCCGGATGGGCTGATCAATGAATATTACAGGCTCTACGGACAGGTCCTTACGCCTTATCTCTTGCGCCTCTTCAACACGTGGCAAGCGCAGGGCTATATTCCCGATTGTGCGCTGGAAGCCACGATATCGACAATACCCAAAGCAGGGAAGGCTCAGGACAGTCCGCAGAATTTCAGACCCATATCTCTACTAAACACGGATCTGAAACTGTACGCTAAACTTTTGGCTTCACGTTTGAGCAGTGTGATCCCCCTTCTGGTTCATCAAGACCAGGTCGGATTTGTGCAGAGTAGGCAAGCGAATGACGGGACGAGGAGAATGCTAGACTTGATAGAGGTGGCGGAGAGGAAGGGTGCCCCCAGTGTGTTTCTGTCGCTTGATGCTGAGAAGGCCTTCGACAGGGTACACTGGGGCTACCTTCGGGAGGTTCTCTCGGCCTTTGGTATTTCGGGCCCTATCCTGTCAGCTATTCTTAGTCTTTATTCGAACCCGTGTGCAAGAGTTTTATCCTGTGGATATAAGTCCAGGCTCTTCCGTATCACCAATGGCACCCGACAGGGATGTCCCCTGTCGCCTCTGGTCTTTGCTCTGATCATGGAGCCGCTAGCAATATCTTTGAGAGCGGACCCCTTGATTACCGGTATTATGGTCGGGCGTCACAGACATGTTGTTGGACTATACGCTGACTATGTCATTGTGGTTACGGAAGACCCCCTTTCCTCCCTTCCTGGAATTGTACAGAAACTTGACTGCTTTGCACAGATATCATACTATAAGCTCAACGCCACCAAATCAGTGCTGTTCCCTATCTGCCTACCGGAGGGAGATGTGGCTGCCCTCACCGCCTTGTTCCCTTTTGCATGCTCTCCGAAGGGCATACCGTATCTAGGGATCTTTTTGTGTCCCTCCAAACGCGTAGCGGTGGAAAACATGGACCGACTTTTGAACGACCTTGACAGAGCCCTGTCGGATTTTCCACTGAGCTCGATGTCATGGATTGCCAGGATCCAGGCGGTGAGGATGCTGTGGCTCCCTAAAATTTTATATCTCTTCAGATGCATCCCAGTCCACTTTCCCAAAAAGCTGATCCTACGCCTACAACGCATGATCTCCAGATGTGTTTGGGGGACCGCGCCAGCTAGAGTTAGGGGATCCCTTCTATACCGTCACCTGACGAGGGGCGGCATGGGAGTGCCGGATGTGGAAAAATATCGTAGGGCGGTGGTCTTGGAGGCAGCGGGGAAGTGGTGGCACGACGAAGATTCTCAGGGATGGAAGCAGATAGAACAGGGTTCGCTGAGGGGGGGATCATTAAGATCTCTCCTCGCAGCGAACTCAGTGGCTCCCCTGCTGGATACTGATTTTCTCCAAACAGTCACTGAACTACTGACAGTACACCGTTCAGTACAAGGAGACTGGACCAAGATCCCTCCTGGTGACTTTCCCTTGGAGGCGTTCTACTGGCTGATCCCTACCTTCTCGATGACACCATGGAGAAATGTGGGCCCCAAATCCCTTGCGGATCTACTCCAGGGCTGTAGAGGGCTCACGGTGGAGGAATTACTGGCCAAATATCCAGACCTCAGGGCTACTTTTCTACACTTCCATCAGATTGTGCACTTTATTCGCTCCCCCGCTTTCTCTCATGACTTGGGCGCCCCTGGAACACCCTCGGCATTCAGACGTTCCTTGATAGCGGTACCTAGACCACCAAAATCACTATCGGCACTTTACTCGGACTTAATTGACAGGGATGCCCCCCTGAGACTATCCTACACAATCAAATGGGAACAGGACCTCTCATTTAGGGCAAGCGAAGAGGATTGGGAAGACGCTATACATTGTATCAGGGAGGCATCTAGGTGTTTGAACCATGTTGAACTTCTCAAAAAAATACATCTGCGCTGGTACACCAGCCCGACAAAATTAGCGAGCTTTGGCAGGGGGGCCTCCCCGCTATGTTGGAAGTTGTGTGGCATGCGGGGAGACTTGCCCCACATGTGGTGGAGTTGTCCAGAGGTGGCACGGTTCTGGTTGCTAGTCTCGGGGCTTTTGGACTCGGTTACTGAGACAAAGATCCCTTTGGAGCCGCAGGTTGCTGTCCTCCATGTGGGGGTTATGGCATACCCTCCGGTGATACGTCGAGTAGTGACATACATATTGACGGCGGCCAGGGTCTGTGTCGCCTCTAGGTGGAAACAACCCTCCCTTCCGACGTTGAGTGATCTCACTGAAAAGATAAATCTGATTTTTTATAACGAGTACTATCTAGCTCTAGACCGAGGCGAGCGGAGATATGTGTCCGAGGCCTGGGATTTATGGGGGGCACACCCGCTGGCTCGGCGCCCTCCGCTGTAGGCCAAGCGGGCTTACTCCTGAAATCCCCCCACTGAGAGGAAGATGGAGCGGACCTGGGGATGGACCAGTTCACTCCTTCACTCCTTTGCTCTTTTACCTTCTTTACACTCCTATATTCCCTCTCACTTCCCCTCCTCTAGCTTTATTATTATTATTATTTTTCTTCTATTCTTTCCCTCCCTACCCTACAGTATACATGTGTTCCTGTTATCCCTCCTTTTCCCTCTCCTTCTTCTTATTTCTCTACAATTTTTACTCAGGATTATAATAAATTACGCACCTGACTGTCAGGTCCATGGCCTCTAACCTGGTGGTGAATTCTATGCGTGAGACCCCTATCCAATACATCAATCGCATAACTGCCTATGAGTTGATCTATATGGACTTAGCCTTACGACTTACATCAGAAGCCTACAATATCGAAGATCCACATAAGGCATGAACAGTGAAAGACAACAACTTTCATCATCAAGCGTTCCAGTATCAAAGACTGCCTTATACGGAATGCAACTGCTCAGGTTCTACCAAACTCCCCGAACCCCATAGTCATTTGGAGAACATCCCTGGGAATACCTTCTTCCTTTCCCCTCTTTACTCTGTCACTTATCCTCCCATCCTCCCCTTTCTCTATTTTGTTATGTATGCTAATACATTCATTATATGTTTGATTTATTGTATTGTACGAGAAACTGTTAATAAAAATTACTTATGACAAAAAAAAAAAAATTGCCTCCCAGTTGCGGCGTGTAAATTGGGAATTTGGCGGCGATAAAAAAACCTGTCGCCTGGTTCCGATTACACAGCACTGCTCCAAAATCAGAGGCAATCATGAAGGCGAGATTCCCTGCTTTTGGCATGTGATAGGGCGATAGTGATGGAATCTGAGTCGCCTATTGATTTCCCGTAGGCGTGCCACAGCGTACTGCATTCCGCTCCCCGTCAGCGATGATTGGTGGTGGCTACTGTGTTTCCATTGGCTGTTACTTCACAGGGCGCCATATTTGAAGAGCTGTCCATTCACCACCACGCAATGGCAATGGCGTCATGTATTAGCCAGCCTTCCAGCGCAGGCTGACCAATCATAATGCTATTGCGTTGTCTAATCAGCGTATTTGGGGCGCGGTATACACCAGCCTGCCACGCCTATGTTCTTGCCGCGCTGAACATGTACGCCCACATTCCTTATTGGATTGCGATGTGTGAAGCGGCAAGGGGAGTCTACAGGATGTTTCCCGCTGTTGGCGTGGCGATTTCCGGGGTGTGACACATCACCATGGGTTGAGGGCGAAAATTGCGGCGTATAAAAGCGCCATCGGCGATCTGAGGTGACCATGAAAAACGTGCACGCGCACATTAGATTGCCTCCTTTCGCCGCCAAATAGTGCGGCGTGTAAAGGCACCCTAAGGAAACTCACAGCTCCACCACCTAACCAGATAGGTTTGGAGAGATCTGTATCAGTTGGGGGCCAAATTAGCTGTACAAATGGCTTTGGACCCTTTAAATTTTTTTTTGTTTTTATCTCACCTGTTACTGTTACCTTTTTTTTTTTTCTTTTCAGTAAGGAAATCTGTGATAAGGACATTGGTGGTCAGATCATCATGTGCCCCCTGTGTGACCAGCGCTGTGAATTTTGGAGGTTGAACACCACGTGTGAGCCCTCTCAGGTGAGTATCCTCCTGCCCCACACCCGGGCGCTGCAGGTGATCCCTCGTACTGATCCTCTGCTCCTCTCCACAGTATTCGCACTTGTTTGATAACGTAGCGACTCTCTTCTTCGCCATCTTCATGGGAATATGGGGTAAGTGTCCTAACTTCATCCACAAATTAGATACTCGGGCTAAAAATGTAAAGTGATGTGAAACATTGTGCTGCACTGGGGCTCCTGGGGGAAACTGCACGTCCTCTAGAGATCTCTTTATAACTCCTTGCTGCATATTTAAATACCAAATATATATTCCATACATGATAAAAACGTGAAGCAAAGGAACGAGGACAACAGAATTGCCGCCATAGATACCCTGTAGATATCAATGTATAAAACAAACTAAAATTTATTAAGAAACTTTTTCTTCCATCCCTTAATGACCAAGGGCATATATTTATATGCCCTTGACAGTGTCCCTCACTTTGAGCTCGTATCATCCCCCACACATCTCAGCTGATCTGATCAGAGATCCGATCGGTGCTGTTAACCCTTTGGATCGCGCTGTCAGTCACTGACTGCACAATCCACAGCCCCGCCGTGTGGATTTCGCAGTTCTCCGCCGGCATCGAGGTCCCTTGATACGATTATTGTGTGTGGCTCCGTTGGTAGTTCTGTCTGAATCCCAGTTTGGGAGATTTTAGATGTAAACCCTCCGACGCAGCCCTCATGATGAAGCACAGGCAATTAATGTGAACCTAGGCTTAGATTGAATAAAGAAAAAAAAAAACTGGCAAATAAAAGTTCCACCAAAAAAATTAAAAAAAATTTGCATTGTCCAAAATATTAGGGAAAAAAGTTAGGGGCACTATGCAACGTCGTCCTCTTATGTCTAGGTTTTAAAATAATATATATTTTGTTTTAAAAAATGGTACACTTTCTAGCACAAGTCTCATGTTCACTTAAATGTCGCAAAAAATTGCATTTACGTATCAGGCGTACATAAAATCATTCCAGGAGGGGTACACTGGAAAACGTATGCATAAAAATTCTGCATAGTTGATGATGAATTAACTGAAAATATCCAGAAAAACAAAACCTCTCTGCAAAAAACAGACTACTGTAGTGAGCACATAAAATGTAAAACATTGGAAAATAAAATGCTAAACACCTAGATGATTAAAGGGTGCAGATGCAGTAATGGACGGGCCCTTTCTCTTGGCCCATGGAGGCTTGAACTGCGAGTTCACGGCCGCTGTGCCGGAGACTGACCCACTGTGCAGGAGACTGACCCTCTCTCTTGCAGTGACCTTGTTCCTGGAGTTCTGGAAGCGCAGGCAGGCGCGGCTCGAGTATGAGTGGGACTTGATTGACTTTGAGGAAGAACAGCAACAACTTCAGCTGAGGCCGGAATATGAGGCCAAGTGCACCCAAAAGAAGAAAAATCCAGTCACGCAGGTATATCTGGGGCCCAAAATTATGCAAAGCGGAATTGGTTATCAACAATGGTCACAATAGGCCCCAACGTATGATTTGATCTTGTAATAGCTATCACACCGAATTTAATGGCTGATGACAATTTTGGGTACTGAATTTCATATTTACAAATATTCTAAATATTTGAGTTATTAGTATTAAAGTAAGTAAAAATCCCTTTTAATTGGGAATGGCTGTCAGAATATCTAACATGCTGCATTATTGGAGAGCAGTAGGAAAGTGTCTACACCTTACAGCTTAAAAAGCCTCCAGAAATAAAGAAAAAATCCAATCCTCCGACATTACATAATCCGTTCTCGTTCTAGTTTTGCCCTGGATTTACAAAGTTTTTGGATTGTTTATTGCCAAGTTAAAGGATATTTGTCTATGTATTTTGTATTTAATATGACATTTTGATGATCTCCTTGTGCAGAATGTGGTAGAGCTGAACGCTCACCTTGTGTGATTCATGTCCATATTTGGTATTTAAAGTGGTTTTCCCACCAACAAAGATCATGTTAATCAATAGATCTTAAATAATAATTCCACAATTGGATGTTATATAAAATGTTCCTTAACTGAGATAATCTTATATATGTGTTCCTTTTCTGTGTAATGGATGTGTCTGACCATACAGTGGATATGATCAGACCATGCCCCTATCTCCTGTGTCTGATATAAATCTTGTATATTATATATCTATACCCCCTGTACGGTCAGACACATCCATTACACAGTACGTAGCAGGGACACATATATAGATTCTCTCAGCACAGGAGATGTGGTATGATCAGATCATGTCCCTGTATATTCAGACACATCCATTACACAGTACATAGCAGGGACACATGTATAAGATTACCTTAGCACAGGAACATTTTTTTTTTTTTTTTATTACACCCAATTATGGAAATTATAAATATTCCAAGATCTATTAATTAAAATCAACTTTGTTGGTGGGAATATTCCTTTTTAAACTGTTTGTGTAAGATTAGACAAAACTTCACACCTATTCATAGCTTGTGTGTGGTATCACAGTTTAGCTTGATTCACTTTAGCACCTGAAAGTACAGTACCACATACAGCAATGGACAGGTGTGACATTTCTTTCTGGAAGACAGCAGCCATGTTTTTTACTAATACTGTTTTAGATATCCTGTATAGGCCATGCATATAAGTAAGTCTTTTGTTACCCATAGCAACCAATCGCAGTGTAGCTTTCATTTTACCAGAGCGATTTATGAAATTAAAGCTGAGCTTTGATTGGTTGCTATGGGCAACAGAGTTTTCAAACTGAGGCCTACTAATTCTCATACTGATACATTTCACCACAGTAAAATTTGGGGGCAATTTTAATTTAATGTTGCCTATATGTATCTTGAGCGCAGTTTTACCTCTTATCAATATTCCCCATTAAAATAGACTGGAAATTTCAGATATTTTAACAGTATTAACCATTTTGTATTTTGTCTTGATACCTCAGAGGCAGCCATCTTGTGTTCTGAGTGGTTACAGCATGAAAGAGGACGTCACTTGCCATAAACATGCAGTTTTACCTGATCTAAATGCCAACAAATCCAGCGTTCATTCTTTCGTTCCTGAGCCTCTCAATTACTGAGACATGGCCTCTTTTTCCCTTTATATAACTCTAATATTGTTGGCAAAGTGACTGTGGCCTTCGAAGAGCTGCAGACCACGCCCCCTTGGCTAACAAATCTAGGCTGATATACAGGGAAAGGAGGGACTACATCTCAGATAAATGCTGGATTCAGGAGAATAATGGCATTTACACAAAGTAAAATCATTACATATTTATGGTGAGCAATGTTCCCTTTAAATAACCAATGAGTTTAAAGGGAACCTGTCAGCTCAATTTATCCCCTGTGAGGTACCGACCCGGGGAACTCGCTTGCGGCATAACGACACCAACACGTGCTTATAATTTAACCAATGACTACCAGTTTATTTGCTCACATACATAACATAACCCGGGTAGCATGTTTGACACCTTGCACATTGATTATAAGCACAGTACATAAACACACAATACATTTACATATAACATTACAGAACACCTATATTGCACATAAAGTCCTATAGTTACCCGGGACCTGTCACCACCTCTCTTTCAAACCCTTGGAGTACTAACAACTGCTCCCGTGGTGGTTACTGCCTCCGGCCTATCTACACGTTCCCCATACATTAGCAGTACATAAGTAACCATATTCATCAACGGGCTCTGTGGGTCCCAATGGCAGTACCATCCGCCTGGCTTTATTTACCCAGCTTTACACTACCCCGGAATACAGGCACCCTCCGGCCGTGTCTCGCCACACGTCCAGACCAGCCTGGCTGGGGTTCTTCCTCACCGGATGTGATCCATCACATGAGCATTCATGGATCACATACGTCCTTTCACACGCTCACAACCCATCATATAATCATCCGTGGACTGTGGCTCCTTGGGTTCAGAACAGGGATTGAGCAATATGAGTCCAGGGTACGCCATGCATCCCCCCAAGGGCTCTTTCCTGGATTTATCTCGCCACACATCCAGACCAGCGCCCCCTGGTTCAACCACGGTTTCCCCACTCTAACCCTTGCTTCTGACCACCGGTACATACACTTCAACGGGTCCTTTCACTGACTGTTTTAGTCGGACCCAATGGCGGCTAGCCTGCCTGGCACAATTCATACATCTGCCTCCCGTACCCTTCAATGGGTCCCTTCACGGACTCCTATGTCGGACCCAATGGCACATTTTTCTCAGAGTACACAGTTCACTCTAGCATACAGGAACTGCCTTCTTACTGGGCACGGATCTGGGTCTCGTTACCTGAGTCACGGGTAGACCAAGCATTCCCAAGGGCTCCTTCCTGGACGTATCTCGCCACACGTCCGGATCAGCGTCCACCTGGTTCAGCCACGGCTTCCCCACTCCAGGAGCTGACACGACCCCTGGTCCTGGTCATTGGTATGGAGCTATCAAGCTCCCTTCATGTCCGCACACCACAGAACCCTGCTCTGCTCTCACTCAGACTGGATCTCAATCTCTTGTCTGGTGCTCTCTGGCTGATGAATGTCTTGCTAATGATGATCTCCCATTCAATCAGCTGGCAGGCTCTTTATCGTGCCTGCCGCGCCCACACTGACACATCCACCTAGGCTGCTATTGCTCAGGACACACCCACCTGGGCTGCTACAAATTAGGACACACAGTTCCCATACAGCCGCTTATCTATGTGTCAGATCTACAGCACTCACTCTCAGATTTAACTCATTATGTTCCAGGTAGGTTCACGCAGCATCATTACAGTAAAACAGGCTAGTGTGGACAGGATCATACCCTGATCCTCCATATGATGCGCCCCGGCCATGGGGACCATGCTGGCGGTGCCTCACACCCCCTATCCTTCCATTATTTGTCCCTGCACCTTGGTAGCTCATCCCTAACCATCCCTCTCTGAGCAAAAACTGCTATATAAAGCTTGAGAAAACTATTTATGAACTTGCATATTCCTATGTCAATGAAGGCTCCAGTCCATATCCGTAGACTAAGATGGTCTCTGGGCCTCTATTCTCCACCCCTCGCTGCTCTTATCACGCCCTGCTGGGTGTCGTCATTCCTTCTCTTCTCGTCCCCCATTTTGAAATTCCCACCTCCTCCTCATAGTATGACACAGAGCAGAATGTCTGTTCCGGTCCAGTGCATTGTGGGGGCTTAACAGGCGTACGGTCCGGCTTCAATATACGCAGTGCGCATGCGCCGGGAGCCATCCTGTACAGCCTATACACCTGCACGATGGACCGGATATGATATGATGTTCTGGCAGCGCGTCATACTATGAGGAGGAGGTGGCAATTTCAAAATGGGGAACGAGAAGAGAAGGAATGATGACGCCCAGCAGGGCGTGATAAGGGTAGCGAGGGGGAAAGCATGAAGACCCGGAGACTGCCCAGCTCAGCCTACACCGCACCCTGGAGCCATCATTATCATAGGAAAATGTAAGTTAATAAATCATTTTTCTAAAGCTTTATAGGACAGTTTAACCTCAGAGAGGGATGGTTAGGGATGAGCTACCAAGGTGCAGGGACAGGTAGTGGTAGGATAGTGGGTAAATCGAGCTGACCGGTTCCCTTTAAAGACATGTCTTGTCGAAATCCAGACACTATTTTTTAGTGCCTAATTGTTTGTTGTTTTTGCTTTTTCTTTCATTTGATGTAGGCTTTCCTAAGTCATCCATTTATGAGAAAGCTTGGACATGATCAACATGGCCACCATTATGGCTCCAGAAGTCTGGAAACCTTTGGTTACAGCATAGACTTCTAAGAAAGCCAGGTGACCCTCTATATCTGCCTAGTTGTGGTGAGATATGGGATGGATGTTTGTGCAACTATGCTTCATCTGACCTTTCTGGAACTTTGGCCAGCTAGCTGGCACCCTAATATTTATAATGGAGGCCATATTACCTTTCACACTGTTCTCCCAGAAACTGACCTACACAAATCAACCCCACGGGTGAACAGTAACGACCGACATATTGGTGGTCTTCCCAGCTTTCTCTTAAAGGAATTCTCCACCTTTTTGGGTCTTATTTTTGTCTTAGATGCAAGTCGTTTTACCTACAAATCATTGGTGTAATTAGGTTTCAGCAAAGGTTTTGCAAAGTTCGCCTTCTATAACTTTGTGTTGCACTGTCTTTTTTGGCTACAGAATGAGGTACAGGTGCTTTCACACTGGTGATTTTGAAAAAATCCGGCAGATCCGGTCAAAAAACGCATCTGCCGCATTTTCCGCCTAACGGCTGCACATGTGGCGAGCCTCATGCATTGTCTATGGGGTTTGCGGTAAGTGTGCAAAAGACGCGGCAAGTACAGTTTTCGGCAGATGCGGGCGCGAAAAAAAAACGCAGTCAGTGGCGTTTTTTTTTTCGCGGCCACAACTGCCAAAACCACACTTGCCGCATCTGCCGCACACTTACCGCAAGCCCCATAGACAATGCATGGGACTTGTAGCAAGTGTGCCGCAAGTGCTGCCGTTAGGCGGCACTTGCGGCAGATGTGGTTTTTTGTTCGGATCTGCCGCATCCGGGCAAAACCGCCAGTGTGAAAGCACCCTAACTGAGAATCTGTCAGTGCGCTTATTTTGCTGGGCCAAGAAAAGAATTTGTAACAATTATATGACTTTTTTGAGCTTCTCAGTTCATTTATGACCAAAGACCACATCAAAGTTGAATGTGCAGGAAAATAAAGAACTTCTAAAGGCAAAACTGTGCAAAATGTTTAATGAAATGTAATTGCAAAAATGATTTATTTTTTTTTTAGCCTCAAATACATGCATTTAAGAAAAACACAAGTCCTCATAGGGTCCTCATAGGTGACCAACCTGCAAAAAAAAATGTAACCAAGATTCAGGACCTCGAAAAAAATTGCCTGCCTGTGTTCATGGCAGGACGCCCATGTTGTGTTATTCCTGTGCTCGGTGGACTGTCTCTGATCCGATGTTCTGGTTTGTTACACATTCAGACTTTCTACATTTGTAGGAACTAGAACTGGTTTTAAAGCGAAGTCTGGCTGACATCTTGGGGAAACTGTTCTTCTGCTGGACGGCCATGTTGTTCTTGGTAAGAGGGAGACTCCAAGATCTCAGCCTCCCGAAAGACGACACTAACCAACATTAACTTTATTTCTTGGATGGTTTTGCTACAGAAATAAAAAATGGGTTTCTGCATTGGTGTTCATGTCAAGTGATGTGCGGGAAGGCAGGGGGGTGAGGGAAACCACCTTGTTCCATTATAGGATATAAAATGGGCCAAAAATATAAAAAATGAGCAGATAAAACGGTAACAAAAGTATTGGCGCCAGCAATAGTGAAAATTCTGCATCTACGGATGTGACTGTTGACAGTGACCTCTTTTGGCTGCAAATTGGTATCTTATTTCAATAGCCACTTGCCACTTTTGGAGACAAAGCCCAAATTATATATTAAGATTTAATTATTAGGTTATGCTTGAATAAGCATTTCTCAGTAGAGGACAATTGGCCGCCATTAAAACATATTTACCACCGGAAAACCAAATCTGTAGTAGTATTTTTGTTTGGTTTGACATTAGACTTGAAATGGATGGTCTGCAAAGACTAGGGATGAGCAAATTGATCCGTAACATATAGAAATGTTTATTTGAATTCCAAAAACAAAGTTGTCAGATTCCAGAAAATGTTACATTTTGGGGTTTCACGTTCCCAAAGTGCGGCATCTGGCGGCCTTTTTATAGTATGTTTTTTATGATGGTCTGGATTGGTTTCAATAATATTATGCTCACCTAGACCTTCACCTGTCCGGACACAGACTACACAGCTCTATAATCCTCCTGTTCTTCCGCAGTTCAGATTGGACACTTATGATCACTTGGGGCTGAGGGACAAACCTATCCAAGGAGTGTTCACCCACTAAGTTCCTACATGATGCCAATCACTGACATAGTCATAGTTATTTTTTATAGTCATCCCAAGGACCATGGAACTGTAAAGACAACATTCTTATTTTTAACCCTTTTCCTTCCCTCCATTTATTATGCTTTGAGGGCTGTAGTGAACTCTGCCCATAGTCCATGTCTTGGGGGGTGGAATTTGACCTTGATTCTATTTATCTGCGCCAACCGAACTGAGCAAATCTGCATGAAACAAGTTTTTGGACACTTGCTCATCTCTGGCCAAAATCCATGAATACTAAAAAAATGTAGTTAAATATATATAAACCCTTATGTATCACGCATCTGTTATTGAGCCAATATCTGATGAGCAGTAGCTGCTCTCCGCTATAGCGACATCCCAGACAATTGGAAGGAATAAATTACATTTAGACTTGCGATTAGACTAGTATGACATTGAGGGTCCTCTTACTAGCACAGATGTAGCAGAGCCGGTTAGGCTTTAGACTCAGGAGCAGGATGGTCTCGCTGCCACTTTTGCCTCCGCACATCACTCGATGACTGTTTCCTCCTTATTTTGGGTGTGAGCTTTTCTACTCGATGGTGAATCGTGGCCTTGCTTGCTTTGACTGTTTCAGGAGATGGAGCCATTCTTGCCCTTAACTAGCAAGGCGGCCCGGTTCTGCTTCTCTGGAACCACAGTGCTCTTCTGGGTGAGCATCTTTATATCTCTAATACTTAACATCGCTCTGTGGTGCTGTGTCTCACATTTTCTTTTCTCCCATCTCTTTTTCATGTTTCTCTATATTCTAAATTCAGAATTATGTTTTTAAGCCAATTACAGATATGTTTGGGGACCCGGTATAAACACATTGGCCCAGTTTGTGCTGTCGATGGGGGCCAGATATGAGGCACTCTCTGTGCCGTAGACTTTAAATGGAGCAGCAAGGCTCCATCCTGAACCGCGCTCTTATTTAAACTCCTAGCTGCAATAGAGGGATAAATAGCAATTCTCCGATTTGACAGAGAACCCCATAGATGTCATATTTATCAATCAGTGGACTGGCTGGGGTACGCCTTTTTAGGTGTCATACACTGCTGTGAGATTGGAGGAACCCACATGGACCAGTCTGTAGTACCCACATTCTATATAAACCCCCGTCATAGTTGTATTATTCATACTGAGCAGTAAGTGCCCCCCATAGTGGGTGCTTAGTAATCACTTTTTCTCTAAAATGCATCTTCTAATTACGACCTCCTCATAGCATCTCCAGTACGTTGCAGTGCTCACATAGGCACTTGCTACTATTTACTGTACGTAATATCGCCACATTGTCTCCACCACCAGTTACTTTATTCGAATAGCTTAGGGAACTTGCACTGCGCCCTCTGCTGGTAGGAAGCTCCAAGCATCTGCCTGGCGTTTTCTGCCCTGTATTCATTTGCAGTAACAGATCATGACATAAATTCACTTGCAGCTGAATAATTCTGTGCTGATTTTGTTGCAAAATTTTGCATGCAAACACTTGCAGATTTTGCAGCTGAATGAGCTGAGGATTCCCAACATACTCACGCTGAATAAGCAGTGAAAAATCGGATGCACCAGAACAAGCATCTAGTGGATGTAAAATCCTGCAACATTCTCCAATTTTCATTTGGATTTTTTTCCCGCTACCAGGACTATGGACTCAGAAAGCCAAATCTCTGACTCCACCAAAATGGACACGGACACCTGCTCTGTTCTAATTCTCTGTGGCGGTTGTGTCACTTCTGCAGCCGTTGTGTTGGGCGTCTTTGGCCTTTACTACACTTTGGTGATGGAGTAACCTTGCAGGGCCTTGTTAACGCCAGAGGAGCCTATGATGCCGGGTGCAGAGGTGACGACAGCCGCCTTCTCAGACAACCGGACTGAATCAGGGCAGCGCAAATCTTTTTTTTTTTTTTTTTTTTTTAACAATACTTTCATCCCATTGACCGACATCTCATCTTCACCATGAATCTCTTTCAAAGAGCATCTAATGCTGATCAGCTAATGCAGACGTTCTCCCATCCAGTGAGCTGCCATACTGTTTATCCTGGGTCCCTAAACATTGTGATGTCTGAATGTAATACATTGCCAGGATGATGATGATGAGGGTTATGATCTTGACTATGTATTCGAATGCATTTGGGAAATAACCATTTAACTGCCAGATAAATCCAATCTGGACATGTGTGATTGTGCTGAAATTCTTCATAGTTCTCCAAATTTGTAATCCGAGATACACAACTTTATTCCTATATCTCTGATCTATCTATGTAACTTGTTTATATGAGCCATCTATTCCGATCTAATGCCCAGATACAATTATGTACAAAAGTGTTGCCCCCTTGAAATTGTTCTAGAAAATGAAGTATTTCTCCCACAAAATGATTGCAATTACACACGTTTTGTTAACAATCTTAATTCCCTTGTGTATGTTGGAACAACACAACAAAATGCAAACTGGATATAATTTCACACAATGCCAAAAATCGGCCAAACAAATTTGTTGGCACCCTCAACTTAATGTCTGGTTCCTCCTTTGGAGTAAATCCCTGTGATCAGTCGCCTCCTATAACCTCCACAAGCTTCTTCCCCCCTGGAGTTTCTCCTCTTCTTTATAATCTGCTCCCAATCTCTCATATTTGAGGCGTCATCTCCTAATTTCAGATCTCCACGGGTGATCAATGGGATACAGACTCATTGCTGCCACTTCAGATCTCTCCAGTGCTTTGTTTCCTCCATTTCTGTGGCTTCTTGATGTTTGGAGTCATTGTCCTGCTGGAAGCCCTATGACCTAGAACGCCCCCAGCTTCCTGACACTGGGCTCTACATTGCCACCCAAAATCCTCTGGTAATTTTCAGATTTCATGACGTCAAGGCCCCCAGTGCCAGAGGCAGCAAAACAACCCAGAACATCTCTGACCTTCCCCATATTGACTGTAATCCTGTGCTCTTTCTCTGACCTCCCCTATATGTGACTGTAGGTCCTGCTCTTTTCTCTGACCTCCCCATATGTCACTGTAGTCCTGTGTTCTCTCTGTGACCCCCGTATGTGACTGTAGGTCCTGTGTTCTATTCTCTGACCTCCCCCATACATGTCTGTAGGTCTGTCTCTATTCTCTGACTCCTCCATATGTGACTGTAGCCCTTTTCTTTTCTCTGACCTCCCCCATATGTGACTGTAGGTCCTGTGTCTCTTTTCTCTGACCTCCTCCATATGTGCTGTAGGTCCTGTGTTCTTTCTGTGACCTCCTCCATATGTGACTGTATGTCCAGTGTTCTTTCTCTGACCTTCCCCATATGTGACTGTAGGCCCTGTGTTCTTTTCTCTGACCTCCCCCATATGTCACTGTAGGTCCTGTGCTCTTTTCTCTGACTTCTCCCATATGTGACTGAGGCTAAAAGAAAAGATCACAGGACCTACAGTCTATTTTCGGTAAACAGTAGAATGATGCTTTACCAAAAAGCTCTATCTTGTCTCATCTGTTCACCAGATGCTTTCCCGGAAGGAGTTTAGGTACGTGCGTACATTTTGGCAAACTGCAGTCTAGCTTTATTTCTGTCTGTGTCAACAGTGGGGTCCTCCGGGGCCTCCTACACAGCGTTTCATTTCATTTACATGTGAACAGAGATTACACCGACACTGATGCCTCCTGAGCCTGCAGGACAGCTTGGATTTCTTGGAACTTGATTGGGCTTATCCACCATCCGGACTATCCTGCATTGTGGCCTTTCATTAATTTTTCTCTGCCATCCACATCCATGTAGATCAGCTACAGTGCCTTCTTCATTATATTGTGGGTTGTGGACAAAAGAACATCAAGATCTTTGTAGATGGCTACGGAAAATTTGAGATTATTGATATTCATCAACAGTTTTGGTTCTGACAGTTCTCTTGTCCTCTTTCTGTTCTCCATGCTTAGTGTTGTACACACGGATACACAATGCAAAGATTGAGTCAACTTCTCCCCTTTTTATCTCGCTTCAGGTGTGATTTTCATATTGCCCACACCTGCCACTCACTTAGTATGAATGAGCATCACATGCACAATTTAGGAAAGGTTCCAACAATTTTGTCCTGCCCTTTTTTGGGTTTTGTGTGAAGTTATATCCAATTTTCCTTTTATTTTTTGTTACAATAAACACAAAGGATTGCAATAATTTTATGGGAGAAATGCATTTTCTGGAACACTTTCATGGGTACCAACACTTTCAGCCTTGACCAACCTAAACAGTCTCATCCATATAATCCAGGACTGACCACCACCGCTCCAGCTCTGCAGTTTTATCCCTGTATGACAGCCATGTTGTAGCCCTATACTGGCTGTTGACATTTCCTATCTAGGGTAATAACATCAGGTGTACAGAGTGTCAATATGATCGGTCACAAGGTTCATTAAAAGTGTTCCCTGATAATATTGCCAGTGGAGATAAGTGAGAGTAAAACAATAACAGAAGCCATTCTCACCTCTGCACTCCACTCCCAGCCCCACCGCTGCCACAATGACTACCTTTACGAGACCGAGAGTAATGACGTGGTCAATAACCACGACTGAACGTACCACTGCGGCCACTGATCGCCTGCAGGGTCAACACTCGGGTCACTGGTGGTTGGTGACCCCATCACTTCTGGCTTGACGGTCTGGTCTGTACCGCGGTGCTGGAGAAGGGGTGAATATTGTTTCAACTGGGACAGCTTATTCAGAAGACCCATGCTGTCTGCACCCGACTGCATCTTTCATGGCACTTGCTAGGGTTTATAGTGTCAGATGTTAACCTGCTGGTTCCCAGAATAGATAAATGCAACCCCCTCCACTAGCCCACCCGTACTAAAAAAAAAAATGGCTGAAGCAATACAGGGCAAAACAGTAGTGCAGAGACTGCAGAAGTGGTGGTCGTCCCTCCAGCTACAGGCCATATTCTAGCAGTAAAATGTCTGCCCAGGTTCTGTTGACTGCTTGTTCCCCGCCCACCATACATTTGGCTCAGTCCTAGAGCAATTCTAATATAAGGAATTGCTATTAATTCCCCAATATATTCCATGCCATAGTTTCCTTCTTTATCATAGATTATCTCTCGTGTCCTCTGCAGATTTCTTTGATCATAGCCAGCATGATCGCGGTTATAGTCTATCGGTTGGCGGTCTATGCCGCATTCGCCAGCGTCATGGAGAACAACGACACATTGCAGCCATTCAGCGGGCTGCTGACCCCACAGCTGGCCACCTCGGTGACGGCCTCCTGCCTGAACTTCATTATGATCATGATCCTCAACTTCTTCTATGAAAAGGTGGCGGTCTGGATCACCGACATGGGTAAGAGGGCATTGGCCACCGTAGCTGACCTACACAGGGCCAGACGGGTGGTGGATTTTTACATGGTCTTCTCTGACATGTTTATCATTGTCTGCTACATGTTACCTTCCGCTGAGAACTAGTGGCGGCTCAGTGCTAGAATCTGTGGTATGAGCGGCTGTCTACATCTAACATTATTGGAGAAGGGCTGAGACACGGCACGTGATAAAGCTGCAGATTCACTTACAGGACATCACTATTCCGCTCTTCCAAAGAGATCAAGAGTTCCGATTTTAATTCAAATATTTATTATTGCATTCTTCTGCTGATAGGACTTGAAGCCAAACCAAACTAAAAGAACAGGAGCAAAAAGTGCATCTGTTCGATAAGTGTGACATATTAGAGGTATCAAGGCTCACCTTTAGTGTATCACAGCCGCAGCAGTCCCCAGCAAGGAAAATACGAACCAACGGTAGTTGAAAGGGTTAATGACCATGCTGACAGACATCAGGAGACATCAGAATTTGGGAAACCTTGAACGTTCAAGTTAAATAAAAGGTCAAATAAACCACAACTTTAATTTCAATGTTTGATGTCTCGTGAATTCTGATGTCTTCTGAAGTCGGGCAAAGCGGTCATTAACCCTTGTAACTGCCATTGGTTCGTACTGATAAGACTTGGGTAGAGAACTAAACTCAGGAGTGTGAAAAGCCGAATAGTCTTGCATGCTCCGCACATAGGCACTATCCAATGTGTGTGGCTGGAATAAGACGCCCGTACACCTTTTATAAAACTGTCTGGCAATGACTAAAATATGCTCTGTGGGGAGAGAGCGGAGTAAAAGCCACAATACACATTAGATTAAAGCCAAGCACACTTATCTATTGTGACAATCAGTGGACCATTTGATATGCATTGGGACCTGCAGTCTGTTCTTCCAACCCCCTCCTCCATCTTTGGGTTCCTCTGTCCTTATTCCCACCAACCCACATCTCTAGATCCCTCTTTCCTTTCTCCACTCACCTCTAGGTTGTTCTATCTTTCTCACCCTCTACCATCCCCAGGTTCCTATGTCCTTGAACCCCCAGCCACTATCTCTAAGCTCTTCTGTCCTCTTTCCAGCTCTAAATTTGTCTTATTTCCACCTCCCAGGGCCTTCCAATCCTCCTTTACCCCCCGCCTCTCAGGAACTTCCCTCCTTTCCCCTCCCCCAAACCTTCCCGGGACCTTACGTCCTTCCACCTCCTAGGATCATCCGTCCATCCTCCCCCCAACTCCCAGAAACCTGGACCTTCCGTCTTTTCTTTCCCTACACCTTCAGGGACCTTCCATCCTTCCTTTCCCCACACCCTCCCGGGACCTTCCATCCTTCATTTTACTCCCACCTTCTGGGACCTTCCGTCCTTCCTTTCCCCACACCTCCCGGGACCTTCCGTCCTTCCTTTCCCCACACCTCCCGGGACCTTCCGTCCTTCCTTTCCCCATACCTCCCAGGACCTTCCGTCCTTCCTTTCCCCACACTTCCCGGGACCTTCAGTCCTTCCTTTCCCCACACCTCCCGGGACCTTCAGTCCTTCCTTTCCCCACTCCTCCCGGGACCTTCAGTCCTTCCTTTCCCCACTCCTCCCGGGACCTTCAGTCCTTCCTTTCCCCACTCCTCCCGGGACCTTCAGTCCTTCCTTTCCCCACTCCTCCCGGGACCTTCAGTCCTTCCTTTCCCCACTCCTCCCGGGACCTTCAGTCCTTCCTTTCCCCACTCCTCCCGGGACCTTCAGTCCTTCCTTTCCCCACTCCTCCCGGGACCTTCAGTCCTTCCTTTCCCCACTCCTCCCGGGACCTTCAGTCCTTCCTTTCCCCACTCCTCCCGGGACCTTCAGTCCTTCCTTTCCCCACTCCTCCCGGGACCTTCAGTCCTTCCTTTCCCCACTCCTCCCGGGACCTTCAGTCCTTCCTTTCCCCACTCCTCCCGGGACCTTCAGTCCTTCCTTTCCCCACTCCTCCCGGGACCTTCAGTCCTTCCTTTCCCCACTCCTCCCGGGACCTTCAGTCCTTCCTTTCCCCACTCCTCCCGGGACCTTCAGTCCTTCCTTTCCCCACTCCTCCCGCGACCTTCAGTCCTTTCTTTCCCCACACCTCCCGCGACCTTCAGTCCTTTCTTTCCCCACACCTCCCGCGACCTTCAGTCCTTTCTTTCCCCCACACCTCCCGCGACCTTCAGTCCTTTCTTTCCCCCACACCTCCCGCGACCTTCAGTCCTTCCTTTCCCCACACCTCCCGGGACCTTCTGTGGCACCCCAGGGGTTAAGTGCCACAGTAACATCACAAGGGTTAACTCCCCACACAACACCTGACACTGCACTAGCACCTCTAGGCCAGAAGGGGGAGCTAAAGCAGCTCCCTTGTATTTTCTGGTCTGAGGAGGAAGTAGTTAGTTGATAGTTGACAGTTCAGTTTAGTGCAGGAAGCGCTAGGAGAAGGACCTGTAAATGGGAGCAGTGCTGAGCTCCTGACAGGGACCACTGACTACTTTCAGGCCTGAAGCCAAGGTCTGAGGAGAGGAGTACAAGAAACAGGAACATATCTGGGAGACTGAGTTACCTCATAACTCGCCCCAGAGGAGCGCACAGACCGGATACCGAATCCGAATCTGTGACTGACACACGCAGCACAGAAAACACCGGGTTAGTGGAGGTTACATACCTACACCGTACCTCAGCGAAGCAACACGGCGGGGTCAGAAGCACACAAAGATTCAAGTTGCCTAGCAAAGGGGGTACCTGTGAGGTGAATCAGGGCCAGCAACCCAGCTAAAGCGGCAGCAGGGCCACACACACAGCGCAGCAGTGGGAAGCCGAGGACCTGGACAGGGTGGGAGCAACCCGGCCCCGGTACAAACTCCGTGGACACTACTCTGCTAACAACATCTGCAGTAAAGACTTGAAAAAATTTCAAAACTGTGAGTGTGTGTGATCCTTGTGCTCAAACCCTCCGTACCCTCACAAACTCCAATCATCTCTACTACTGCCCCTATCCTGCAACATCCATAGCACCATCTATAGACTATTACTACCACTGCCCTGAGGAACCCCAGCTCTACCTGTGGAGAGCCATTACATCCCCAGCTGCCCAACATCATTCCTGGAGGGTCTGCAGCAGCTGTGGTCACCCTGACCACAACCCGTGGGTGGCGTCACGACAAACTCCCCAGTAAATATACCCCCTTTATTGCGGAACCCGGGACATGGTCCGGACCAAGACCACTGTGATATCCCCAGCAGTACCCCGGTCCGGTACTGAGTACCCCGTCCCAGTGGGCTCCACACTTCCATCCTTCCTTACCTCTTTGACTCCTTTTAACAGGGAGCACAAGGATCTGGTGTTTTAATGTAACAAGCACATTCCTTATCTCATCTGTTGGGAAAAATTCAGGAGACCCCCCCCCCCAAACACATGAGATGATCACCTATCCAGATGAAATTGTCAGGCTCGTCTGACTTTGTATGTACCTCGGGGCCCAACGAAGTATCATTTTCAACTTTAAAACGTGAATTCAGCAACTGGCATGCACACGTACGTGTAATTGCTGATTCTAATGTGGTGACGTGGCCATGATGCTGAGGTTCCTTCCAAGCATTGGGCTACTCTGGGTTATAATGCTCCATCACAGACAGACATTCGAGTGTTCACATCCTCTGTGTACTGACCCCTTCTTTGAGGAAACTGAATTGTTGAAGTATGCGAGAATTTGCACAGGGGGAACCCCCATTACCCATGTGCAGCGACTGGATGTATATGTGTATGACCGTGTAGATGCAAACCTCCTATTATCCAAAATCACAACAGTCCAGAAATTGCCTGATTATTGGATTAATTCTGTAAAATGAAGCCGGTGTCTGAAAATGTTTGCTAGTCGTTTTATCTACGAATCGTTACTTATTATTTTTTTATTTTGAACTAGAAATCCCCAGAACTCACCTGGAGTACGAGAACCGTCTGACCATGAAGATGTTCCTCTTCCAGTTCGTTAACTACTACTCCTCGTGCTTCTACGTGGCTTTCTTCAAGGGGAAGTTTGTCGGCTATCCTGGCGACTACACCTATATGTTCAGCCGCTGGCGTAACGAGGAGGTGGGTCGCATGACAGTTCCTGCCGTCAATCAAATCTAGGCGGATCGCTTTGTAAACTCCTTAATTTTCATTTGGTTATGATATTGGGACATCTTTATTCAGCTATAGGAGCCACTTTAATGGTGCCTGAGGTCGTACTGTAAACTTTGAGCAATATGCCAACTCACATGCACCTATGGATGCCCACAAATTTTAAAGGATTTACTGTTAAGGAATTACTTATCCATAGCCTCCCCCCTTCCCAAGAGACAGGGACGAAGATTGAGCTTTTGTCCCTCATTTATTGGCACTGCTTTAAAGATCTTGCATTGGGGCCTACAAGCTTTAACATGACACCCAAGAATCAAATTCTTAAAGACGTTGTCCGCCGGGCTTTTCCCAAAATCTGTGTGTGTGTGTCTAGGCTGCAAAATGCTAACAGTTTGTAATGTATACCCTGTTAGCATTGTGGTTACCTAGATATCGCGATTAACCAGTAAGGAGTGAACCCATGAGAGGGACGCCCACACTAAACCAGTAAGGAGTGAGCCCATGAGAGGGACCCCCACACTAAACCAGTAAGGGGTGAACCCATGAGAGGGACCCCCACACTAAACCAGTAAGGGGTGAACCCATGAGAGAGACCCCCACACTAAACCAGTAAGGGGTGAACCCATGAGAGGGACGCCCACACTAAACCAGTAAGGAGTGAGCCCATGAGAGGGACGCCCACACTAAACCAGTAAGGGGTGAACCCATGAGATGGACCCCCACACTAAACCAGTAAGGGGTGAATCTATGAGAGGGACCCCCACACTAAACCAGTAAGGAGTGAACCAATGACATTGACCCCCACACTAAACCAGTAAGGAGTGAACCCATGAAAGGGACCCCACACTAAACCAGTAAGGAGTGAACCAATGACATTGACCCCCACACTAAACCAGTAAGGGGTGAACCCATGACCTTGACCCCCACACTAAACCAGTAAGGAGTGAGCACATGAGAGAGACTCCCACACTAAACCAGTTAGGGGTGAACCCATGAGAGGGACCCCCACACTAAACCAGTAAGGAGTGAACCAATGTCATTGACCCCCACACTAACCAGTAAGGAGTGAGCCCATGAGAGGGACCCCACACTAAACCAGTAAGGAGTGACCCATGAGAGGGACCCCCACACTAAACCAGTAAGGAGTGAGCCCATGAGAGGGACTCCCACACTAAACCAGTAAGGAGTGAGCCCATGAGAGAGACCCCCACACTAAACCAGTAAGGAGTGAGCCCATGAGAGGGACCCCCACACTAAACCAGTAAGGAGTGAGCCCATGAGAGGGCCCCCACACTAAACCAGTAAGGAGTGAGCCCATGAGAGAGACCCCCACACTAAACCAATAAGGAGTGAGCCCATGAGAGGGACGCCCACACTAAACCAGTAAGGGTGAACCATGAGAGGGACCTCCACACTAAACCAGTAAGGGGTGAACCCATGAGAGGGACCCCCACACTAAACCAGTAAGGAGTGAGCCCATGAGAGAGACCCCCACACTAAACCAATAAGGAGTGAGCCCATGAGAGGGACGCCCACACTAAACCAGTAAGGGGTGAACCCATGACATTGACCCTCACACTAAACCAGTAAGGAGTGAACCCATGACATTGACCCCCCACACTAAACCAGTAAGGGGTGAACCCATGAGAGGGACCCCCACACTAAACCAGTAAGGAGTGAACCCATGAGAGAGACCCCCACACTAAACCAGTAAGGATGAACCCATGAGAGGGACCCCCACACTAAACCAGTAAGGGGTGAACCCATGACATTGACCCCCCCCCACACTAAACCAGTACTGGGTTGGGGTTTTCTGTATAATGCTCAATATCAGGCAGAAAAATTATCTTTTATGTGTCTTTTTTTCTCTTAATTGTCAGTGTGACCCGGCCGGGTGTCTGATAGAACTCACGACGCAGCTCACTATTGTTATGGCCGGGAAACAAATCTGGGGAAATATACAGGAGGCCTTTGTCCCGTAAGTAAATCCTCAGGGAATCTATATACTGTGAGGATTCCGCTTTAATTTGGTATTACACAGATTACAGAAATAAGTTACATTGCAAATATGTAGATTGTTTCCTTTTTTGTTATCACAATTGTTCCTCGGTCCTTGACAAGTCTTTGTTTTTTAGTTACATCATGAATTGGTATCGAAGCAGAAAAGCGAGAAATAGTCCAGAGAATCTGTACAGCCGATGGGAGCAGGACTACGACCTTCAGATCTTTGGGCAGCTGGGACTCTTCTATGAATATCTTGAAATGGGTAAGAAAAAGAGCACAAGGAAAAGCTATCTGGCTCTGTTAACATGTATTTGCATCATATTTTTCATTCAAGTAAGAAGCTGCATTTTATAGAACCAGCAAAAGTTGAGATTTCAGAAAATTCATCTATGTTATTATTTCCTGACTGCATTTGAGAATTGCAGCATTTTTTTTCATCTGCAGCATTCTTTCATCTTTTATCATTTTTTTCACCCAGAGAAAGCAATGAGTGCAATAAACCAAGCAGACAGGCTTTACAGCTATTTTGGTAAATAAAAATAACTTTATTAACCACACCATAAAAAGGTCAGCTAAAAAGTGCTGCAAAACCTGAGTTTTAAATGCAGCTTTTTAACTGGTCATGTTTTTTCCACCAAAAATTATTACTATAATACTGCCCCTATGTACAAGAATATAACTACTATAATACTGCTCCTATGTACAAGAATATAACTACTATAATACTGTCCCTATATACAAGAATATAACTACTATAACACTGCTCCTATGTACAAGAATGTAACTACTATAATACTGCTCCTATGTACAAGAATATAACTACTATAACACTGCTCCTATGTACAAGAATATAACTACTATAACACTGCTCCTATGTACAAGAATATAACTATTATAATACTGACCTCTATGTACAAGAATATAACTACTATAATACTGCTCCTATATACAAGAATATATCTACCATAATACTGCTCCTATGTACAAGAATATAACTACTATAATACTGACCTCTATGTACAAGAATATAACTACTATAATACTGCCCCTGTGTACAAGAATATATCTACCATAATACTGCTCCTATGTACAAGAATATAACTACTATAATACTGTCCCCTATGTACAAGAATATAACTACTATAATACTGCTCCTATGTACAAGAATATAACTACTATAATACTGCCCCTATATACAAGAATATATCTACCATAATACTGCTCCTATGTACAAGAATATAACTACTATAATACTGCCCCTATGTACAAGAATATAACTACTATAATACTGTCCCCTATGTACAAGAATATAACTACTATAATGCTGCCCCTATGTACAAGAATATAACTACTATAATACTGCTCCTATATACAAGAATATAACTACTATAATACTGTCCCCTATGTACAAGAAAATAACTACTATAATACTGCTCCTATGTACAAGAATATAACTACTATAATACTGACCTCTATGTACAAGAATATAACTACTATAATACTGCCCCTATGTACAAGAATATAACTACTATAATACTGCTCCTATATACAAGAATATAACTACTATAATACTGCACCCTATGTACAAGAATATAACTACTATAATACTGCACCTACAGTGCCTACAAGTAGTATTCAACCCCCTGCAGATTTAGGTGGTTGACACATACGGAATTAACTTGGCATTGTGACATTTGGACTGTAGATCAGCCTGGAAGTGGGAAATGCACTGCAGCCAAAAAGATTTTTTTTTAATTTTTTTTTTAAAGCGTTAAAAGTTAATTCAGAGGGTCATTTATTATTCAACCCCTCAAACCACCAGCATTCTGTTTGGTCCCCCTAAAGTATTAAGAAGTAGTTTAGGCACAAAGAACAATGAGCTTCACATGTGTGGATTAATTATCTCTTTTGCCAGCCTTTTCTGACTATTTAAGACCCTCCCCAAACTTGTGAACAGCACTCATACATGGTCAACATGGGAAAGACAAAGGAGCATTCCAAGGCCAGCAGAGACAAGATCATGGAGGGTCACAAGGCTGGCAAGGGGTACAAAACCCTTTCCAAGGAGTTGGGCCTACCTGTCTCCACTGTTGGGAGCATCATCCGGACGTGGAAGGCTTATGGAACTACTGTTAGCCTTCCACGGCCTGGACAGCCTTTGAAAGTTTCCTCCCGTGCTGAGGCCAGGCTTGTCCGAAGAGTCAAGGCTAACCCAAGGACAACAAGGAAGGAGCTCCGGGAAGATCTCATGGCAGTGGGGACATTGGTTTCAGTCAATACCATAAGTAACGTACTCCACCGCAATGGTCTCCGTTCCAGACGAGCCCGTAAGGTACCTTTACTTTCAAAGCGTCATGTCAAGGCTCGTCTACAGTTTGCTCATGATCACTTGGAGGACTCTGAGACAGACTGGTTCAAGGTTCTATGGTCTGATGAGACCAAGATCGAGATCTTTGGTGCCAACCACACACGTGACGTTTGGAGACTGAATGGCACTGCATACGACCCCAAGAATACCATCCCTACAGTCAAGCATGGTGGTGGCAGCATCATGCTGTGGGGATGTTTCTCAGCCAAGGGGCCTGGCCATCTGGTCTACATCCATGTGAAGATGGATAGCACGGCCTACCTGGAGATTTTGGCCAAGAACCCCCGCTCCTCCATCAAGGATCTTAAGATGGGTCGTAATTTCATCTTCCAACAAGACAACGACCCAAAGCACACAGCCAAGAAAACCAAGGCCTGGTTCTAGAGGGAAAAAATCAAGGTGTTGGAGTGGCCTAGTCAGTCTCCTGACCTTTACCCAATTGAAAACTTGTGGAAGGAGCTCAAGATTAAAGTCCACATGAGACACCCAAAGAACCTAGATAACTTGGAGAAGATCTGCATGGAGGAGTGGGCCAAGATAACTCCAGAGACCTGTGCCGGCCTGATCAGGTCTTATAAAAGACGATTATTAGCTGTAATTGCAAACAAGGGTTATTCCACAAAATATTAAACATAGGGGTTGAATAATAATTGACCCACACTTTTATGTTTATGGTTTGTAAGATTTATGCTTCTGTTAATAAATCCTACTCTCGTTTGCAGTTTGAAGGCTCTAACTTATTTGCATCTTATCAAACCACCTAAATCAGCAGGGGGTTGAAGACTACTTGTAGGCACTGTATATATAAGAATATAACTACTATAATACTGCTCCTATGTACGAGAATATAACTACTATAATACTGCCCCTATATACAAGAATATAACTACTATAATACTGCTCCTATGTGCAAGAATATAACTACTATAATACTGCCCCTATGTACAAGAATATAACTACTATAATACTGCTCCTATGTGCAAGAATATAACCATTATAATACTGCTCCTATGTACAAGAATATAACTACTATAATACTGTCCCCTATATACAAGAATATAACTACTATAATACTGCCCCTATGTACAAGAATATAACTACTATAATACTGCCCCTATGTACAAGAATATAACTACTATAATACTGCTCCTATGTACAAGAATATAACTACTATGATACTGCCCCTATGTACAAGAATATAACTACTATAATACTGTCCCCTATGTACAATAATATAGCTACTATAATACTGCTCCTATGTACAAGAATATAACTACTATAATGCAACAACTAAGAATGGAACTCTTTATATATTGAACTAAAACTATGGATGTTTTTTCATTTCTAGTTATCCAGTTTGGGTTTATCACGTTGTTCGTGGCCTCCTTTCCTCTGGCTCCGCTCCTCGCTCTCCTAAATAACATCCTTGAGATTCGTGTTGACTCGTGGAAATTGAATTCACAGTTTAGACGGCCGTTTGCCTCGAAGGCTCACAGCATTGGGGTGTGGCAGGAGATCCTGAATGCCATGGCCATATTATCAGTGGTAACAAACGTGAGTACATTCGGGTGGTGTCTGTTCTGGGAGAAGACATGTATCACAATAAAGAAAGGCTATGGTCACTTAAAGGGATCCTGTCACCCCCAAAACACCTTTAAAGCTATTAAAACCTGTCCCTAGAGCATATTAACACTTTCCCTACACTCTTTTTAGCTCCTAAATGCAGTAAATGATATTGCATAAAAACGTTTTATAAGTACCTGATTAGTGATGATAATGAGTGACTATGCTATTCATAGTCACTCATCAAGACTGCCCCTCTGCTTCATAGCACGCCTGAATAGGCGTGATCTACATCCAGGATTCAAAATCGCGCGTCCCTTCTGTGCCCTGTGTCGTAGGAGGCTGCAGTGTGGCTTGTGACGCGATCCGCGTCATTCCCGGCGCCCTGTGACGTATTTACAGCGGCGCCGCGCTGTGAGCTTCAAAATGCGCACTGCGCATGCGCATTGGGCATGCGCAGTGCACATTTTGAAGCTCACAGCGCGGCGCCGCTGTAAATACGTCACAGGGCGCCGGGAATGACGCGGATCGCGTCACAAGCCACACTGCAGCCTCCTACGACACAGGGCACAGAAGGGACGCGCGATTTTGAATCCTGGATGTAGATCACGCCTATTCAGGCGTGCTATGAAGCAGAGGGACAGTCTTGATGAGTGACTATGAATAGCATAGTCACTCATTATCATCACTAATCAGGTACTTATAAAACGTTTTTATGCAATATCATTTACTGCATTTAGGAGCTAAAAAGAGTGTAGGGATAGTGTTAATATGCTGTAGGGACAGGTTTTAATAGCTTTAAAGGTGTTTTGGGGGTGACAGGATCCCTTTAATAGCTGTCTACACATCTCAAGTGCTGTCGCACTGTAGAGGGATCAGCACAATAAAGACTAGAAGCAATGGGATAAAAGTGAATAGGAGGAGACTCCGATTAGATATTGGGAAAAAAACATTTTGACATTGAGGGTGATCAGTGAGTGGCCACGAGAGGTGGTAAGTTCTCCTTCAATGGAAGTCTTCACACAGAGGCCGGACAGATATCTGTCTGGGATGATTTAGTGAATCCTACTTTGAACAGAAGGTTGGACCAGATGACCCAGGAGGCCCCTTCACGCGGTGACCCGGGAGGCCCCTTCAAGCAATGACCCGGGAGGCCCCGTCACGCTCCACTATTCTAGAATTCTATCTCCTTACCTCTTATAGGAATATTTTACGTTGCTTTTCTCTCTTTCAGGCTTTTATTGTGGCTTTCACCTCCGACATGATCCCGCGCTTGGTCTACTCTTACGCCTACGCTAAAAACCCGGATTCCCCCATGTCGGGATATATTAACAACAGCCTCTCGGAGTTTAATGTTTCTGATTTCATGAACATCAGCAGGCCTCTACAAAACCAAATGAACGTCCTGACATGCAGGTTAGTTGTTTTACTTTTGTTGTTCGGATTTCTGAATATACAGGTGAGTCACTTTATATTTTTGGATAGTAGACCTGGCTATGCTGCTCGTTTCCTTGTGTGTTGTTATGTGCCAACCGGCTATGTTAACAATGACAGTTATGTATTGCATAGACAGAGGTCTGCTGTGATCTTACTCCAAAATGATTGCTGAGACTTCTTGTTCCACAAGTCTCTATAGGGTCATTCCATGTCAAGTGATCCAAAAATGAATATTTTTTTTCCCTGACGTCCTCAGATTTTTAAAAAAATTTTTCTATCTGAAGAACAACTTTATCTAATTACAAAAAAAAAGTTTTGAATTTTTTTCTTTATCTGTTAATTTTTTACAGATTTTTAAAGTTTTAAAAAAGTGCGAATTTTGGCCTGGTATGGCTTTACATTTTCTATCATATCTCGGGCTAGAAATAAGATAGAGAAACAAAATAAACACCAATCTACTCAAAACTGTCCAGGCTTTCATCAGACATGTCACAAGAGGATATTTGTTAATATTTTACCCATGTGATCCCAAGCGCAAAACTTTAAAACGCATTTCCGAAAAATCGGCGCGCTTTAAATATTTCAAAAACTGCCCATGTGTCTGCTGTGCTCTTAGCCACATCTGTACCAAATTTCAAGTTGGGATCGCAATGGGATCATATTTTAACATATTTTACTAGTAAGAGCGTCAATGGGTCATTCCATATCAAGTGATCTAAATATGAATATTTTTTTTTACCTGACGTCTTTAGATTTTTTTTTTTTTTTTCCTTTATGAAGTACTACTTTAGTTAATTACAAATTAAAAGTTTGGAATTTTTTTCTTCATCAGTTAATTTTTTACAGATTTTTAAAGTTTAAAAAAAGGGTGAATTTTGGCCTGGTACGACTTTACATTTTTTTATCTCAGGCTAGAAATAAGATAATGAAGTGGGAGAGGCGTCATTTTACTCAGAACGGTAACAGCTTTCATTTGAGATGTTACAAGACTATGTTTCTTTATATCAAATTCAAAGTATTGACGGGCAATTGTGAAAAAATGACTGATTGTGTTCTTGGTGACTTTTGAATTGACACTATAATAGTTAAATATTTTGCACTTAGGTCCAATGAATGCGTCCATGGGGTCAAGCTGGGACAGAGTCATCACAAATTAGCCTTATTTGCAGATGACCTGCTACTTTACATCTCCCAGCCCCTGGTCTCCATCCCTTCGGTCTTAATGGAGTTTGAACGGTTCGGACAATTGAGCAACTTTAAAGTGAATTGCTCCAAAACCGAGGCACTCAATATTTCTTTGCCTGGAGAATTGGTTTCTCATCTATCTAAACAGTTCCCATTTAAATGGAAAGTAGAAGCCATTAAGTACTTGGGAGTCCTTATACCAAAAGATCTTAAACAAATATTCAATTTAAATTATCAACCCCTTTTGACTAACGCGGAATCGGCATTTACCTCCTATAGACAATTAAAGCTATCCTGGTTCGGGAGAATAAACGTAGTCAAGATGGATGTCTTGCCCCGACTCTTATATACTTTTCAGACAGTTCCTGTTCTATTGGATAGAGGTTTCCTCTCCAAAATGCAATCTATGATCCTTAGATTTGTCTGGGGGGGCAAGAGGTCCAGATTGCGAATGAATATCCTATCCTTGCCCGAGACCAGAGGAGGGGTTGGACTACCCAACATACGAGCGTACTTTGAGGCTTCCTCTCTTGTTAGAGCTCTAGATTGGCATTATCATGCGTCCTCCAAGAAATGGGTAGGGGTGGAGCAAGAGGGTTTGGGGATTCCGCTGAAACACCTGCTTTGGATTTCCCCTAAAGACTCCACAGACCTAGTACCTTTGACAGACATGACCAGAAACACCTTGAAGGTATGGCACCTAGTGACGAAAACCCTCCGCTTAAACGACAGACTTAGCCCTTTGACTCCCCTTTTTTCCAACCCATCTTTCCCACCCAGATTTGACAGGCAGAGATTTTTATGTTGGCGGATTGTGGATGACACCCGAGTAGGACAGACTCTGTCCAGTGGTGGTTTGCCCCCGATGGCAGAGCTACAACTCAAAGAACCTACGAGACCTCTTAAGTGATTCGAATTTCTCCAATACAGAGCATAATTATATTCAGCTGACCACTCTTGCAGGGTAAGATTGACGCCCAACGTATTGGAGAGGTTATTCCAACTGGAGGCTCCACCGAGGTGCAAAATATCATTTCTATACCAGGCCTTAGGGTCCATGAGAGAGCAGGGCACCCTTTACTTCCAACGTGCTTGGGAGAGGGAATTGGGGTGTAGCATTTCAGAAGCTAATTGGCAGAAATGCTTTATATTTACTCACTCACTAGCTAGCGCTTGTTCTGCACAAGAAAGAAGCTATAAGCTGCTCACTAGATGGTACTTGTGCCTGACGACACTCCGGAACATGTTCCCTGGAACCCCTGATACCTGCTGGCGCTGTGAGGAAGAGAAGGGTACAATGATACACATTTGGTGGAGTTGTGGGGAAATCCGGCGGTTCTGGTCTGAGGTTTTCAATGCATACGCCCGGATAACAGGTAAACAAGCCGAATGCTGCCCAGAATCGGCAATGTTATCCATTTTTCCAGGTCCTATTGGGCTACAGAAGAGGGATATTCTCCGCTTTTGCATCTTGGCTGCTCGTGCTGTGATCCCGAGGTTCTGGAAATCAAGCCGGGCTCCATCTCTACTTGATTGGTTCAAAGAATTGATGGACACATATCGAATGGAGGAGCTCGCAGCTGATGCGTCGGGATCTCGGAACAAATTCTTAGGGATTTGGGTTGAATGGATTCTTTTTCACGACTCTGCAGAATTTAGGAGTATCTTTTCCAGCACAGATAATATGGCTCGACCTCTGGCTGATGGGGAGCCAGTGGGATGAGTACCCTTTCTCCTTCCCATACCTCACCCGTCCCCCCCCCCCCTCCTTTTTTTCTTTTTTTCTTACGTGGCTTTTCTTTCCCAGTATAACTTTCTAATGGTTTTTGTTTCTCTTCTCTCTCTCTTCTTTTCTATCTCTCTTTTCTTCCCATCTGATACATTCAGTCTAGGTATTTCCTTTCTACGCCTATACCTTCAGAATTCTAGTGAACATTAGACAGGTATCGAAAACTCTGAGCTGTGAGTAGATCATTAATATTTCGGCCTTCCTTTCCGGTACACCAGTCGATAGACTATTCCAACTAGGCCTCAACGGGTAATGACCCACTTACGTGGTCAACCTGTTAGAAGGGGCCAAGTAATAAAAATCATTCTGCTGGGGCTGCTTGTCCCCTTGACATCAGAACATCTCAAAACCCTGAGAAAGGTTGTATACTTGAGTGTTTGGAATTATATTTAGATTGTAGTATATATTGCACCAGAGATAAGCGCAAAAGTAAATTTGCAGCTTATCTTAAAGTTACTAATAACTTTGTGAATTCTCTTTTTGTATATTTTATATGTCTCAAGATTTTGTTAAAAGATTGAATGTATGTCTTTCATATGTTTTTTCAAAATTTAATAAAAATGAGATTAACCATAGTTAAATATTTTAAAATATGATCCCATCACGATCCCAACTTGAAATTTGGTACAGATGTGGCTAAGAGCATAAAAGACACATGGGCAGTTTTGGAAAATTTTTATTAAAATGTTTTTTTCGGAAATGCGTTTCAAAATGTTGCGTTTGCATTCGCATAGGTAAAAAATTAAAATTAACAAATATACTCTTGTGACATATCTGGTGAAAGCCTGGACAGTTCTGAGTAGAATGGTGTTTATTTTGTTTCTCTATCTTATTTCTAGCCCGAGATAAAAAAATTTAAAGTCGTACCAGGCCAAAATTCACCCTTTTTTTAAACTTTAAAAATCTGTAAAAAATTAACTGATGAAGAAAAAAATTCCAAACTTTTAATTTGTAATTAACTAAAGTAGTACTTCATAAAGGAAAAAAAAAAAAAAAATCTAAAGACGTCAGGTAAAAAAAAATATTCATATTTAGATCACTTGATATGGAATGACCCATTGACGCTATTAATAGTAAAATATGTTAAAATATGATCCCATTGCGATCCCAACTTGAAATTTGGTACAGATGTGGCTAAGAGCAAAGCAGACACATGGGCAGTTTTTGAAATATTTAAAGCGCGCCGATTTTTCGGAAATACGTTTTAAAGTTTTGCGCTTGCGATCACATGGGTAAAATATTAACAAAGATCCTCTTGTGACATATCTGGTGAAAGCCTGTATAGTTCTGAGTAGAACGGTGTTTATTTTGTCTCTCTATCTTATTCCTAGCCTTAGTTATGAGGAGAAACGTAAAGGCAGGCAACAGCGAAATTCACACTTTTTCCGAACTTTGAAAATCATTTAAAAAAAAAATAAATTTTTTAAAAAATTTTTCTCTTCACATTTTGCATTGTCTGACATGCTATTATCAAATAACAAAATCTCAAAAGAATTAAAAATATAGAGGTAATAATCATTGGTTCACTTGACATGGAATGACCCTATAGTGTGATTAGGGCTGGAGTCAAGGGTTAACCAGAAAGTGATGGGCGGGTCTGGTTAACCACATACCTCCCAGGGGCTGTGTTGCTGCTGATGTAATGACCCTCCCTGGAGACATGTCAGATGTTAGACAAGCCTGGGGTCTGACAGACTTCCTGTTTAGGAAGCACATGGAAAAAAAGCCCATGTGCAGGAGGCAGCAAACTGGCTGCTGCTGGAGCACAAGGGGAGACACCAGGTCTGGACCTGGCTGTAACCCCTGAAGCTGTGTAGACTGTACCCATGTGTGAGGTAAATGGACTGTATACTATACCTTATGCTCCTGTAAAGCTGAAGAAAGGCTCATCTTTATGCTCTGGAAGTGTGGTTTCTGAAGCATAATAAACACAGTGGGCTGTTATCATCATGTTCTGGTGCGGTGTATTGCTTTGTGCTGCCAAGTGAGTATACCCCTATTAGATGAGCACAGCACAAAAACGTCTCAACTGTTCACCCACATCCCCTGTTTCGTGCCATGCCTCAATCACATGATTCTGAGGGCACAACCAAAATCATAGAAAAGGATTCATCCCAAATGTATGTGCAGAAATATGCAACAAAGCAAAAGAAAGCCACATAAGGAGCACGGGACGATCACAGGATATGATTACTAAAAAATATTGTATTGTATTGAAAAGTCCGAAACTCAAACAAGCACGACTTTTAAAAACAAATTGTGTCAAACACATTATGCGACTGAGCACCCTAAGGACATCGGGCATGAATAATCGCAGGTAGTTGATAAATCAGCAGTGAAATCAAACCACAGATCATGTGCAGAAAACAGATTAATTTACCACAATACCAAATATAAGTTGGTGCAGCCAGCAAGTCGGTCACAGCTTTGTCACATAATTTAACCTTGATATAAATCGGAAAGACACTGATTGAAGCAAATATACTCCAAACCGCGAGCCATGTTTTGGCCTCAAGTCCTATATTTAACATGGGGACGCAGGTCCCTGCGCTCGGGTGCAGATTGGCGTGCGCACCCATTCACTACAATGTATGATTTGTACGCATGCGGATGCCTGCGCACAAATCACACACTCTTGTCCTCACCCTGAACGCGACATGTCACGTTCCTGGTGTAGACGAGAATGTATATGTGCGCATGGATCCGCATGCGTACAAATCATACATGGCAGTGAATGGGTGCGCACAGGGTGTGTACAGCAATCTGCACCCGAGCGCATACACCAACGTCCCCATGTTAAACATAGGGACTTGTGGTGCCTGCACTCAGCTTGCGGTTCCCCTCCGCAGGACACTGCGGAGGGGAACGCTAGTGTGAAGGCAGCCTTACACCTCCACATTGCTATCTGAATAACCTGTTGGGTGCTCCAGAGCCCCCCAAACTCTTATCAGAGGCTTCATCAGGTCCCAGGTGATCTCCCATTCTTCCAGGAGTCTGGTAGGTCTACTGCATTTTTCGGAGTTGTCAAGAATGCCGTTATTGCATTGCCGTATATTCCAGCTCGTGTACACAGCTACATGGAGCAAGACCTTTATAGTAATTGATAGAAGATCAAAAATATTTGCAGAATCCTGATCCAGTGGCCAAGTCAGCGATACGTGGTGGATTGACTGCCGCCTCTCTTCCTACTTGCCGGAATCCCCAGCTCTTCTTCTGACTCGTAGCCCTGGTACAGGGAGTTGTGCCCTATCTACTAATCAGGAGAGGTGCTGGGGATGGCACAAGTAGGAGGCAGTTTAAAGGGCACTGATCTGGTGACTACCAAAGTGGCCACCGGACCAGGGTCTTGCATATCTTATTCACCAATGCATGGACAGCGCCATCTGCTGGTTGCCTACTTATGACTGAGCTAATCTGACTTCTGCGCCTCTGCTATAACCTTCATTTTTATATATTTTCTGTTCACAGGTACAGAGATTACCGTTACCCTCCGGACCACATGAATAGATATGTACACACCATGCAATTCTGGCATATACTGGCCGCAAAAATGGCCTTTATCATCATTATGGAGGTATGATGGTGTCATCTGTAGTAATTCTGATGAAAATACAAAGGAAAATCCTCAGCAATAGATCCATAAAATAAAAAATCAATTGGAACAGTATTTTAAAAGTGAGAGTGATTCCAACTTTTAAATCTTACATAATATATGGGTGGGTGCATATTTTTTTTTTTTTTTCTCTCTACATTATTAGCTTTTTCAGGGAGATTGCCCCTGCAATCATTTTCATGTCTTATGGTATAGAAGTTAAATTATATTATATACAGGGGTGAAAAAAAGCATTTGCCCCATTCCTGATTTCTTATTCTTTTGCATGTTTGTCACACTTTAATGTTTCAGATGACTAAACAAATGTAAATATTAGACAAAGATAACACAAGGAAACACAAAATGCAGTTTATAAAAGAAGGTCTTTATTATAAAGGGGAAAAGAAATCCAAACCTACAGGGCCCTGTGTGAAATAGTGATTGCCCTCTAAACCTAATACCTGGTTTGTCCACCCTTAGCAGCAACAACTGAAGTCAAGCATTTGTGATAACTGGCAATGAGACTTTACAATGCTCTGGATCTGGGGGAATAGATATTTTCCTCAAGGAGAGGAATCTGCCTGCCGGCATAAGAGACTGATAAGCTGATAAGGAGGCTTATAGCTGCAATGCTCCTCTGGGAAATATGCAAATTTTGACTTCAGTGAGAAAATGGTCAAACTCTAGCGCCACCTTTAGGTAGCAATCCTCAAAGTCATAGTCGACTCTTTAACAAGCCTTTTAATATGACCAATGATATGACAAATCCTTGATCATGTTAAAAGTCTTGTTAAAGAGTTGACTATGACTTTGAGGATTGATACCTAAAGGTAGCGCTAGAGTTCGTCCACTTTCTCACGTAAGTGACAATTTGCAATGCTCTGGAGGAATTTTGGCTACTCATCTTTGAAGAATTGTTATAATTCACCCACATTGGAGGGATTCCGAGCATGAACTGCCTTTTTAAGCTCATGCCATTGTATGAGCTTAAAAAGGCAGGTTAAGGTCGGGATTTTGACTAGGCCTCTCCAAAGTCTTTAATTTTGGACTTGCTGGTGAGTTTGGATCATTGTCCTGCTGCATAACCCAAGTGTTCTTCAGCTTGAGGTCATTAACAGATGGCTGGAGGTTCTCCTTCAGTATTTTTTGGTAGACAGCAAAATTCATGGCTCCATTTACCACAGCAAGTAACATAGTAACATAGTTTTTAAGGTTGAAGGAAGACTTTAAGTCCATCTAGTTCAACCCATAGCCTAACATGTTGATCCAGAGGAAGGCAAAAAAAACCCATGTCGCAACACTAAGCTCCACATTGGGGGAAAAAATTTCTTCCTGACTCCAGATACGGCAATCAGACTAATTCCCTGGATCAACGCCCTATCAAAGAATCTAGTATATATAACTGGTAATATTATAGTTTTCAAGAAAGGCATCCAGGCCCTTCTTAAATGTTAGTAGTGACTCCCTCATTACACCATCATGTGGCAGAGAGTTCCATAGTCTCACTGCTCTTACAGTAAAGAATCCGCGTCTGTGATTATGATTAAACCTTCTTTCCTCCAGACGTAGAGGATGCCCCTTGTCCCCGTCTCAGGCCTAAGAGTAAAGAGATCATTAGAAAGTTCTCTGTACTGTCCCCTCATATATTTATACATTATTATAAGATCACCCCTAAGCCTTCGTTTTTCCAAGCTAAATAACCCCAAGTTTAATAACCTGTCTTGGTATTGCAGACCCCTTAGTCCTCTAATAACCTTGGTCGCTATTCTCTGGACCCGCTCTAGTTCAGCTATGTCTTTCTTATACACCGGAGACCAGAATTGTACACAGTATTCTAAGTGTGGTCGCACTAGTGACTTGTATAGAGGTAAAATTATGTTCTCCTCTTGAGCATCTATGCCTCTTTTAATGCATCCCATAATTGTATTTGCCTTTGCAGCAGCTGCCTGACACTGGCCACTAAATGTGAGTTTGTCATCTACTCATACACCCAGGTCTTTTTCAGTGACAGTTTTGCCCAGTGTTTTACAATTAAGCACATAATTATACCTTTTGTTTCCTCTGCCCAAGTGCATGACTTTACATTTATCCCCATTAAAGCTCATTTGCCATTTAGCAGCCCAAGCTTCTAGTTTACATAAATCCTCCTGTAATATAACATTGTCCTCCTCTGTATTGATTACCTTGCAGAGTTTAGTGTCATATGCAAATATTGAGATTCTACTCTGTATGCCCCCTACAAGGTCATTAATAAATATATTAAATAGAAGCGGGCCCAACACTGACCCCTGTGGTACCCCACTGTTAACTGTCACCCATTCTGAGAGTGTTCCATTAATAACCACCCTTTGTTTCCTATCACTAAGCCAGTTTTTAACCAACTTACACATATTTTCCCCTATCCCCATTGCTCTCATTTTATGTATCAACCTTTTGTGTGGCACCGTATCAAAAGCTTTTGAAAAGTCCATATACACCACATCCACTGCATTTCCTTGGTCCAGTCCAGAACTTACTTCTTCATAGAAGCTTATCAGATTAGTTTGACAGGAACGGTCCCTTGTAAACCATGTTGATATTAGGTCATGAGGTTATTTTTCTTCAGATACTCCACTATAGCATCTCTTAGAAAACCCTCTAGGATTTTGCCCACAGTAGAGGTTAAGCTTACTGGCCTATAATTTCCAAGTTCAGTTTTTGTTCCCTTTTTGAATATTTGCACCACATTTGCTATACGCCAGTCCTTTGGTACAGACCCTGTTATTATGGAATCTTTAAAGATTAAAAACAATGGTCTATCTATGACAGTACTTAATTCCTGCAGCACTCTGGGGTGTATCCCATCCAGGCCCGGGGATTTGTCAATTTTAGTGATTTTTAGACGATGCCGTACTTCCTCTTGGGTTAAGCAGGTGACATTTAATTGACCGTTTTTGTTATCACTGATCATATTGTCTGTCATGGGATTTTCTTGTGTAAATACTGTTGAAAAAAAAGTCATTTAGCATATTGGCTTTTTCCTCATCTTCATTCACCATTTCACCCAGACTATTTTTAAAGAGGCCAACACCATCATTTTTTAGTTTCTTACTATTTATGTAGTTAAAAAAGATTTTGGAATTTTTTTTTACTTTCTCTGGCAATGAGTCTCTCTGTCTCAATCTTTGCTGCCTTGATTTGCTTTTTACAAATGTTATTTAATTTTCTGTATTTATTTAATGCCTCATCAGTACCTACTTGCTTTAATTCCCTAAATGCTTTCTTTTTGTCACTTATTGCGCCCCTTACAGCCTTATTTAGCCATAGTGGTTTCCTCCTAATTTCTAGCATGCTTATTCCCATAGGGTATATATTGTGCACAGGTCCTATTCAGGATGCTAATAAACATCTCCCACTTGCTTTGTGTACTTTTATGTCTCAGGATATCGTCCCAGTTTATTGCACTAAGATCATCTCTCAACCATTGGAAATTTGCCTTCCTGAAGTTTAGTGTCCTTGTAGCCCCTCTACTACACATCTTAGTAAAGCATACTTGAAAACCTATTATTTTATGATAACTATTACCCAAGTGATCTCTAACCCATATATTTGATATGCGGTCTGGCCTGTTGGGTAATATTAGGTCCAGCAGTGTCCCCCTTCTTGTTGGGTCCTGAACCAGTTGTGAAAGGTAATTGTCTCTCATAGTTGTCAAAAACCTATTACCTTTGCTAGAACTGCAGGTTTCTGTTCCCCAATGTATGGTATTTCAGGGTAGTTGAAGTCCCCCATAATAATGACTTCTCCCCGAGTCGCTGCTTCATCTATTTGCTTTATGAGGATATTCTCCTCCTCTTCCATTATTGTTGGGGACTTATAACAAACCTCTATCAGTAATTTATTATTTTTCCCCCTCCCCTTATCTCCATCCACAGAGACTCTACATTTCCATTAGATTCACCTATATTATCACGCAGGATGGGTTTTAAAGATGATTTTACATATAAACATACACTTCCCCCTCGCTTATTTGTACGGTCATTTCTGAACAGACTATAGCCTTGTAAATTAACAGCCCAGTCATGGCTCTCACCCAGCCATGTCTCCGATATCGCCACCATGTCATAATTATCTTCCAACAAAATCAATTCTAATTCCTCCATTTTGTTGGTGAGGTTTCTGGCATTAGTGTACATGCACTTTATGCATCTCTCTTTACCTCTATTCCTTGCAGTCTTCCAGGTCCTGGAGCAGCAAAACAGACCTAGATCATCACAGTACCACCACCACATCTTACTGTTGGGATGATGTTCCTTTTCTGAAATGCTGTGTTACTCCTACACCACATGGAATTGGAAATTCAGCTTCCAAAAAGTTTAACTTTTGTCTTGTAACTCTACAGAGTATTGTCCCAAGAGTCTTGTTGATCATATAGATGTTTACTTGGAAAACTAAGACACGCCTTAATAATATTTTTGCTCTGCCGTGGTTTCTGTCTTGGATCTCTGCCATGCGGTAATTTTTGCCTAGTTTCTTTCTTATAGAGGAATTATGAACACTGACCTTAACTGAGGCAAGTGAGGCCTGCAGATCTTTGGATGTTATTGTGGGGTATATTGTGGCCTCTTGGATGCGTCGTTGCTGTGCTCTTGGGGTAATTTTGGTCGGTCGGCCACTCTTGGAAAGGTTCACAGCTGCTCCATATTTTCGCCATTTGTGGATAATGGCTCTCACTGTGGTTTACTGATATCCCAAGGCTTCAGAAATGGCTTTATAACCTTCTCCAGGATGCTAGATCTCAATTATTTTGTTTTTTTATTTGTTCCTGAATTTCTGTAGATCACAGCATGATGTTTTGCTTTTGAGGATCTTTTAGTTTACTTCACTTTGTCAGGCAGGTCCTATTTAAGTGATTTCTTGATTGAGAACAGGTGTGGCAGTAACTTGTGCTGGATGTGGCTCGGGAAAATGAACTCTGCTTGCGAAAGATGTGATAAACCATAGTTAATTTATGTTTTAAAGAGTGAGGGCAATCACTTTTTCACACTTGGCCCTGTAGGTTTGTTTTTCTTTTTCCCTTACATTCCCTTGCATTTTGTGTTTACTTGTGTTATCTTTGTCTAATATTTAATTTTGCTTAGTGATCTAAAACATATAAGTGACAAACATGCAAAAGAATAAGAAAGCGGGAAAAGGGCAAACCCTTTCACACCACTATGGCTAAATTGACATTTTGGCTTTATAGGGTGTGTCAACTAGGCAGTGTTTAGCAGGCCTACGACTTCCAGGGTAACCTTTCAGCATTAGAAGGGGGCGATGAAAGCGACTGCTATCGTACCGTTTAAATGCTACAGTCAGACAAAGGCAATGGAATTCAAATGGTTAAGCAGCAACTCTCAGGGCAAGCTCCATTTCTTAATATTGGAGGCAGGAGCTGGCTGTATAACACAGCTGGTGTTTGCCAGTCTGGAGCAGACTAAGATCCTGACTGTGATGAAAAGGGAGTAATAGGCTGCCTTCAGACTTGCAGATGCATCTGCAGCGTTTTGCAGATGCATCTGCAAGCATCTGCATGCAGTATCGGGGCCCCTATGTTTATAATGGAGCGCACGGCGGTCTGCAGATGCTTGCAGATCGTCGTGCGCTCTCATTGCACGCCATTAGTGATCTGTGCGCAGGCGGATGCCTGCGTACAGATCACACACTCTCGCCCGCACCAGGGACGCGGACATGCTACGTCCCGGGTGCGGACGCGGGACACACGGAAGGAGCAGATATGGTCCGCATCCGCACCCGAACGCAGCAAACGCTGCCAAACGCAGGTACTATGCGTTCCTATGTTAAACAAAGGAACGCAGTGGCGCATGCGTTTGACTGCGTATGGGAATGCAGCATACGCTGCGGCGCCAAACGCTAATGTGAAGGCAGCCTAAGAGATGACTGCAGAAAATTCATGTGCCAAGTAGAAACCGCTGCAGTAACTTTCTTCCACAGAGCTTTCACTGGCCCAGTCTTCTCACAATCCGATATAACTAATTATCCATTCCGACCTCTCTCTTCTCTTTCAGCACGTCGTGTTCGTCGTCAAGTTCTTTGTGGCCTGGTTGATCCCAGACGTGCCATCTGAAGTGAAAGCCAGGATCAAACGGGAGAAGTACCTGACACAAAAGATCCTTCACGAGTACGAACTGGAGAAGTTACGGGAGAGGCTGTGCGAGAAGGATCCCTGCTCCAGGATGGTGAAGGAGGTGATCGCAACGGAAGGGAAGGTGCAGCTCTCCGCAGCTATGTAGTGGCTTCTCTGCTGCAACTGAAGACACTTTGCTCGCTCCAGCCACGTTCTTTAAGACACTGCTGTAAATGTTGGCGTAGCGGGCAGGATGGAGCCAAGAGCGACTGATCACTGGATGCTCGAAGTTATGCAAGGACTCCACCATGGCTGCTTCCAGGTCTGGGGTTTCCTAGTCCTGCTGTTATCACACTGCATTACATAAGTCCTCATCTTCATCTATGATTTAGATAATGAGTATGGGACCCCGGAACATCTACAGGACAACTATTTTTTAACTTATTTATAATTTTTTTTTGTTTTTAATCAAGACATATCTATATCCTTTTTATGTGAGTCACTTTGTTTTGCGCATTGCCGGCACCTTAATTTGCACTTTTTCTAAATGGGTGCTGGCCGAGCTGTTTCACCCTAAATCCATCATAATCTGTAAATCAGAAGCCATTGAAAGGAGCATGCTCCTTTTTTTGTTTTATATGTACGTATTAATATGAAAATGACATTATCATCACATATATCTTAGCTCTGTTAAAAGAGCAAAGTATTACTAGAAAATGGGACTTTTTTTTTTCTTCTACAATTTTTCCCCCTTCATCTAAACTAGTTCTTGTATTGTGAACCCTGCTTATCTTGGCTCAGGCATTTATTTATTTTTACAATGATTAAATAACCGCTGTGATCTCTCGAAATCAACAGCAGAGGCTTCATTATAATGTTTTTTTACACCCCATGTTACAAAGTAGTGTTTTGTTTTTTCCTTAATTTTTAAGTACGGTAGTGTGTTCATACATGAACTTCGTGGTGATTTTTCAGGGAATATTCACTGTAGGTCTCCAGGGTTTTTTTTTACATATCTTATATGTCAGTGTTGGGTGTACAGATCTGATGAGCACGACTCCTAGGCCACAATGTAACACGTGGCGCACCGACTCCGTCGGCATCCTGCGTGCGCTTCTCATGCTATTCCCGAGCCTACCTCTCAGAAGTGCTTTGCATGAGACCATTGTTTTGTTTTATTTGAGATTTTATAAAATGAGGGTGTTTTTTTTTTTTTTTTTTTTTCTTTGTTTCGTTCTTTGTTTGTTTACGCCAACACCACTTTGTGTGATGTGCCTTGTTTGTGACCCTTACTTGGTCCTGTAAGTACATGCATAGTGCTAAAGTCAGTTATACATGGCGCCGATTCATCACCGTAAGAGAAGACGTGTGGACGGCCCGAGATGACCTAGGTGGCGACCTAAATGGCTGCGCTCGCTTATGTGTTTGGAAGAAAAGAGTAGCTCACATTTGTTCCATAAACCACATGATACATGATATATACATAAATGTGTGATCTTAGGAACTGAGGTCCCAAATGGAACCATACCATGGAAGCATGTGTCACCACTGTCTATAGAAGTGGTGGTCGCACATGCTCCGTACACCTCCATTCACGGTCTGTGATGGTAGTGGTTGCACATGCTCAGTATAGCTCTATTCACTGTCCATGGAGGTAGTCACACTTGCTCAGTATGGCTCCATTCATTGTCCATAGCGGTGGTGGTCACACATGCTCCATACACCTCCATTCACGGTCTGTGATGTTAGTGGTTGCACATGCTCAGTATAGCTCTATTCACTGTCCATGGAGGTAGTCACACTTGCTCAGTATGGCTCCATTCATTGTCCATAGCGGCGGTGGTCACACATGCTCAGGACTGCTCTATTCACTGTCCATGGAGGTAGTCACACTTGCTCAGTATGGCTCCATTCACGGTCTGTGATGTTAGTGGTTGCACATGCTCAGTATAGCTCTATTCACTGTCCATGGAGGTAGTCACACTTGCTCAGTATGGCTCCATTCATTGTCCATAGCGGCGGTGGTCACACATGCTCAGGACTGCTCTATTCCTTGTCCATGTAGGTGATGGTCGCATTCGCTCACTAAGGCTCCATTCACTGTCTATGATGGTGGTGGTTGCACATGCTCAGTACAGCTACATTCACACTGTGGAGTTTGGAGTTCTCATTTCAGAATGTGTGCGAGTCCCTATGATCATACATTTATCATATTATCCTGTTGATATGTGGTGATACATTTTATTAATGGAAGAACCTCTTGAAGTTCCTGAATGAGACCACTGCTTAAAGGGAACCTGTCAGGTCGTTCTACCCCTGTAACCTACCACTGCCTGTCCCTGCGTCTTCCTAGCTGATCCCGAACCATCCCTGTCTGCTCTAAAGGGGCCCAATAATGTTTAAGAAAAATAAGTTCTAATCTTACATACAGTCTCCATCTGGAGACCGGAAAGGTGGGCTCTGATGCTCCATTCTTCCCTCCTCGCTGGCATTCAGTATGCCCCCGCTAGGCGTCCTTGTTCCTTGTGCTCATCCTCCTCTCTTTTTTGTAATTCCCACCTCCCTTGTTGCTATGATACACCGGACCGGAACTGTGGGGCTGATCACATGCTCGGCCCAGCTCCGGCGCACGCGCAGTGTGCATAGTGAAGCTGAGCCGTAGATGTCATAAGCCCCCAGACTGTATTGGGCCGGATATGACATGTAAGGCTCGGCTTCAATATGCACACTGCGCGTGCACCGGAATCTGGCCGAGCGCGTGATCAGCCCCAGAATGCTCCAGGCTGGATATGACATTCCGGTCTGGTGTATCATCGCAACAAGGGAGGTGGGAATTACAAAAAAGAGGAGGATGAGCACAAGGAACAAGGACGCCCAGTGGGACATGCTGAAGGCCGGCGAGGAGGGGAGAATAGAGCCTTGGAGCCCGCCTTTCCAGTCTCCAGATGGGGAGACTGTATGAAAGTTTATAACTCTTTTTTCTTAAACATTATAGGGTGCCTTTAGAGCAGACCGGGATGGTTAGGGATCAGCTAGGAAGGTGCAGGGACAGGTAGTGGTAGGTTGCGGGGGTAGAACGACCTGACAGGTTCCCTTTAAGGCAGCAATGTCCGCCATCAAACAGAACGGATTAGGAAGAGGCCTTGTGGAAATGTCGTCCTCCACTCATGTCTATGCTGAGTTGTAGGATTCTGATCACGTATCATCTGGTTGCAGTGAGCCTCCCACTTACCTCTTGTATTACCTCCATAAAGCTCCAGCAGGACATATAAAGACAGCATGCCTACTGTTCAGTGTTTAGTCACGTGTCTTGCACATGAAAGTTTTCCAATAATCATGCATGGTTTTAATGGCGCCAACATGTGGCAACAAATGGGAATTGCAGCCAATATTTCTATGTATTCATGGCGCTCGTACAGCGTGACCAATGTTGTATTCTGTAGCTGATTTTGATGTATTTTTGTTCCCCAAGTGCCTTTTCAGGACTGTTCTTTGCATTGTGCACTGATCCCATACACTCCAATGGCTGTAGATATTAATTTATTGGGTTGCAATGTGTTGAGAGGCCCCCATATTTGACCCTGTCTAAAAGGTAAAGTGGAGGAGTAAACCTCACTCTGTGGAGGACTGAGGCAGAGATATAATCACACAAACTAGATTTGGGAAGACCCTTCACAATGCGAGTCAGTGAGACCCCTCCATTGATGAAGAGTTGTCCTGGTTTCTCCTCACCTTTCCTTTCCTTTTCTGCAGTTAGATCCCATCCTGTAAAATAATCATTTTAGGAAGGTGCTACCTTGTAGGACTTTGGTTCCCAACCTTTGGATCTCCAGAGGCAAAACTACAACTCCAATCATGTACTGACAGCTGCGGGCAGCCGGAGAGCTGCAGGTTTACTGTTGTGATTGCGCCTTGACATTGGAACATTTTGGCACAATGTGTCACATCTGATTTTCTTGGACACTTTGTACAGGTTTTCCATCAAGAAGACCTGACTTAAAAGATAAGGTGTCAAAATTTAAGTCGGGCTAGGAATGTCCTTTTTTGCCCCTAAAGTGCCTAAATATGCACTAAACTGAGCGGCTTGAGCCGCTTTGATACATTTTGAGCATTTTCAAGCTGTCCAGCCTTGGTTTACTCTACCAGTATATTGGACTGCTTTAGTAAATTTGCCCTATTGTTCCCGGAGATTGCCCTCACTATCACTTACCCAGGCTATACAGTAACTTTGATCAAAATCAACGTCACACAACATAAGTTGGTGCAGTTGCCCCATTGTACCAAATTGCAACATAGACATGACTGCAACAAGCAAATTGCAAATAATCCAACCAAATCTGGTGAGGTTTATTTTTTTGCAGTTTGTCGCAATGGTATACACTTTACATTGTGAACCCAAACACATTCATAGAGGTACAATGTATCAGTGGCGGCAAAGAGCGAACTTCAATCATGAGACTGCTGCTGAGGCCAATGTCACAGTAGCTCTACCCTTAAAGGCAGGGTTCCCCAACTCCAGGCCTCGAGGGCCGCCAACAGTGAATGTTTTCAGGATCTCCTTAGTATTGCACAGGTGTTAATGTGATCAACCTCTGTGCAATACTAAGGAAATCCTGAAATCCTGCCCTATTGGCGGCCCTCGAGGCCTGGCGTTGGGGACCTCTGCTTAAAGGGGTTATCCAGAACTTCTCACTTCCATATTAGCAGAGATAGGGACTGAGATGTTCTAATTCCTGCAGAACATGTGCACGTTTTGACCGGTACCAATGATTTTACAGCTCCAGACGACACCAGATAACCCTTTTAAGTGTCACATTCGGTTTCCATCCTTAAAGGGCTTGTTCTATAAACAACATATATCACCTATCTACTGTATGGAGTTTGGGAGATTCCAGCAGTGACACATATCAATGGTGCTTTTGCAGTTTAAAGTGCATCCCCATCACAATTATCATCCGGTAAACCAGCAGCACAGAGGATTTTCAGCCTCTTTCTACTATATTGTATAGAAGTCTTAGGTACTCTGTTTCTGTATTAACACCAGGGATAACCTATATATCACTACTATTACAGTCAATGGGAACGATGTAAAGCTACGGATACCCATTGGGCACAGAAATGTATGATGGTCTGTGTGTGGAGAAGAGTGGCACGGGATTAGGCAAATGCTGAAAATCCTCTGTGCTGCTGGTATGTTTGAAGACCATTCGGTTGTATTCCAGGATGTATAACTGCCTATTAGTGCGTTTCGTAATTGATGTAGTTGATGTTTTTGGCAATTCTTGCATGTATTGTGTTCCTGCAATCACATGAGGACCTAGCGGGGGCTATACAATGTCCAGTGTAATGGTTGTAGATGTCTCGCTCATTAATGATCCAACCATAGACCGCCATGTCCTGTTCCGCCATTTTGCATAAAAATCTCTTTGCCCGTCTGGTTCATTAAATGCTGAATATCAAATAGAGTGATGCAATCTACCAAAAATACCCAAGCTTCCGCCATTTCTCTGGAGGCACCTTGTAACCATATCACGTCCGCCATTTTCCACACCCGGTCCCTAATGTCCCCTGGGGCGGTACCGCTGCCCTGTCCACCCTAAGCCTTGACTGTGTATCGATAAACATTGAGAATATGAAGGAAGTTTTATTGGGATGTGATCTTATTTTCTACCGATGATGTTATTCTGTATTTCTACGTTGACCTGTGAATAATTTGTAAAATCTGCATTTTTACCGGTTCTTTTAGTACATTTCTCTGCCAGTCCAGCGCTGGCCTCTCGGTTTTATATTGTGTTTCACGCTGCTTGAACTTGTATGGAGAAAATAAACTTCACTTTAAAGGGTAGTCAGTGTCTTGGGGGTTATTGTTCTGTTTTTTTTCCTGCTATATTACAGACTGCCCGTACAGACTTGTTTCACAATCTTGAAATGGAGAAATCCTGCCGCTAGAGATGAAGGACAGCAATCTGAGCGGAGGTCCTGCTTTTAGGTGGGTTATTTGAGGTAAGCGGTCTTGACTCTTGGCTGATCCACACATGGAGGTAAGGCTAGGTTCACATTGTCGTTGTGCTTTCCGCTCAAGCACATGCGTTTGAGAGCTGCATTAACGCAGCTGTGCACTTGCAAAGGCGCAAACTTTCAAACACAGACCCATTTCGCATTGCGTTTAGCAATACAAGTCTATGGCTGCTTTCACGCTAGCGTTACATATCATTAATGCAGCTGTCAAATGCATGTGATTGAACGGAAAGCACAACGGCAATGTGAACCTAGCCTAACACTGTGACGAACCCTCATACTACAAATCCAACCACCCAAATATGGACCGCGCTGAAGGTGCTACAGTGCCAAAAATCGAACTCTGGTTCCACATTCAAAGTAAGGGCAGAGACACACTTATGTAAGATGCATGCGATAATCTTGCATGCATCTCGCATGACTCACCTGGCCCAACCATTGTCTCTCTGAAGGGGAGCTGATTGTGTTTCTATGGAGCTCTGTGATCCCGTCTAGAGAGTCGGCGGTCGGGTGAGTCACAAGAGATGCATGCAGCTCGCATAGTGTGTCTCTTCATAAATGTGTCATAATGATATGGCATTAAAGGATCTATGAAAAGGTCTGACACAAAAATTACACTCAAAAAATCACATATTTTTTTGTATCAAAAAAGACAACGAAGAACACACTCAATTTAAAAACAACTAAAATAGTACAACAGCGTGGACTTAATGGCCACAAGTCAGATTTTATATGGAACAACTTGAAAGGCGAATGCCTCAAATACAAAAGGTGTTCCCTAGAGGTGAGTAAAAGGGGACCATCAATGCAGGTCAAGGTCGCTAGAACAGATAAATTGGTACTGTCAGAGGAGTAAAGAGGTTCATGTAATGAATCATGCAATAAATCAATTGGTACAGCACACAACACAGATACATCTCCTAAATAGAAGTCCAAAAATTCACCAAGATGACAAGAACAATCCAAGGAATTAGTAACCTTATGTGTCATGCATAGTCGCAGCTCCATATGATGGAGAGATATGTGAAATTGTTCACAACAATGTGGCAAGAGAGTTGTCCCCAGCGGTGTAGCCGGGTGGTACACCAATCACAAAAGGAAGGAAAGAGAAAAACAAAGTATTAGATGTGATGCACCATATTATAAGCAGATGTTACATCAAATTAGAGGGAAGGTTTGACCAGATCGCATGAAGCCAATGTCATTATGATGCAACATCAATACGCACCAATGTAAAGTTAGAGAATAATGTCGCCTATATTGATGATAGGAAGTTGTTGTGGGCAGAAGGCACCCTGACGCCCTACGTGTGTCGCTGCCACATGACAGCTTCCTCAGGGGGTATGGAGCCTGGAGAAGAGGTGCCCTGTAGTCTTTAAATAGTTTGCTATTAAGTGGTAGTACCTGCCTTTACGATCGCCACCCGCTCCATGGCGTCCGGAAATGCCTTGTGAGCAGGTCAGTTGCGGAGGAGGAAGTTTATCAACTGTTGCTATGCGACGGCCGCACAGGCGCAGTTCTATTGCGGGGCAGAAAGTGTTTGGGGTCATCTTATAGCGACAGCCACGCATGCGCAGACCGGCAGGTCTAAAGACACTCCGAGCTGGTGGTTCCTGCAGCAGGAACAGTCACTCGTGGTCTGTTATATGCTTGTTCATAAATTCAACAAAGTATGGGGCAACTTTTTGTAGATGGATGGTGGAGTTTTGGTGGGATGGGTTTGACAAGTAGGGAGGTGGTATTGTTTTTGGGGTGGAGAAGAACTTTATAGAGTAAAGCAGAGGTTCCCAACTCTAGTCCTCAAGGCGCACCAACAGTGCAGGTTTTCAGGATTTCCTTAGAAATTGGAATCATCCCCAGTGCAGGTGATTCAATTATCACCTGAAAACCTGCACTGTTGGTGTGCCTTGAGGACTGGACTTGGGAACCTCTGGAGTAAAGCATACTTGCAGTAAATAGGTTATGGTTTGATGCTGAATTACAACAGTTTAACTGAAGAAAACTCAGAAGCTAAAATAAATCTTTGCAAGTGGTACTCGTGATGTTTTTTACATCCAACAAATGTAACCAATGATGAGGGCTTCCAAACCTACAAAAGAATAAGATGTAGTTAGATGAACCTCAACACAGCTGGGCTGTTGAGAAAACAAATGAATATAAGAATTATGACGGTCTATGGAGCCACTAGGATTAGGAAAGAGGAAAAGGGGACCAATATTACCAGTGGTTAATTAACCCCTTACATAGGCCACAACACGTTTCAGCAGCAAGAGTGCTGCCTTCATCAGGTGTTGTAAGGAGACATTAGCAGGAAGTGACATATTTATAGGGTGCACCATCATGCCATTGGGTAATCAATTAATCCAAAAGTCAGATTAACCCTAAAGGCACCAAAGTTGTGGTATCAAGCTTGATGGTACAAGTGTTACAAACATATAATACATGGAAAAAACACAGAATTAGTTACAGCAGTACTTATTTAAAAACACATAGCTTAAGCCCTCGTCCGAAGTTGTTCGGGGTGCACAACCACCTTGATGAGTGGCCACTTGGCCCCCTGCACCTCACTATTAATCAGCAGATCTTCACATTGCGCTCCCAATCCCTTTCTTTTTCATACACGTTAAAAGGAATATTGGTTATGGATATCCCACTCAGGTATGCATTGCTATGTCTGGAGCAAAAGAGAGTGTTGAAGGATGTAATAAAGTGCAATCGGTTAAATATTAGTTAATTGTAAGAGTGGCAATGGAATAGAAATATATAAAGTATTCCAATGCCAAAAGAGAGAAACTTTGAAGGCTCTTCCTGTAGCTGAAGTACCCGTGATAGTAGGAACAACAGATTTAATAGGATAGCAGGATGAATGCTCTGTCTTGCTTGTATGCACAACATAGGAGCAATGCTGTTCAGTTGATTTCACTTTGATTTCCTGTGCCAGTCTATATAGTCATCCAGTCTATATAGTCATCCAGTCTATATAGTCATCCAGTCTTCAACAGGGGTGATGTATGTTGACCCTCGGTGCCATCCCGCTTTGATGTAAATTGTGTTGTATCCTGATGAGGGAAGAGTGATGATGATGATGAAGATGATAATGAATCCAGTGGGTATCCAGTAGTCCTTAATGGAGGTCTGGAATAATATAGAAAGGAAAAAATTCATATGAAAAATAAAATGGGCCCACAGGCTCATTCATCAATATAGGTGACATTATTCTCTAACTTTACAATGGTGCGTATTGATGTTGCATCATTTTGACATTGGCTTCATGCGGTCTGGTCAAACCTTCCCTCTAATTTGATGTAACATCTGCTTATAATATGGTGCATCACATCTAAGGCTGGGGTCACACACACAGTTATCTGTGCAGATATTGTTCACAGATCTCTGGTTGCAGTGAAATCATGGACACATTGTTACATTTGTACACAGCCACAAAATGGAGCAATGTGTCCATGATTTCACTGCAATCAGAGATCTGTGAACAATATCTGCACAGATATCTGTGTGTGTGACCCCAGCCTTATACTTTGTTTTTCTCTTTCCTTCCTTTTGTAATTGGTGTTATACTCGGCTACACCGCGGGGGACAACTCTCTTGCCACATTGTTGTGTACAATTTCACACATCTCTCCATCATACGGAGCTGCGACTATGCATGACACATAAGGTTACTAATTGCTGGATGGGTATTTCAGCTCTGGGATCAGACTTCTTTGTGACAATAGTGGTGGTTCTGGTCATCATGGTGAATTTGTGGACTTCTATTTATGAGATGTATCTGTGTTGTGTGTGCTGTACCAATTGATTTATTGCATGATTCATTACATGAACCTCTTTAATCCTCTGACCGTACCAATTTATCTGTTCTAGCGACCTTGACCTGCATTGATGGCCCCCTTTTAATCACCTCTAGGGAACACCTTTTGTATTTACTGTATTTGAGGCATTCGCCTTTCAAGTTGTTCCATATAAAATCTGAGTTGTGGGCATTAAGTCCACGCTCTTGTACTATTTTAATTGTTTTTTAAATTGAGTGTGTTCTTGTCTTTTTTGATATACTCAATAAAATCACTTTATTTTTTTTTGTAATTTTTGTGTCAAACTGTTAGGTCCCCTGGCACCACTCCCCAGCTCACCTCTCCTGGGTCGGCATCCAGGCGTGCTGTGTCTCGGAGCAGTCGCCGGGTTCCCTTCCTGTCAGCTGACCACTGGGTTCACACATGAGCACATTACAATGGTCGTATTCATGTGACCAATCAGCGGCACGCTAGGTGCACTCCTCCCCTGTGACTCTAGGGGCCGGCGCAGTCCAACCTGACACTCCCCTTGACCAATAGCTGCTCTTCCTCTGGTATATCAGGCCACCTCCACTGATGGGGGTGCCTGATTATTACGTTAGTTTGCTTCTGGCCTGCTGATTGTTGGTCAGGCCTTCCTTGTACTCTCCTCCGGTAGAGCCATCCCTGCTCTCCTAGCTGTGTACCCTGTTACCTGGAACCCTAGCTGTGCTCTTCCCCGGTAGCACCCTTCATGCACTCCTAGCCTTGTACTCTGTTACCTGGAATCCATCGCTGTGCCTTAGTATAGGCTAACCTTACGAGCCGCTCCCCCTGGTACTAGCAGCCGTGGTATTTAGACCCCCTGGGCTTGCCGCTGACAATCCCTGTATAGGGGTTGGGTAAACTAGGATCAGCTCACCCAGGGGAGTTCGGTACCACAGCCCAGTGGGTCCACTCTAGGGTGCCTTCCCACGGAAGCATGACACAGACCTTTTCATAGATCCCGGTCAGCTATACACGTTTCCTAACTTCCATAACCCTTTAATGCTTGGTTCAAGGTGTGACTGGTGGATCACGCCCTAATGCCACCCTAACAACCCTTTTCTTATAATGATATGGCTGCATCCAGGTACTAAAACCACCACAAATTGATAAAATAAAGGGGCAAAAGCCCAAGTCGGGGAGCTGCTGTTTTAAAATTGATGGGATTAGTTTATAGACTTTCCATTGAGCTGTCTTCAGTCTCAGAAGAGTGTCTGTGGTATAACTTGAAGCTTGTGGGCCTTAGTTCAAAGTTGCCGACAGGACAATATCATTGGTCTGTAACCGTATGGGTCTGCCCATTTGGCCAAAAATGACAGCTTTGACCCCCTAAGGCACCAGAACTCCGGTGTGTGACTAACCACTGCACCTACTATAGTTACACCCCTGAGCAATGGACTCTTGCTGCTTTGTTGGATGCCTCAATCAAACATGACGTGCCGATAGTTTGCTGCAAAATGACAGACAAGGCACAGAGGAGCGACTGCTCTTCATTCTGAAGTTGAAAGCTTGTGCAGGCCTGAAATGTGTGAAGGAAGGGGAGCAGTCTTCAGTGTGCAGCGCTATCCGGACACAAAGTCAGAAACTCCAAGGGACCCACATGGAGAAAGTCAAATGGGTAAGAAGAGACCGCATCCAATATAAAAAAGGAACAATGTTTTATCCACTTGATAAAGACCTTTTTTGCTGGATCAAAATGTTACTTTTGTACATGGAGAATAAACTTTTGGACAATTTTTATTACGGTACTTGCTATTTGGACGCTGTCTTTTAACTACTAAAAGCCCTGAGTGTCTGATACAGGTCAGGTGTGACCAGTGTAGACCGTTCTGTGACCTGACAGCAACACAAAATGGTCAGTAATTGTCTAAGCCTCACATAATTGTAACAAATCTCAGCTGTGAGCAGTACTAGGTCTCTACAGGCCATTAGTCTTTCCTTACAAGAAGGGATGAGTCCTCATTTTATTGTTCATACAGTCTGTGTATACAGCAGCACAATATCACTCCCAATCTGATGGTTTGTTACAGTGTAGCAGTGCAGGTGACATGGGTATATCTAGACTAGACAGACTGTGGACTGAGGCCATCAGATGGGAACCCTGCAAACTGCCTCCCACGTGCCGACACTCCTGGGGCTTCTTCTGACCACTGGGCCCTGCACGGTGCCATTGCCGCATTGTGCACGTGACATTGTACCGGCTCAAGGAGCATCACAGGATTCCTGACTGGCCATGGGCTCTGGACAAGTGGCGCTACTAGAGTCCTATGGGTCCTGATACAAATGTGCAAGTCCCCCCTACATTGGTCAAATGTATTGGCCTAAGTAGTTTTTTAAATCCTATAAAGACATGCATGTTGCCCCCCTTCCTCATAATGTCATCCATCTTGGGCCCCTTCCAGCTGACTTTGACGTGCCTGCTATGGGCAATGCATGATGTCACTGCTTTATGCTGATTGGCATGTTGGCATTAGCTGCTGGCCTCTGATTGGCAGGCAGTGGGTATTGCAGTGCAGGGAGCCAGTGGGTCTCTACCCTGCAATACATTTTAGCTAAATGTGTGGCCTTGGGCGTAAATCCATCTGAAATGGCTGGTGGGACCAGCATGTCCCCCTCCCCTGCCCACTCTGTCTCTGGCCCAAACGAGATTGCACCCACTGTGATTGTAGCACCCCAGACCCTGGACAAGGTTTCCTGTAAATCGATTGTAACAAACCCGCAGCTGTGAAGACTGATAACGATAAGCAAGAATGAACCTGAAATCTTACTGCTACGCATCTGAGGGTTTGTTACAATGGACCATAGGGGATTGCACCACTTGGACACAAACGCATCAGCACCATTATCTCCTCCTGACCGGATTTGTTTGTTACAATGTGTCAGCCTTGAGTCCAGTCTGTATGGCACAGGATACAGCTGTATCTACAAATCCTCTGCTGTGAAATCATTTTGGTCTTTTTAGGTTTTTCGTGTTTGCTGTCAGTGAATAGAAACCGCCTAATAAATAACCAAAGATCAAGGTAAACAGTGAAGAATGAAAACATAGCAATTTTACTAAGCGAAGTAGCGCCAGATATTTCTTTATCTTTTCTCCAGGAAGAGAACAAGTTGTGCCAAATTCATGGTGTGACGTGCGGCGTTTCGTAGCGTTTTATACAAGAGTCTGGAATTCTCCGGATATTTCAGTATCTTGCTCCTCTCCGCTGCTGACGTGACCTCTCCTGATGGTGTCCTGGATCAGGTTTGTACATAGTGCTCTATAGAGATGGCAGGCTCGGGAGAAATGCTCTGCGGCTGGACATTGCTGACTCTCCAGGCGTCGCCTTAGTACACGGCCGACAGGAACAAACACCTTCTAAAAGCATTTCATACCCCAAGAGGAGAACAGAAGGCGACAAGGACCGGAGGATGGAACGACGCTCCGAGCAGGTGAGCTGTTATCAGTCCAGGCAGGGAGCATACAGCTCTACCCTGCAGATGTAGCAGAGCGGAGCGTGTTCCTATGTAATGTATTCGCTTTTATTGCAGACTTAAAAACTTCTTGGGCTTTATCTTGACTGTTATATGGGAAGTTTATAGGAACATCTTTGTCTTTTGGGATTTCTCTGCCTAGACTATGACCACAATCACACAATGACACATACAATAGGACATTTAGAAGATCCTTCTGCATTCTGTAGTTTTGGATGACACCAGGTATTGTAGAGAAAAATGGTCGTTGGGGGATCTAAATTAAATGACATGGCAATATGATTCTTCAGGTCCAATACAATCACATTGACACCGTTATTTAAGGGGTTAATAGCAGCGATCGAAACACATTCTAAATCAGGGGTCTCAAACTCGGCTGGGTTGGTGGGCCGCTTATAGAAAAACATTTATAGCGGGGGCCGCATCCCTTGTAGGACTAAGTGATATTTTTAGTAATACCAGGATTTTTAGCTCAATGTAGTAAAGTACAAATCCTGATCCTCTTCTTGTAGTAATGTCTCCATCCTGTAGTAATGTCCTTTTCTAGTGATGTCCCCCATCCTGTAGTAATGTCCTTTTCTAGTGATGTCCCCCATCCTGATCCCTTTTTCTAGTAATGTCCCCCAACCTGATCCCTTTTTCTAGTGATGTCCCCATCCCGATCCCCTTTTCTAGTGATATCCCCATCCCGATCCCCTTTTCTAGTGATGTCCCCCATCCTGATCCCCTTTTCTAGTGATGTCCCCCATCCTGATCCCCTTTTCTAGTGATGTCCCCCATCCTGATCCCCTTTTCTAGTGATGTCCCCCATCCTGATCCCCTTTTCTAGTGATATCTCCATCCTGATCCCCTTTTCTAGTGATGTCCCCCATCCTGATCCCTTTTCTAGTGATGTCCCCCATACTGATCCCTTTTTGTAGTGATGTCCCCCATCCCAATCCCCTTTTGTAGTGATGCCCCCCATCCTGTTTTACCTTCTTTTAACACACTCACACACACCCTCACACACAAAGCCACACACATGCATATTCTCACACACATACACACTCTCATACATCCACAAATCCTCATACACACTCTCACTTACACACACCCCCACACACACATCCTCACTCACATACACACACCCTCACACACACACACCCTCTCACAGACACTTACACTTTTCTCACTTTAATAATGCATCGCTACAGTGCAGGGGGCCGCCACCGCAGTCTCCGCTGTGCTATGACTTCCGGCCTCGGCTGTGCTATGACTTCCGGCCTCGGCTGTGCTATGACTTCCGGCCTCCGCTGTGCTATGACTTCCACCAGCCTCCACTCAGACAAGCTCTGTAGCTCAGCAAGATCAATGCAATCTGCCAGCCAGAGGCCCACAGGTGATGCCAAATTCCGCCTTCAGCTGCAGGCCTCTCATTGGCTGGCAGCTTGCATTGATCTTGCTGAGTGGCAGAGTTTGTTAGTGCCGCGGATGGAAGTCCTCACACAGCGGGGACTGCAGCTGCCCCCTGCACTGGGGCGATGCACCATTAAGTTGTCCAAGGTGCCGCGGGCCGCATAGTGAGGCCCAGGGGCCTCATGTGGCCCTCGGGCAGCGTGTTTGAGACCCCTGTTCTAAATGCTGTTGGTAGGAGCAGATTCCGGCTGTGTAACACAGTTTGTTTCTTCTCCTTTTTGGAGAGGTCTAAGCTCCACAAAAAGGTAACACGTGGCCTAATAGTAGCAGAATATGGATATTCGTGAGTGCAGGTGGCTGATGAAACTGCATCTAAATATCTGAGATTTCCTAAATTGCAGTACCATACACAACCCACGGTCAGGGGTGGAGCTGTTTCTAATAGAAGCAAACCTGCCTTTTTTTCTAATCCTTTGCAAGCCCTTTAGTCTGTGTACACACCTTGTGTCTTTGAGAGAAGATTTGTTACAAAATCTGAAGGGAATCCTGATCCAGCAAAGTCAGTGAGAATCCTGAAGTCTCCTGCACACAATGAGGGTTTTCTCCTTGCAGATTTGGTGCAGAAATCAATCTACAGATGTCAATTCTTCCAGCATTTTTACTGCAGATTTCAGCTATTCTAATGAATGGAAAAAATCTGCAACAAAAATGTGCATCTTTTCCTGCCAAGAGATTGAGATGGTACAGAAATGTCTGTTCTGAATACTTAAAGGGAACCAACCAGCAGGATTTTCATATACAAAGTAAAGGTCCTGGTATACTGGTGCTGGGATGGTGAATATAATCCTACCTTCAATTTTCAGATTCAATGTTTCATTACAGTAAAAAGGTCCAAAAATGAGAGCGGTTAATTGATTGACATAAGCGACAAGTGTGAGAACACACAAGGGAGGGATACTAACAGAAGACCCGACCCACATAGTCCCACCCCTACTGCTTATGTCAATGTGGGTTGGGTTTTCTGTTATCATCCCTGCCCTGTGTGTTCTGCTTGCCTCTATGTAATTAGCCCATCCCCCGGTGGCCACCGATATACTGTAGTCTGGCGCATGCACATTATAATGTTGCTGAATTTTAGTCACTCTTCACTAAAATGGCATTGGCGGTGGCGCATGTGCAGATCACTCTCCGGCGCAGTCATGTCCGATGCTTCTGCTGAGCTTTTCGGGTGTGGTGAGCTGCTGTTTGGGGCAGGGTCTCCTCTGCTCTTGTGACCATGTGTGATCCTGCTGAGGATGCTAGAGCGCATGCGCCCCGCTCGGCAGGAGCATCAGACACAACCAAAGCAGGACAAGAGTGGCTTCATTAAAATGGTGCCGGAGATAGCGGTCCACACATGCGCCACCTCTGATGCTGTTTTAGAGTGACTGAAATTCAGCAACATTATAATGCGCTTTCGCCGAACTGCGGTATGATAGCGAACGGGGGGGTTATTACATAGAGGCAAGCAGAACACACAGGGGAGGGATAATAACAACGGAAGACCCAACACACAGTCCGGCTCCTACTGCTTATGTCAAACAACTGCTGCCCTCATTGCTAAACCTTTTCATAAAACATAAAATGTCGAATCTGGAACCTGAAAGTAGGATTTTATTCACCGTCCTAGCGCCAGTATACCAGGACCTTTTACTGCATATGTGAAAATCCTTTAATGTGAGCACATACCCTTATCCAGAGTGGGTGCATGTGTCATCTGCTTGTGTCCACCTTTCTGAGCACATATCTGGTACAATAAAGTGATACAAATGTCGCAATATGTTGGTGTTTTACTTGTTTTTGTTTTTTTTATAGAGGGTTGAGATTGACTTTTGTGAGAATGGTGATACCTTCCTGGGCACCATCCAGATGATAATCTTCCCCATCACCTTCCTCTTTATCCTTGTGGTTGGGTTGTCCCTTAACCTCTGTGTGATGTGGATTCTGGTGTCTCGGATCAAGCGCTGGAATAGGAGCACCATCTTCCTTTTCAACTTGGTGTTGGCGGACATCACTTGGATCCTTTGCCTTCCGTTTCTCATCCACTATCACTTTAACCAGCTCCATTGGATATTCGGAGACGGCATCTGTAAGATGACCCGGACTGTCTACCATACCTGCTATTACTGTAGTATCTACTTTGTCACATGTTTGAGCATTGATCGTTACTTGGCCATCGTGCATCCTCTCAAGTCTCTGAGACTCCTCAAGAAGCACCAGTCTCTGCTAATTTGCTTGACCATTTGGGCCGGCACATTTTTCGGTAGCTTACCCATACCCTTCTTGGCTGGAACTGAGATCTGTGAAAACAATAAAACCATCTGTTGCAACTACGTCTTTTCTCCAGAAACTCGTGTGACTCTTCCGTACTCTTTGCTCTCCACCGCCATCGGTTGTCTTCTGCCCTTTGCCTCCCTATGTTACTGCTATTGTAGCAGTGTGGGGGAGCTGAGGAGGGTAGAGTTGCAAAGGCTGAAGAAAAGAGACCTATTGACCAAGCTCATGTGCTCCACGCTGGTGATCTTCGCAGTCCTCTATCTGCCCTATCACGCCTCCAGGAACACTTGTATCTTATTAAGGATCTTCACGCCCTATGCTCCCCTTGTTATCCAGCGAGCAGATGCCATATTCTTCATTGAGATGGCCGTCTGCAGCCTAAACTCTTGCTTCAATCCCTTATTTTGTTTCTTAGCTGGGGGGGATTTCCGAGAACAGGTCTGCAAAATTGCCCATTCTGTGCCACCTTTTAAGAGGTGGAGAATCGGGAGCAAAAATTCAGCCGTCTGCCCCATGTGAGGGGAACTGAGCTATCACTAAATGGTGACACTGAGGCTCTATGGACTAAATGGTTATGTGTCGTTCTATTGGTTCAGTCTACAGAAAATAATGAGCAACTTTGCACATACTTCTCTTTAGTTATCCGATACTTATACTCCAGTCACATCCAAACCTGTACTTAAAGTGTAAATGTCATTTAATTAAAAAAAACAACAACCCAGTACTACACTGGTTGTTAACGATGGGTCACATAGCAGCTAAAATAATGCTTTTTTCTGTCGTATAACTTATAGCCCAGAAAAATGGGAGAAACTTTTAAAAAACAGCATTTTCTGTCTGTGTGGGTGTGGCCAGCAGCTCATTTGGATTAGTGCAATTTGATGTGATAACAGAGAAAGGGTTAACAGAGACCATGAGCTGTGTGGAGCCAGCAGACATTGTGACAACTTTGTTTGACCTGATCTTGAACTCTGACATTGCTTAGCAACTCTGCTCTTAGCTGAACCTTATCTGATAGAATGTTACATGTCCGTATTCACTGAAGATTGATGCGACTGATAATAAACATGTCTGCTTCACACACAGTGCAGTTGAGACACTTTTGTAGGTTTATGAATGGTTTGCAACCAGAATTTTCTAATTAAGTATATTAGAAAGTTTATTAAAATAACTTGCTTTACATTATTATTCACTAAAAATTTAAAGAGCGGTTACACTTTAAACTTTTACATTGATAAACTTTCTTTTTCCACTTGTCAACATTCACTTTTCATCTGGATTGCATTACATCAAATTGTATGTGTTTTTCTGTGTAAAATCCAAATCTACCTTCACAATGGTTGTCACTTAAAGGGAACCAACCACCTCAGATCACCCTAATACACAGTTAGTACATGTCCCTGCACCCTAAGGATACCTTTACAGCACTGTTTTTGTGTAAAATCTTGCATTAGTATAACTGATATAAAGAGTTTATCAACTTACTAGCCTGGAGACATCTGGGCGTATCCCTCCTTCTGTTATACTTCAGGGCTGTGCATTCATTGCATGGCTGTGCTCCCCCCCCTCTGTGCAGAGGAGATAACGATCACGCCCATCAGGGCAGGGCAGCAGGCACGGAGGGAGGGGGAGCACAGCCATGCAATGAATGCACAGCCCTGAAGTATAACAGAAGGAGGGATACGCCCAGAGGTCTCCAGGCTGGTAAGTTTATAAACTCTTTATATCAGTTATACTAATGCAAGATTTTACACAAAAACAGTGCTGGAAAGGTATCCTTAGGGTGCAGGGACATGTACTAACTGTGCATTAGGGTGATCTGAGGTGGTTGGTTCCCTTTAAGGTTTTTAAGATCTTGAGAAATATTATATTTTTAATACTTAGACATTGATTTTACAATTTTAAACAGAAGAAATCAGAGAGATGGAAATATGTTATATTACTTTTAATAGCCTGATATAATTACTTGGATGTAAAATGCATTTGAAGAAATCATACAGTCAACAGATGACAAAGTATTGGTAGATTAAGGTTGCCGAGGCTCATATAGTCAGGTCGGTCATGTTATGATGGTTCAGTCTACTGTTTTACATCCATTTATGTTATTCCTTGTAACTATTACATGACGTGTTTTGTATTGGTACTACATTTTGGTTTTGTTACTTAAAGTGAAGATGTGAAGAATGAGTGGTTGTTGTCCCCAAGACATTCCTGCCATAGAGTAATGTTACCAGGAGCGCTGGCACTCTACAATGATGGCTGATTACAGTTGGCTTCTGTTAAGAGAAACTGATAAAACCGCTTACAAAAGAAAAGCAGTCTACAACAGGTGCAGGTGTTAGAATCGCACCCGGATCCTGGGGACCCCAAAAGTCCCTTTGGCTGTAGAAAAAGACTAATGCTATTAAAGATTTGGGAGCCCTGTTGAAACTCCTTGACCCCGATGCGAAAGCTCCAAGTTGCGCCTCTGATCCTCATCATGTTTTGCCAAAGGAAATTGACTATAAACTTTGTGAATACTTGTATTACTAAGTTTGAGGTATTCTTTGGTTTGTTAGTTTAGTCCATATATGTAACATAATTTCATTTGTCTTTTTTTTTTTTTGCCTTCTTTTGGCTGATAGAAATGGTTAATTTCATCAATGTGTCACTATTGTCTTTTTTTATAGTCATACTTGCTATGTACAGTGCTGCTCACCATTATCGATACCTCCTTCCTTCCTTCCCTTGATTTTTCTTATAGACTGTACAATATCTTCAGAAATAAATGGAATGTACCAAAGTTCTATCCTCAGGATTTTGTAATGTGTCCAAAGTAATACAACAATAAAACTTATTAACTTACATGTTGCAATTTCAAAGAAAAAACCAGAAAAAAAATTATGTGCAGCAAAAAAGGCCCCTAATTAATACTCTCTTCTCGAGAAGCTTCTCGCTCTTCTCCGCTGGGATTTTCTTTTCCGTTGCAGTTTCTTCAGCTCTTGAATGTTTGCAGGTTCTTTTTCCCAATGGCAGATTTCAGCTCACCCCAAAGATTTTCTATGGGATTCAGGTCAGGACTCATTGCTGACATTTTAAACCGTCCATTTTTCCTTTCTCCACCATTCCTGTGTGCTTTTGAATTTTCTGGTTTGGGTCATTGTCTTGCTGGAGGATCCATGATCTTCCATTCAAACCAAGTTTTCTTACACTGGGTCGGACATTTCCCTCTAAAATCTCTAGATAATCCTCTGATTTCATGATACCTGTGATACGGTCAAGGCCTCCAGTACTAGATGCAGCAAACCAACCCCACAGCATTATGTATCCTCCACTATGCTTTACATTTGGTAGCGTGTTCTTTACCTTTTAATGGTTTCTCCCTTGGCCTTCACCCATAACTCTGCTTGGTTTAGTGTGCGGCATATGGTACTTGTTGAAACCACAACCCCAAACTGTTCCAGGTATTCAGGTATTTAGATGTTTGACATTGTGTTTTTTCCACCATTCGCACCCACCTTCAAAGATATCTCTTGTCAATTTTTCTCTTTCCCCATGGTCAGGGAAGTTCTTGATGGTTCCATGCTTGGCAAACTGCTTCATGACATTGTGCACTGTTGAAACTTGGATACCCAGGTTTTTGGAGATGGCATTATACCCTTTGGAAGTCTTATGTTTAATAATAATAGCAGTTCTGATGTCCTCAGACAGCTCCTCTGTATTCACTATTGTGAGAAAGTAGCAGGGCCTAACATGAGACAGATCTGGACAATATCGCAGATAACAAACATTCCTGCACCTATAGTGCTGGTAGAAATCTGATAAGGAGGAAGCACACACAGTAAAGGAGTAGAATGAGATTACAAAGCTTGGTAATCAGAACACTTCTTTAGGCTGAAATATTTCTTATTATCATATTATACCACTGATGTTTTTATGAGAGCAGGATCTATTTTATTTTATCTAGATTCGATTTTGAGACGGTCTGTAATGTATCTCTCCCAGTTTAATGGAGAGAGAATACTGGATATTTTAGATGAGCAGCACACGTGTTTCTTTCTTTAAAAAGGAAAGTAAGATGCAGAGGAATCTGAAACTTAAGAAGTGTAAGACACATCTACACTTACATTCTGGGTGTACGAAATGCAAACATGAAGGTAATAGGAGATATATAATATATATATATATCATTTATTATATAATTATTATATTATCACAGTTAATGCCAGGACTATGTAAGAGATGAGCTGAGCCAATTGGATTGTTAACCTCTCTAAGTACAGTGGTCAAGAGGTTCCAAATCTCCTGATATGTCCCTGAAGATTTCCCTTATATATTTGATGGAAGTCTTAACTCTGGTACGCAATCTATATGGAGAGCCAGGATCCTCTAGTGTGTTCACAGGTAGCTTTACCTGCTTTTTCCATCCATATCTCCTTCATACTCTGCCTGGATGTGGAAGCCTTCAGCAATAGATGGAGACTTGGATGTGCCAAAAAGGAAACCATTTTAACTCAATAAACATGAGTTCAGCTATTTCTTTCTGACCTTTGGGTATCTCAGAGCTTGACTACAACAAATATAGTTGTCCTCACAGTTCCCATAAAGGCTACGGCCAGGATGTGATAAATTCTGTAATGGCAATGCTACTAAGTTAATGGTCACTGTTGTTCTATCAAACTTTGCATAAATCAATTGTACAAGTGAGAACATATGAAGTTTTGTAATATATCTTATCAGAGAAGTCTGCTTCTTTCTCCACTAATGAGCCACTTTTCTTATTTTCTGCCTCTCAAACTCATCATCCACTATGGGGAAGGGGGAGCTTAAATCCGTATTAGTTGAAGCAATATCAATTGTGTAGTGAAGTGTCACTCTGATTATAGTCTATGGAGAGGGCAGAGTGGTCAGCAAAGCGAGAGAGGAGGCAGATCCAAGCCACAGTGTCTCATGTTGGTACTGGATTCACAGGCACACTGCTCAGTACTGCCGCTCAGATGCCCTCTATACTGATGTTACTTTTAGTTGAGTCTGCAGCAGGAGAGCAGGAATCATATCTGAGTGTGCTGTGTATGGGAGTCATCATGGCAGCTCATCTCCAACCACTAGCTTAGAGACCCATCCCACAGTCCTGCACCGGTGCATGAAGACGTTATTACAACAAAACTTCTAAGGTAAATTTAACAAGAACTGGGCTGTGGATTTTTTCATTGCAGGTATCCATTAAATCCGTACAACAGAGCCAGAATGACCATACCTTGGCTTTAACAGGTTAAATTCTGATGATAGACTTTATGTAGTGAAGTATCCCCCTTTGCTTCTTTAAGGAAAATCTATCTGTCATTTCAGAAGGAGCAGTCATGTGTATATGATGAATAACATGATTTCTGGATATTTTATAATCTGTATCCTGCATTTTTCACCAGTTTTTCACTCTCCAACGCCAGTTTTCAGTTGTCTCTGAGCTGGTGGGTGGAGATGAGCTGCTGCTGTCACTCGCACCACACAGACAGGAGGGATTACTGCTCTTCTGCTGCAGACTGATAGATAGGGTGGAGGCACACTGTCATGCATCAAACACGGAGCGTGTTTGATGCATGACAGTGATGCAAGTGTGGTGCGAGTGTGCTACGTGTGGGTGAGTGTGCATGGCTGTATGCATGTGAGTGTGCTGTGTGAGTGAGTGTGTGATGCTGTCTGCGGTCCTGAAGCATACTTCAGGACCGCAGACAGCATTTACTGGTGTGTTCAAACTCTGCTGCTGTTTGTCTGGCGGAGTTTGAATGTGTGCGCTGTCCATAGTGCTGATGTTAACACCTCATTTAACCCTTCAGCTGTCACCGCTGCTTTCACAGCTGTGACAGCTGAAAGGTTAATTTGCCGGCAATTACACTGTCAGGTCAGCGGCGGTGAATTAACCTGTCAGTTTTCACCGCTGCTTACACAGCGGTGACAGGTGAATGGTTCATTTGCTGGCAACCCGGCAATTACACACAGCGCACAGCGGCTGTGTTTTTAACAATCATCTTTCACCACTGCTGTCACAGCGGTGAAAGATGATTGGATACTGTCCGACAGCCGGGCAAATTCAAACTCCACTGCTTTGACAGCAGCGTAGTTTGAAGCTATTGTAAGATGGCATTTGTGTGCGACTATCGCACAGTGCGCTGTATGTGTGCGAGATTTTCTCGCACCCATATACTTACAATGGCCAAGCACACAGGGAAATCGCGTTCAATCGCAGCATGCTGCAATTGAACTTGCATTTCCCTCGCAATGCGAGTTTAATGCGATGAAATCACACTAATCTGACCAGCATCCTTTAATGTTACAGGTCCAGTGTAATGCGAGTTCCCCTCGCATAGTGTGCCTCCAGCCATAAAAGTAGCAGCAACATGGAGAACATTCTACAGCAGTACTGAGCAGTGTGTCTGTGAATAAAGTACTGAAGTGAGTAAAACAGTGGCTTGGATCTCCTCGTCTCTCGTTTTCCTGCTAACAAGTTCTCTTTAATGATAAGAACCCTTGAAACAAAATACTCCATCTAGCCAAATATAGTGAAAAGATGCAATTTGTTGTAAAAAATTGTAACAAAAAAAACAACTAATTTTGATGTTAGAATGACCATTATAGCGGTTATTACAGCTCCTACCCAGCTTTCCCAGAGTCCTGAATGGTAAAATCTGGCAGATTAATTACTGCTGCTATTCATCTTTCACCATATTTTATTATATAATTGCACCAGACACATTTGCAATAGAGGATCTGAGAGGAACAAGGTGACGGCCACTGGGTTAAGATGACGTATACAAGTGTTGGGGGGGTTGGGGTTGCAGCACTTTTTCGGATGTCTTTGACTCTTCTGACGTATGACGTCCTCCTGCGCCCGCACCTCGTATGTTTTTCTTTTCTGCCTCACTAATAGAAAACCTACCACAGCGTCGGAGGCTTCTGGGCGCCAATAAACAAACGCCAACCTAATATGTTTATCGCACATATCGCTTCCTCGTGTATAATGAGGCTAATTAATCACATCAGGTTTATTCATGTTATCTGCCCGTAATTTGGAAACACGGCTCCTGACACCTGTTTTGCTCCAGGAAAGGTGGTGTGTTTTATAGATCTGTTTGTATTACGTGATACGAGCGCGGGGGCTGGAGAAGGACATGTTTACCGGGTGGGCGCTGCAGCACAGCTTGGGGGCTTATTTGCCGGTTGCGTCTCTTTAAGAACAAGTGCCGTAGACTGGAGATTTTCACCTGGCACAACTAATGGTGATATACAGGAGTTATAGGGCTAGGCAGACAATGCACCATGACCTAATACTGCAAGTGGAGTCAACAAACAATTCTTAGATACAGGTGTGGTACGTTTTCATAAATAAAGTGAATTAAAACCAGTACCATAAGTGATAGCACAGCACTTGTAATATCACAAGCACAAATAGTACACGTTCTGTCCATTCACTGCAGTTTGCTATTAACACACTGGGAGATCTTCAGAGGGTGGGGGTCCTGGGTGACTGCCCAGTCTGCCCCCCTAACACCTAACCCTGCGATGACCTCACTGTCCGGGACCTGCCACAGAGAGAGGAATTGTCAAGACCATTCCCCCATAAAATCTGGTTATTTGCTGCAAATACCACTAGGGGGAGCTCCTCATACAAGAATTTATAGAGTTCACATCCAGAGGCGTATGAATCTGATGGTGGTGAGCTCCCCCTAGTGGTGGCTGCTGGTGTCCAGTGTTATGGCTCAACTGGGGAGGCAGATTCACTGAGCTTGTAGGTCTGAATGACTAGCTTGGATCGCAGGCAATGGTGCATAATTGCAGGGGAACTAGATAGCTTGGACAGCAGCTAGAACAGCAGAGCTGGATTAGCACATCAGCACCTGGAGGAGAGTGGAACAGCAGAACTATTTATGCTGAATGACACCTGGAACAGTGGAGCTGGACACCCAGTCATGCACTTTGATGCAGCAGAACCAGGTATGCAGACAGTCACTGCTGTCAGCAACTATGAGTGTGTAGACCGCACCTTGGTACAGCAGAGCTGGACAATCGAGTTGGTATAGTAGAGTCAGGTATACAGACAGGCAACCAGTGACAATGGAGCCAGGTATATAGACAGGAGCCTTGTTACAACAGAGCCGAGAGTGGTGTGTGGGCAGCCCCTGGAGCCGGAGTGTAGTGATAATAATAATAATAATTTTTATTTATATAGCGCCAACATATTCCACAGCATTTTACAATTCAGAGGTATACAATAAATATATAAATAAAATTCAATATAATAATAAGATAAGATGCAGTACAATATGAGACAATACAAATCTAATACAATACAGACCATATGAGACCAAAAATAAATGAATCCATCACTGATCCCATTAGGAGTGAGGTCCCTGCTCACAAGCTTACAATCTATGAGGAAATAGGGGAGACACAAAAGGTAAGAGTAACAAATGCTGTCATATATGGTCCAGCTATCAATATGATAAATAGGGGATTCACATAATGCTGCATGAACCGTTCATCAGCCAGGATCAGTACAAGTGCAGATAAAGTGCTATAAAATGCATGGGGGGTGTGTAGAAGGATGATAAAAGAGGCCAGATTTGGAGTAGGACAGAATGGGAAAAATTACAGAGATGATGTGATGTGGTAGGCTAAGGTGGTCTAAAGAGATGTTTTTAACGCTCACTGAAAGCTATGGATATTTGCTATATATTTGTTATATAATTGGTTTTGGTAATCTGTTCCAGAAAATTGGTGCAGCTCGTGAGAAGTCCTGGAGACGGGAGTGGGAGGTTCGGATTGTAGATGATGTCAGTCTTAGGTCACTTGTGGAACGGAGGGCACGTGTAGGGCGATAGACAGATGAGGGAGGAGATGTAGGGAGGTGCAGAACTGTGGAGCGCTTTGTGGGTGAGAGTGATAATCTTATATTGTATTCTATAGTGGATGGGCAGCCAGTGCAATGACTGGCACAGGGTAGAGCCATCGGTGACGCGGCTGGAGAGGTTTATAATCCTGGCTGCTGCATTCAGGATGGATTGGATAGGAGAGGGTTTAATAAGAGGGAGACCAATTAGTAGAGAATTGCAGTAATCCAAGACGAGAATGAAGAAGGGTAACAGAGTTTTTGTAGAGTCAACAAGAAGAAAAGGTCAAATTCTACAGATGTTTTTGAGGTGCAGGTGACACGAGCGAGCGAGTGACCGGATGTGGGGAGTGAGGAAGAGATCTGAGTCACATATAACCCCAAGACAGCGGATGTGCTGCTGAGGAGTAATGGTAGAGCCACATACAGAAATGGCAATGTGGCGCCCCGCAACGAGTGCGTCACAAGAGGGTATTGCAGCCACAAATGCAGCCGCAATATTCTCTGACTCAGCAATGATATAGTTAACTTTGAGATCCAACCCTACATGCAACACCTAGAACAGAGGGCCAATCATAGGTCCTGGGGGTGGAGTGTTAGGGTAGTGTAGTAGAACACACAAGAATCTAGACAGATTAGAATAGGAGAGAAAGAGCCTGGAACCTAGAGCGAAGCCTAGAACACAGAGCTTGGAGAGGAGCGGGGGCTCCGCACACCGTGCGGGCCCCTGGGCCGTCACCGGTCGGGTGTCAGCACCTGAGGCCTTAACTACCGGGATTGGGCGTTATCTACACGGGTTCCCAAAAGACTCCCGTGCCCACAACTCACAGCCGGTTCACTGGTACCGAAGCTGGCAGCAGTTCACCTCTGCCACGCGAACCAGAAGAGTGGAGGACCAGCTTTACAGGAGCACCCCACCACCAGCCAGTCTCCAGTCGTCTAACCAGCGGTGTACCCACTGAGGGATCCAAGGCTCCCCAAAAGATCCAGAACGTACATCATGGATAGGGCATTGAAGCAGCCTCCCCGTACCCGACCTGGTATTCCTGGGCGACACTGGCAACAAGTTAGGTAGAATGGAGGAACACTTGCGGATCTCTGAGGGACACTATCACTGCTGAAGTCCACCCGGTCTACTACTCAACCACTGTATGCCATGTACTGCCTGCTGGTTACAGTAAAGACCCGTTATAGAGACTTTCTGTGTCTGTGCTTCCTTACGAACTGTCCGTCCGCACAACAAGGTAACCGCAGCTGCCGCACAACATCTTGAGCAGCTCCAGCCTCCGGGGATCACCGCTCAGCCTGTGGGGAGCGTAACATCTTGCTGCTGTCCATCCCCCGGGGGCTCCGGAGCGTCGGTAGTCCTTACCGAATCTACTCATAGGTGGCGTCACGAATAAATTAAAAACCCCTTTAATCTGTTCCACTAAGACGTCTTCACTTTTGATCTGCACTACACCGGGGCCCACTACCGGCAGGCGCGGTCCACCCGTGACAAGGAGGAAGGAAGCATCACCTGTCTAAACCGGAGTCCCGGCCACGGTGAGTCAGCAATATTAGGTTTCAGAAGATTGGTAGATGGAGGAAACATGAGAAGTTCATTTTTTCACAAATTCAGTTTAAGGTAGAGAGGATATGATGTTAGAGACAGCGGACAGACAATCACTGGTATTTTGTAGTAACGTGGGGGTGATGTCAGGAGAAGACGTGTAAACTGGTGTCGTCAGCATAGAGATGGAACTGAAAACCAAATCTACTGATGGTTTGTACAATGGGGGCAAGTGCATAAAGAGAAGAGAAGGGGACCTAGGACTGGACCCTGAGGAACCCCAACCGTGAGGGGAAGAGGAGAGGAAAAGGAGTCGGCGAAAGATACAGTGAGGGAGCGGTCAGAGAGATAGGAGAAAAGGCAGGAGAGAGCCGTGTCCTTGAGACCAATAGAGCAGAGCATAGAGAGAAGGTGCTGGTGATCCACAGTATCAAATGCAGCAGAGAGATCCAAGAGGATCAGTAGGGATTGAGAGTATGAGGTACGTAAGCCGGATTGTAGAGGGTTAAGAAGAGAATTGTGGGAGAGATAGCGGATCAGACTGGAGTGAACCAAGCGTTCCAGGAGTTTAGAGCTGACGGGGAGATTAGAGACAGGTCTGTAGTTGGCAGCAGAGTTCTGGTCGAGGGATGTTTTTTTTAATAATGGGTGAATGCTGGTATGTTTGAAGGAGGAGGTGAAAACACCAGATGAGAGGGAAAGAGCAAATATTTTAGTTAGGTGAGATGTGACGGCTGGGGAAAGGGATTAAAGGAGATGTAAGGAAATAGGGTCACTGGTGTAGGTAGTAGGGCGAGAAGATGCAAGAACCCGGGTGACTCTGTGACCGCATCAAAGACCGAAAGTGATTTGGATGAAGTGCAGGAGGGAGGAGAATGAATGATGTTCTGAGACTGTGAGGAAATTTCCGTCATATCTGGTTAATTTTGTATTTAAAATATTTGGCCAGATCGTCAGCTGTGAGGCTGGTTGGTTTGGGGCCCTGTCACTCTTGGACTGAGGAGGGAATGGAAAGTGTCAAAGAGTCGTTTAGGGTTGTTGGCTAGTAATGTGATAAGGTGTTTAGTAAGCTTGTTTGGAGAGGTGAAGGGCAGTGTTGTATGTTTTCAGAATAAACTTATAATGGATGAAATCTTCGGCCAGGTTGGATTTTCTCCAGAGACGTTCTGCCCACCTGGAGCACCGCTAGAGAAACCGTGTTTGCAGTGTGTGCCAGGGTTGCCACTGTCTGTGCCGAGTTGTTCAAAGTGTAGGAGGTGCAGCTTCATCCAAGGCAGTTTGCAGTGTTTCATTATAGAGTTTTAGAGCAGAGTCAGGACAAGAGAGGGAGGAGATTGGGGCGAGTGAAGACTGTAAATTCTTGAGATTCTGGATGTTAATGGCACGTGTATTCCTATAAGAGTAGGAGATGGGGCAATTCTTGACTGAGAATGAAAGAAGATTGTGGTCAGAGAGTGGTGTGTCGCCCGGGTGAGTGGGATACTTGGGTATCCAGGCCCTTTTCCGCTGTGGTCAGGGGGGGTGTCACTGGTAGCCTGCCGGACCCGTGGCCCGGGAAACAGACTTTTACAATGGGGGAAATTGGAATGGGAGAAATAATAGTCTATGATGTAGTTCTCGTGACGCCACCCGCAGCTTCTGGTGATTGAGCAACAGCATCGCTTCAGTCCTCCAGAGGGCAATGGTATATCAGCCTTGATGGTACACCTCCCTGCAGGTGGAGCTAACCCCCCGGGGCAGGGATGCACCGGTGATAGTAAGTGTGTTGATAATGGATGGATGGATGTGGAAGAGCAGGGACCAGGCTGATGGTTGGATGACGGGACAGTCTCTGAGATGACAAGGGCGCGGGGAAGGAACTGACACCGCTAATTGCTCTTTACCTTTTTACTGGTGTTGAAGCAGGTAAATCGTCCAGAGTACCACCGGGTGTTCAGGATGCACTTCTGGGTATAAGGTATAAGGCCTCCTTTTTACTTTCCCCGTGTGTGTGTGTGTGTGTGGTGGGTGTGTGTGTGAAGCCCCCGCCTGTGTAAAACTTGGCTGGCCTCCTTTGCTCTCTCGTTCTCCTCCTGTGCTGTCGTCGGGATACCTTCTGCTGGAGTCTCTCCCCATGGTGCCTGGCTCCCTGGTGGTATGTGACTGCGTAGGAGTCCGGGAGACTGAAGTCTCTATGGTTTTCCGGTGTTCTCCACTGGGCCTGGTGCACTCCAGTGGACGCGGACTCCGGTGTCCGGGGGTTGCTCGGGGGTGAACTTAACGCTGGTTCCTCAGTTCCCCCACTGTTCTGCATCTTCTCCTTGCCTCTCGACCCCACTTCTTGGGCCTTGCAGGGCTACCGGAGTCTGGTCAAGGTGACTGGCTTGGGCCTACCGCAGCACCGAACACCAGCACTTCTTTGCAGCTCTTGTAGTGTCTGCACACACTCTCTGTCTAACTCTGCCCCCAGCACCAGTATTTATAGAGGATCCTGCCTAAAAGCAGCAGGTGGAGCTCCCCTACTGTGCTGGGGTGGAAGGTGTTGCATGTAGCTGTGTACCCGCTGTGGAAACCCATCCACGCTGCGGGTGAGTCTGTGGGTACCTATGGATAGCAGGGCGCCACAGCGGAAAAGGAGAATTAGTAAAATCATGCACTGAGCAGAGCCGGGAGAACATCAGGTCTAGAGTATTCCCATCTTCATTTCAATTAGTAAGTTGTGAAAGGCTGACAGAGGAGGTTAGGGTTACAAAATGAAAGGCAGATGAAGAGATGGGATTGTCAATTGAATGAGAAATCCGCTGCACACTACACATTATAAGGTATAAGTATACAAGGTATAGCATAATGGCTAAAAGTGAATAAAGCTAATGCAAATTTGGATGAAGAAAAATGCAGGAACTGCTAAGAGATATACATTAAAAAATTATAATTTTAGCTAATGTAATGCATTACACGTGAGCCCGTTAACCAGTGTCAAGGTATTCTCATGTCTATCGGCTCCCTAACCGTATGCCTCTGTCTGCGGTATAAAAAAAGCATGTGAGGATATAAGTGCGTCTAAGTGCATTTTAAATCCTGCGTGTATGGGTGTGGTTGAAAACTTGACAAAACAAGGTCATGAACTAATGGTAAACTGGACCAGTTTGACGCTGGTTATCGAGCTCACGTGTAATGCATTACATTAACTAAAATTCTCATTTTTCAATGCATATCTTTAGCAGTTCCTGCATTTTCCTCATCCAAATTTCCATTAGCTTTGTTCACTTTTAGCCATTATGCTATACCTTGTATACTTATACCTTATAATGTGTAGTGTGCAGCGGATTACTCGTATACAATAATGTTTTTTTCTTGCTAGCACCTTCACTTACAGGTGTGCCAGTCATTTTTGTTAATATCTCAATTGACAAACCCATTAAAGTCCCCTATGATGAGAGTGGGAAGGCACGGGATAGAAAGTGTGGAAGCTACGTGGCAAAATGTTCAAGGAATTGACGTGGGGGGCCAGAAGGGCGATACACCACTGCCACTCGCAGGGAGAAAGGCCTGTAGAGTCTAACAGTATGTACCTCTAAAGTAGGGAAGATAAGTGAAGGGACAGGTGGGATAACTTGAAAAGCACCATTTGTTGAAAGGAGTAGACCAGGAACTTCACCTGGTCTGTTCTCAGGTCTGGGAGTATGGGAAAATTGCAAGCCACCGTATGAGAGAGCAACAGCAGCAGTAGTGTCGATTGCTGAATCCAGGTCTCAGTGATTGATAGAAGGTTAAAGGTACCTTTACACGCCTCAATCACAGTGTAGCAACTGCCAGGCAATCAGGATTTTTGTCACGGTTGCCTTGAAATTCCTATGAAGTTGCGGCGTGTAATTTGGGGAAGTGATTGTGATTTTCGCAATTGCTCTGGGTTGCTGTTTCAGAGCATTGTTCTAAGATTAGAGGCAACCCAGATGGTGAATTGCCCTGGTATTGGCGTGTAAACGGACGATAGGGATGGAATCTGCGTCGCCTAGTGATTTCCAAGGGGCATGCTACAGCGTGATGTTTTCTGCGCCCCATCAGCGATGATTGGTGGTGGCTGCTGTGTTTCCATTAGCTGTCCCTTCACAGGGTGCCATATTTGAAGAGCTGTCTATTCACACTACACAATTGCAATGGCGTCATGTATTAGCCAGCCTTCCTGTGCAGGCTGGCCAATGATGACGCTATTGCGTTGTCTAATCAGCGTGTTTGGGGCGCGGAATACACAACTCTGTCATGCCTATGTACTTGCGGCGCTAAAGATGTACGCCCACATTCCCTTAGTGGTTGCGGCGTGTGAAGTGGTGACGGGATTCAACCGGATGTTTCCCGCAGGATCAGTTTCAACTTCCGGGGAACCACGTTCCCTTGGGTTGACGACACAATTGCGGCATGTACATGCGGCATCGGCGATCGTTAGCAACTGTTAAAAACGTGCACTCGCACGTATGGTTGCTACCGATCGCCAGTGATAGTTGCGGCGTGTAAAGGTACCTTAAGAGAATATGAAATGAAAAAGTGATGGATGTAGGAGAGTTTGTTACATGCTGAACGAAGGTTCCAAAGGGCACAGTTAAAGGAGACAGAAGGCATGCAAGAAATATTAATGAGATTCTTGGAGCAACTGAATCTAGCAGGGAAAGAGTAAGGCTTACTATAATGAGAAGGACCTGGGTTAGATTCAATATCCCCTGCGACTAGAAGGAGAATAAGAAAAGTGAGTAGATTGTTGATTTGTGAAGGTGACTCTTATGCTGCAAGAAGAGAGTGAATGGATCTGAATGTATTAAGATTCTAAAGGAGAGAAGGACTAATGTGGATGGAGCATGCAGAGTGTGTGAAAGGGCGGTAGATATGAAGGAGAGAAGCAGCTAGCACAAAAATGATGCACAAACACATAGTGTATACGTTTTTCAGCACAAGTGAACAAATTATGAGCACCCCATGGGTTAATGTGCCACAATAACACCACATGGGTTCTCTCCCCACAACACACTGAAAAACACTATCACCTCTGGGCCAGGAGGGGGAGCACCACCTGCTCCCTTAAATACTCCAGCTCATGAGGGAGAGCTCAGTTCAGCACAGAGCAGGGCTGTGAAGAGCACGAGTTAGTGCAGAACTTAGTGCAGGCCCAGCAAGGGTCAGAGGAACAGGAGTACTACAGACAGAGGAACACATCTGGGAGCTGGAGTGATACCTTCACTTGCCCCAGAAGAGCGCACGGAACGGACACCGGATCCGGTACTGTGTCTGGCACCCACAGCACAGTGAATCCAGGAACAGTGGGATCTCTAGATGCCCATAGTACCAGTGCAAAGCAACACGGAGGGGTCAGCACAGCACAGAGGACTCAAGTTGCCTAGCCAAGTGGTACCAGCAGAACACAGAGAAAGAGTGAGAAGTCCCAGCAGCTCAGCTAGAAGCAGCAACCCAGACACACACACAGTGTAACATGAGGAAGCTGATGACCCGGCCAGGGTGGGAAGAGAGCTTAGCCCCATTACAGACTCCGTGGACTATAACCTGCAACAACATCTGCAGTAAAGCTTTGGAAAACAGCAAAACTGTGAGTCTGTGTATTGATTACAACCTTTGCCCTACATCCAGCAACAGAGAGCTCCCACCTGCAGAGATACAAGCCTGCCAGCTCTGCACAAAGATTAGAAGAAGCTGCAGCATCAGGAGAAGAGGAGAATTGCACCTTTGACTACAAAACTTGAGTGTGTGTCCTTTAACCCTGTCTCCACCATTTATATCCATTATAGACTATACAATCACTGCCCCGGGGAATACAGTTCTACCCACAGGAACTATACCATCAGAGGCGTAACTACCGGCATAGCAGGCGTAGCGGTCGCTTTGGGGCCCGGCGCTTGTGGGGGGCCCGGACCCAGCGCCGCTACGTCTGCTATGCCGTACAGCTGCAATACAGCGGCGTAACTACCGCTGTCGGCGGGCCCCGAGCTCCCGGGGGGCCCCAAGCTCCCGGGAGAACCCTGCTGCCTGTGCCCCAGCCGCCCGCCGCGACCGCTATCCTGGAAGAGGAGCCGGAAGGGGCTGCAGGAAGTGATCACTGCGCAGCAGTGCCCGCCCCACCAAAAGCCGGGAGACGGGGAGAGGCAGAGCAGGTAACTGTGCGCTTCCCGCGCTTCCCACCCAGCCGACAGCACTGTATATGGGCCTGTATATACCACCAGGGGCCCTGTATACCACCACCAGGGGCCTGTATATACCACCACCAGGGGCCCTGTATACCACCACCAGGGGCCTGTATATACCACCACCAGGGGCCTGTATATACCACCACCAGGGGTCCTGTATACCACCACCAGGGGCCTGTATATTACCACCACCAGAGGCCTGTATACCACCACCAGGGGCCTATATATACCACCACCAGGGGCCTGTATATACCACCACCAGGGGCCCTGTATACCACCACCAGGGGCCTGTATATACCACCACCAGGGGCCTGTATATAGCACCACCAGGGGCCTGTATATACCACCACCAGGGACCTGTATATACCACTGGGGCTGCTGTAATACTGCTGGGGCCTGTATATACCACTGGGGAGGCTGCTGTATACCACTGGGCTGCTGTATATACTGCTGGGGCCTGATATATACCACTGGGGCCCTGTATATACCCACTGGGGAGGCTGCTGTATACCTCACTGGGGCTGCTGTATATACTGCTGGGGCCTGTATATACCACTGGGAGGCTGCTGTATACCACTGGGGCTGCTGTAATACTGCTGGGGCCTGTATATACCACTGGGGAGGCTGCTGTAATACTGCTGGGGCCTGTATATACCACTGGGGAGGCTGCTGTATACCACTGGGGCTGCTGTAATACGGCTGGAGCCTGTATATACCACTGGGGAGGCTGCTGTATACCACTGGGGCTGCTGTATATACTGCTGGGGCCTGTAAGGGGGTGTGTCTTGAAGGGGCGTGTCATTGAGGGCGTGTCTTGGAGGGGCGTGTCATTGGGGGGGTGTCTTGGAGGGGGCCCTGTTCAAAAGTTTGCTATGGGGCCCTGCCAGTTCTAGTTACGCCCCTGTATACCATCTATGCTGCCACTACATCAACCCCGGAGGTTCTGCAGCAGCGGCGGCCCCCTCACTGGCCGTATATAGTGGGTGGCGTCACGATAGACTATTCTCCCCTGTAAATACACCCTTTTATTTGCCAGGGCCCGGGACACGGACCGGACCAGGACCACCCGTGACTTCCCCAGTAGCAGACACGGTCTGGTACCGAGTACCCTCGTCCCAGTGGGCTCGACAATTACATATCTATTTGTTTGTCTTGCATGACTTACCCATTTCCTACCCCGTTTGACTGCCCGGTGTAACTGCATGGCACTTCTACATTTTGCACTTACACAGTTGGCATGAACGCAACCCTTAGGCTGCCTTCACACTGCGGTCAGGTCCGATCCGGGGCTGTCAGGGGTGAACCTGACAGCCCAGGACTGGATCAGCACACAGAACCTAATATGTCCTCCGGTTCGGTTCGGTGTGCAGCTGGACGCAGCTGCAGCTGCTGATGATTCAGGACTGCGGCTCGCAGGGAGCAAGCCCGGTCCTGAAATAACAGCGGCTGCAGCCACAGGTGTCAGGTTCCCGGATCCCGGATTGAGATCCGGAGGCATCTGGGACGACTGGGGGCATCCGGGTGGATCCGGGAGACGTCAATGTTTGGGGAGTTTGTTCTCCCCGGACACAAAAAACGGTGTCCGGGAGAAAAATCCGAATTCTCCTGGATTCTTCCGGAGAGATGGAAGCCAGATGGCAGATAGCTGCCATCCGGTTCCATCCGGTCACATAGGATACTATGGGGTCAAAATCCAGTCCGGGGCTGTCACCCCGGACAGCCCCAGATCGGACCTGACCGCAGTGTGAAGGCAGCCTTAGGTCCGAAGTGCAGCCGCACGCAGCTGCTGCCGCTGATAGGTCAGGACCGCGGCTAGCTTGAGCCTGTGGTCCTGAACTAGGTGGCGCACTTGCGTGCACAGCACACGGACCAGGCAAATTAGCCTCCAATCTCGTGCTGATCAGTTGGGGCTGTCAGGTTCATTCTGCAGCCCGGACTGATTGACCGCAGTGTAAGCCGCCCTTGCGGCTTCACCTGCGGTTGACCGTATCTGTCCCTTGAGGCAGAAGCGGACCGGATCAGCACACAGACTGGGTGGGCCATTATGCCCTCTGCCGCAGTCCCCTACTTGTAGGCAGACCGCACGCCTGACCGCAAGTGGAACGCGTTTTATGCGCTGCACACAGACGGAGCATATGCCCCCAGTCTGTGTGCTGATCGTCCGCGGCTGTCTGCCTCAAGTGGACACTACGATCGACACACAGCGATGTGAAGCCGGCAAGCTCACTCTTAATATAGTGAGTTCTACTATAATAACTCGTTAGTCTATCAATCAAAACTCACGACAGCAGGGCAAATGAATGCAATAACGTTCCTGTGTGTTGATCCAGTCTGGTGCTGTCAGGTTCATTCCTGACAGCCCCGGACTGGATCTGACCGCAGTGTGAAGCCGCCCTTAGGCCGGCTTCACCCTGCGTGTGTGATCCGATCCGTAGCTGTCCGCTTGAGGCAGACAGCCGCGGACCGGATCAGCACACAGGACTGGGGGCTATCAAGCCCTCCGGTCCTGTGTGCAGCGCACGCAGCTGCAGCCGCTGCCAGGTCAGGACCGCGGCGCCCGCGGTCCTGACTTATCAGCAGAGGGAACTGCGTGCGCTGCACACAGGACCGGAGGGCATAATAGCCCCCAGTCCTGTGTGCTGATCCGGTCCGTGGCTGTCTGCCTCAAGCGGACAGCTACGGATCACACACGCAGGGTGAAGCCGGCCTAAGCTGACTCTTCATATATAGTAAGTTTCTACTATAATTAAACTCGTTAGTCAATCAATCAAAATAACTCACGACAGCAGGAGGCAATGAATGCAAGATAAATAAACAGGGTTCCTGGCCAACATGGCTCATAAAACGTCTGAACCAAAGATGACCTCAGAACATCCTACATCAGAAAACATGAGATGATTTCAGTATATTACAAAAGTAAAATACAAGAAGGTTGTTATAAAAGTTGCAGATGCAAGTATACCTATTGCAAGGAGAGACAGTCAGGAAAGCTGGATGAATGGAAGTTGCAGATGCAACTATGCCTATTGCAAGGAGAGACAGTCAGGAAAGCTGTGAATGAGTAATGGAAGAGATGCAGATGCAAGTATAGCAGTGTGAAGAGAGAGGAGATAACCATTAGATTCCTGCCCGATGTAACTGCATGGCACTTCTACAATTGGCACTTATGCAGTTGGCATGAACGCAACCCCTTAGACAGTATGCAGACAGCGCTTGCAACAGCAGAGCCGTGTATGTGGACAGCATCTGTGGCACCCTGCGGGTAAGCGTCACAGAGTCACCTGGAGCACAGAGGGATTTCCACATCAGGTACCCCACACATGCAACACCTTCCACCCCAGATCTGAAGGGGGAGCTCTACTTGCTGTCTTCAAGCAAGGTCACTTATAAATTCAGGCCTGGGGGAGGAATTGGGCAGTTCAGTGTGGAGCAGCACTGAGGAAGACATCCTGGTGAACGGAGCCCACCAGGCCCATGCCAGAGGAAAGCCTAGCCAGTGCAGGGACCCAAGAGTGAGGAACAGAGGCAAGGCGAGGACTGAGTGGGGGCAGAGGAGCCATACCGGTTTACCCCAGGAAACAACCCGGACACCGGAGTTCGAGTCTGTGAGGGAAAACAAGCCCAGCAGAGAAAGCACCGGACAACCAGAAGACTTCACTCTCCTGGGACGCTTGTAGCACAGCTACCATGAGAGCCAGTGACTGCAGGAGAGGAGCAGTGCCCAGCAACAGGTTCTCTTCACCTGCAATACAAGCAAGGAACACAGGAGAGGTCAGGGCTGAGCTTCAGGCAGGCCAGGACATTAACACACACACAAGGACAAATGGGCCTCACAATTCACCGGGTGTGGAGACCCTAAAGTGCCTCCCGACCACCTGGACAGTACCCTGGATGTTCCCTGCAACTCCATCAATAAAAGGTATGGAAACATCTCCCAGCGTGTGTGTGTGTCTGTTATTATGGCCCCTGATCCTGCCCTTAACCCAGATTGTCTGCCAGCATCTCCACCTGAGGAGCCGCCTTCTCCTGCAGCATCAAGAACAAGGCTGTGTGGAGAGCTCCCTCCCTGTGCAGAATCCCTCCATCCTTCCCTGCCATGGGGACTCCGCTCCACCTACGGGGAGCGTTATCATCTACCTGCAGCAACATCATCCCCGGAGGTCTGAAGGCAGCACCGGTATCTTTACAGGGTAACGTAGGGGGCATCACAAAATTGTATTATTTTTCTTTTTAACCCCTTTTCTGCGACCACCAGGGCCACGGGCTCGGGCTAACCACCCATGACAACCCCACTGAATCCTGGGACCCGGGTACCCAAGGCCTTGGGGTGGGTCACATCCATAACCACCAGGAATATTAGGGGGTAGGTTTTGACCCATCCCAGATCTTCAGAGACCGAAACTGATCCATGTATTTTATGTTTCATTCTCTCACCACCCTTAGGCCTCCAAACACATGTTGTCATCCTTGTAGAAAGTTGGCAGTCCGTATAACGGGTGAGTGGAATCTTTTTCTTTCTCAAAAACCTTTAATATCTCATATTTGTCCCTGAGGTTGATGGGTCTTACCTTTGTTGGTACATTGTTACAAACTACAGCAGTAAAAGTAGGCCTAGGTTAGTTTGTATTGATTCTTGGTGGATAAGCTCTCCCTTCAGAGTGTGACATGCCACATGCGGGATCTGTCGTCACGGGTTATTTTTGTTGTCTGTCCATCGCTCCGCACAGGAGCTGTATACACAATACCGGAGGACATTTTTAATGGAAACTATTTTAAATTTTGCTTCATTTTTTGTTTTAGATGAAATTGAGCCAAAACAAAATGTTTCAAAAGTTCATAAACTACAATAGAAAAAAATGATACTGTGCTGTAGCGTGTGATAAAGAGGACACTGACCCGTTATTGCAAATAACTGTAATGTGAATTGTCCGTGCCATGTGACATTATGACCATTCGCACCCTACACTCCAGCAGATGAGATCGGTAGGAGGAGAATCTGTGTATGAAAGAAGGTTCAGGACCACCCACATTCCCACACATTCATACCTAAGATTACAACCCAAGTGCTTGTTGGCATAAATGACTGAAGGATTATGAAAAACATCTGTTCAAGTCTATGACATCAGTTTCCATCAGGTATTATACTCCAGAGCAGCATTCACAATTCTGCCGAACTCCTGAAATGCAGGAGGCGAGCGCTAAGTTTTTCTTAAACTGTACAGAACCTGGAGTAAAGACAACACTTTCCAGAACATACATGTCCAGAACAAGTTCTGCGCAGACCGGAAACAAGCCGGGAATGCTGGGAGGATGTGGATGGCAGCTCTGAAGGAAATGATACAGACCATAGGACCATTAGGAAGATCAACAAAAGTGCAGTCGCTACTTAAAAGGAATCTGTCATCAGGATCTTGCTACCCCGTCTGACACCAGCATGATATAGGGGCAAAGACCATAGTTGCAGAGATGTCACTTACTTGGCTGCCTTCTGCAATTTTGATAAAATCACTGTTTTATCTTATGCAGATCTACCAGTTTTCTTTAAAGGGTTGTCCAGGACTAATGTTCCTTGTTTTTTACTATGGGCCTAAGAACTAACAGGCAAGTAGTTGCTAACACTCTGATTTCTGTCGGCACACAGTGGTCACAAATCCCTCCTGCTGGCGATTCTGCTCCTTCCGGTAAAGTCACATTGACAGAGCAGTTGTTTCTCTGTCAAAGAGGAGTGACTGCTGATGTCATGTAGATTGACAGCTGGCTCTCTGCTGCCTAACTGTGGGGAGTCGGCTGTCAGTTAGCATGATGCCGGCTGTCACACCCTGTCGACATAGAAGCCCTCAAGAAGAAGAGCTGATCTGAACATGAAGCAGCAGAATCGCCGGCAGGAGCAATCCATAGAACAGGCAAGTATACTATAGTATAAAAGATAAATAGTCCCAGACAACCCCTTTAATTCTGAGCTCTGCATTACCCCACCCACAGCACTGATTGTTAGGTTTCTGCCTATGCACAGCGTACCCAGAAAGCTGCCAATCAGTGGTGGGTTTGGGTTTGGTCTACATAATGGCAGATTTACTAGTCCTCTAGTGATAATGTCCTGCTGATAAACAGGGATTTTATCAAAACTACAGCAAACAACCCAATAAGCGACATATCACTATAATCAGGGTCTCTGCTGGTACATCATGGTCTTGTCAGATTAGCTGGCAAAAACCTGACAGATTATCTTTAAAGGAAATATGTCATCGGAAAATGAGTTACTGGTTAAATCAAATTTTTGTGTTACACCTATTTCTTTACATTTTGGTAATCTTTTTTCTCCAACAATCTGAATTGCCTTCATACAATACTACATTCCACTGCATTGGCCACTGCAGGGAAAGTGCCTGTCTGCCGCAGCGTTCTGCAGCCAATTCAATGATGACTGTGCTAGAATCACCGCTTTAAAGTTGGAATGGTGAATTCTTTGTAGACTGAAGACATTGGGAATCTCAACGCGAAAAAATATTGATCCAACAACACTTCATGGAATGATTGAAGCCCCAGCCCTTAGTAAATTCCTATATCCTTCAGCATTTTCTCCTTAGCTTTGGATCCATGAGGGTACCTTTAAACGCCGCTAATGGCGGGTGGATAAACCAGCTACATGCTACAAATGTAGCTTGTAGCGGCAAAATACCCGTATAGCGGCGTGTTAAAGACGGTAGGAGGCCCGGCAACAGATGCATTGTTTCCGAGCACTGCCCGGAAACAGGTGGCTACACAGGCGATTGTAGCGAGCTGTATCGGCGTGTAAAGAAGGAACCGAAGGGATTGTCTATACACAGGCGATGTACCTGGTATGTAGCTGGGGACGTGACACAGGCTCCGGGAAACCACCCCCTTGCAGCGATCATTGAGGAAGCTCCTGCATTATGATTGGTTAGTCGCTGCATTAGGGAGGCATATTTAGGAGCTGACCAGTCACTACTACACAATTGCACGAGCGTCATGTATTAACCAGCCTCCTGCGATGCCTGCCTGCACATCATGATGTTCTGGCTTGTCCTATCAGCGTACGACGTCTCGTAATCCACAATTGTTTGGCACGCCTATGTGCTGTCCCTGCTGCACCAGGTACGCCCATATTAGCTTGTTGAGCGGCGTGTAAATGAAGGTAAGGTTTGAGCTACAGAAGGTGACTTTGGCAACCGGCGGTGTATCCGGGGATAGATGTCACGTAGCATAGCGCACCTTGTTGCGGCGTGTAAAAGATGGTGCGTTTACCGTTTGTAACCGTTGTGCGTGCTCGTGCACGTGAAGTAGCTGGTTGTATCCACCCGCCAGTAGCGGCGTGTAAAGGTACCTAAGGACTGAGTTGTGACCGGTGATCCTAGCTAGTTGCATCTTCTACTAAAGCCAGAGAGTGCTTGAAATCTATCCTGTCTTAGAAACTTAAAAGCCTTTCCCCTCTGCTTACACATGCAGCTTTGTATAAGAGTAAAGCTTAGCAGAAAGCTGGAGTGATAGATTTATCACAAAATGGACATTATTTTCATCTACAAGCAACTGTATAATAAGAAATGAGAATTCTGGACATAGTAGTGGTACACTCACATATAGTATTTATTACAAGAGAACAAGAGTTAGCAGTACCTTTTGAGGTTTTAGTATAGTGAAAGGTTATAACAAATGTACTTTATAGTGCTGTTTTATTGAAATACCAAAAATGTTGTGCAGTGATCACAAACACCATTTACAATACATAGATCAGGTCAACAAACAAGGGAGAAAGGCACACAGGGTTGTAAATTCAACTATGCAATGGTTAACAAGTTAAAGTGCTGATGCATAGGGGACAAGGTCCATAGAAATCAATGGATAGCATAAGTCAGTGGGATACAATAAGAAGTATTTCAGTAACACAATAATGTACAAATTCATCCACCATTCCAGAATATGCATTAAAGTGCCAGTGCATCTGGACCATACTGTATCCAAGCAACTCACCATCCAATGGTTAGAGAACAGCCACAGCCTTGTCTTGGGGTGCAGACCCCAACATGTGTTTCATAAACCCTTTATCAAGGAGCTGATAAACCACTGGATATGTATATTGGATCCCTGGTGTCCCTGAGGATCCAGTCGCCACAGAGGTTACTGCACCTTAGACCAAGGTGTGGTACCCAAACCCAGGTAAGGTGGGGCACTAGCCAGTACCCACACATCTTGCCATCCACCACTTGTCACTCCAGGACAGAAAGATGGGGAATATGATGAAACTCCATCCCTGGCTGGAGATGGGACTAAGATAGGGAGGTTGGTGGAACTGTTGAAAGGGGAGCCACTTAGAGGGAGTGACAGTAAGAAGAAAGAGACCAGGAAGTTGACGGAGAAGAAGGGAGAGGAGTTTTTTGAGCTTGAGTAAGGGAGCGGAGTAGGAGGAGGAACAGAGGATTGGAGTGTGGGGCCCCTGCGGGCTTGCGGCCACAGAAGGTGATGTAGCTGGGACAGTTAAGCTAGTCATCCCCCACCAACACCCTACACATCCCTCCATCCCTAGACCTAGAACTCCATGTCAGGCTAGGGATAGAGGGGGGAGAGATAGGTGGAGGGTGGAGAGAAGGGAGGAAAACCTGGAAGAGGGGTGGAGGAACTAGACTAAAACCCTAGGAACACTAAGTTGGGGGGGCTTAATTGGGAAGACACAAAGAGCACTGGTTCATGTTCCTGGCGTGAGTGAGAGAGTGAGGAACTGAACCCCCAAGCCGAGACACCCTGAGAGCCAAAGTGTAACACCGTAGAGGAAAAACATGGACCCGGCATCCTGTGCCACCATATGGCCGGTCTGGGTCCTGGCTGAGTACCAAGGGTGAGAAGAAGGGGTCCACGGTGGATCCAGATGAGTCAGGACACTGGGAGGACCGGGCAAACACCAGGGTACTGCCCGTGTAGATGTGGTTGGCAGTTGCATGCCCCGGCATGAATTAACTGGCGAAGTGGAGAAACCTTATGCATGGAACCCGACCCCCGGCACACGAAGGAAGGCGCGGGAAGAGACTGCAAGGCCCCGAAAGGACAAGAAAGGGGGTGCCTCTAGTGAACTATCCCGGCTGCAGAACCAGTGACCCGGAGCCGGTTGTGTACTGTGTGTAACTGGAACTGTACCAATAAAAGTAAAAGTACCCGGACAGACTCAGAATTGTGTGTAAGAGACTCTACCGGTGAAAAGCTCCCGGCTACAGAGCAGCACACTGCCTACTGCTACGCCGCAGGGGAGATTGCCCGAAAGAGGATAAGTGCAAGGCCAGGCAAACCATTCAGTACACTCTACTCTGGGGAACACCAGCCCTACCCGTGGAGGGCTCACTCAGCTGGCTCCCGTGTCATCATCGTTCCCCATGAGGCTGGACGGCAGCGGTGGCTTTCTAGCCCAAACACAGGTGAGTCACAAAAGTTACAAACTCTTTATTCCTTTTCTTTTTTCCCATTTTAATTTCCACACCTGGGACCACTGGACCGGGTTACTTCTACATGACGACCCCAGCAGCCCTTAGGACACAAGGTCATTGTCTCCAGTACCCCGTCCCTGGGTGTGCTCGACAGGATGCGGAGGGAGAGAGAGGGGAAGCTAGGCAGGAGACTCCAGTAGAAGGAATGGGCACAGAGCACGGGAAGTGAGAATCCACCTGTGGGGCTCGCATCTATTGCCAGTTCTGAGGCCAAGTGAGGATGAGGGCTCACAGGGTCACTGGGGCCAGACTAGTAGGACTTGAGGCTCGCTACCCAACTGGAAGCGCTGCACTAACCAGGAAGAGCAGCTGAATCCACACCATTCGCTGCAAAGGTTGGCCTGATAGGCCAAAGGGGACAAGGAGTACACTCCTGGAGGTCGAGGCCACCAGCACGGCACTGAGTGTGAGGTCGCAGGCAGTGGAGGCGCCAGCACAGAGACAGACGACCCAGGAAGGTACACAGAACGGAGCCAACTTTTGGTCTCCAGAGTGGCTGCACCCCTGCTCATGGGACACAGCACCCGGCTGACGTTTCCCCCCCCTAAGAACAGCAGTAAATGTTGAATTCACCAGCTTTGTCCTTGAATTATTACGGCGTCTCGTGCCATGCACTGCAACTTCACAACCATCTACACATTGACTTTTACACCTGCCTCGGGGTATCGCTCCACCTACGGGGAGCGATAACATCTCTGGCTGCATCGTCATCCCCACCAAAACCTTGACCCCGGCTGAAGTGTCTGTATACCCTTATATTCTGTGATCCCTGGCTGTAATATCTATAACTTTATATTCTGTGATCCCCGGCTGTAATGTCTGTATACTCTTATATTCTGTGATCCCCGCCTGTAATGTCTGTATACTCTTATATTCTGTGATCCCCAGCTGTAATGTCTGTATACTCTTATATTCTGTAATCCCCGGCTGTAATGTCTGTATACTCTTATATTCTGTGATCCCTGGCTGTAATGTCTGTATACTCTTATATTCTGTGATCTCAGGCTGTAATGTCTGTATACTCTTATATTCTGTGATCCCTGGCTGTAATGTCTGTATACTCTTATATTCTGTGATCCCCGGCTGTAATGTCTGTATACTCTTATATCCTATGATCCCCGGCATGGGTGTACCCAGGATCAAAACTAGGGGGGGCAAGCCATGGTTGTTCAGAACATCATATCTGACCCGATGCATTCTGGGGGCTGATCACGTGTTCGGCCGGGCTCCGGCGCATGCTCAGTGCGCATATTGAAGCCGGGCCGAGCATGTGATCAGCCCCCAGAATGCACCAGGCCGGATATGACGTTCCAGCCCGTGCGTCAGAGTACCACAGGAAGCGGGAATTTCAAAAAGAGCTGGCAGGTTCCCTTTAAAGGGGGAACTGTCACCCCCTTTGGCCGTTCTAACCCTTGCCCACCACCTTATACATGATGTATTTAGGGTTCCTGTGACCACTCTATATGCCCAGCAGTCCCCCTGTGTACCTCACAAATTAACTTTTAATATATCCCCCAAGGAAATGGTCCTTGCCGCTCCGCTGGTTGAAATGCCCACCTCGCTTCTATGAAAAGGCCGCCCCTGCTGTCTACATCACCACTGCCTCTGCAGTGGCGCGGGTCTCCGTGCTCAATGACTTCACAAATCTCGCAAGATCGGAACTGCCGTCAATAGATAAATGTAGCGATAGGGCCACCATCAGTAGAAGAATGCAGAACCAGAACCACCTCAGTGGATAAATGCAGGGTCAGAACCATCAGCTGATGAATGCAGGGTCAGAACCACCATCAGAAGATGAATGCAGTGACAGAAGCACCATAAGCAGATGAATGCAGGGCCAGAACAACCGTCAGTAGATGAATGCAGCAACAGAACTACCATCAGTAAAGGAATGCAGTGACAGAACGACCTCAGTAGATGAATGCAGTGACCAAATAAACATCAGCAGAGGGATATAGGGCCAGAACCACCTCAGTAGAAGAATGCAGAGCCAGAACAACCTTCAATACATGAAAGCAGCACCAGAACCACCATCAGTAGATGTCACTTGTGGCCACGAACTGCCCTACGCAGGTGACACTGCCGCGATGCCTTAAGGGATTCAGTTACAGTGGCCGGAAGTCCCAACTGGGGTTCGTGTGTAGATGAACCTATACCTCCCAGCATGTCTTTAAAAATGGTAAGGAGATGCTGGGAGTTGTTGTTACTAGTCATCAACAGACTGCGGACCATGCAGGAACCACAGTCCAGATGAGACGCAGGCAGGATCACAAACATTTACATCTTGGTACCTTATACTGTAGATGACATCTTCTCTGATTGGAGTTGTTCCCATTCCTTTTATTTTGTTGTAGCACAGGCGCCACGATGAGATTTGATATCCACAGTTCGTCTCTATAGACTTCCCTGTTCTTCATCTTCAGCAGCACTTTCTGACACGATGCCCTTAAAAATAAAAGTATCACCATACTGCCCCAGAAATATATATATCCCGCCCCCACACATAGCCCCACTGTATAACACAAACACACACAGCTCCACTTTATAACTCACACACAGTGCCATTGTATAACACACACATAGGGCTGGCTCCAGGTATATGTGGGCCCAGGTGAAATCATCTCGTGGACCAAATACAAGCTGTACATATGTATGTGTATATATATATATATATATAATAATCAGGTATATATAATTTTATATAATAATATATACTTGATATATATATATAAAGTAATTGGGCGCAGTGTGTATATAAAATATAAGCTGTGGATATATAATATAGAGCGGGCTAGATATACAGTATATGTAATATAGAGGCTGTGCCTCTCCCCCGTGTCTCTCTGTTAGTGCGCTGTGATTATATGGAGAACTATGAAAGTGCATTATATTATATGGAGGTGCATTATAATGTATGGAGGACTATGGGGATGCATTATATTGTATGGAGGGCTGTGAGGCTGTTTTATGCTATATGGAGGCATATGAGGCTGCATTATACTATATAGAGGATAATGAGGTTGCATTAAAATAATTGGATGACTATGGGGGCTACCTAATGAATGAAGAACTATGGTATGCATTATAATACACAGAGGACTATGGGGTTCTTTGTAATGTATGGAGGAATGTGGGGATGCATTATAATAATTGGAGGAATATGGTGGCAGAGGAGGAAGACCATATAAACCATGATGGGGGACATATATTCCACGATAAGGGCCATATTCCGGGAGGAGGACCATAGATAACATGATGAGGGACATTAATGCATAATGAAAGGGGAGAGGGGTCAATTTGTGAGTCTTTATAGGATTTAGAGCATTACACGGGGCCCATACATCTGACCAACGTGCACGAGGAAGGTGGAGGCCCGGGCCTAAATTTTGCACCGGGGCCCATCAGGCTGTAGTTACACCACTGGGTAGCCCTATGGGGGGGCTGTATATGAAATGTAAGTCCCATCTCATATACAGCCCCCCAATGTCCTATAGTGCTCCCATCTCATATACAGCTCCCCCATAGTGCTCTCATCTCATATATAGCACCCATAGAGCTCCCATATCATATACAGCCCCCCATAGAGCTCCCATATCATATATAGCCCACTAAAGGGCTCCCATTATGAGAGCCCTATGAGGGGTTGTATATGATACGGGAGCTCTATGGGGGGCTGTATATGATATGGGAGTCCCATCTCATATACAACGCCCCCAATGCCACATAGGGCTCCCATATCATATATAGCCCCTTATAGGGCTCCCATGTCATATACATCCCCCCATAGTGCTCCCATAATGGGAGCCCTTTAGGGCGCTATATATGATATGGGAGCCCCATGGGGTTGCTGCATATGACATGGGAGCCTATGGGAGGCTGTATATGAGATGGGAGTCCATCTCATATACAGTCAGCCCCCCATAGGGTTCCTGACCCCCACATTATCTCCCAGGTCACTCTCTTGTCTCTTATTTACCAAGTATAATGTATTTACATCTTTTTTTTCCTCTCCTAGACAGTCCTTGCAGCTCCAGCCTTCAGCAGTCTCCCCAACTTCAGCTTGTCCGTCGACCGCTCTGCACTGCAGGGCTCGGCACAATGACGAAGCGCTCAGAGATGATGTCATCACTCAGTCCTCGCCGAGCTGATCTACAGTGCAGAGCGGCCGGCAGACAATGAGGGTGGGATTAAAACTACTGTTCCGCCCTGCCCTCTGCTTACCGCCAGCGCTGCCTGAGGCAACCGTTACCTACTAAGAGAGGTGGCGGTGGCCTCATCATGATAGGTGTGTCGAGCCCCAGGCTTTGGGGTACTCGGGTATCAGGCTCCAAGGGGTTAATGCTCCCGTGTCACGGGGAGTGGTGGCCGAGCCTGATGCCGTGTCCTGGGGGACTTCTTTGAAGAAGGGTATATTTACAGGGGATTGTATTTACAAGTTGTTGTGACACCACCTGTAGTTTCTGCTGAGGTGTCACCAGCGCCGCCACAGTCCGCCGGAGGTAGATGGTATCGCGGCTAGTTGGCAAAGTCCTCTACAGATAGGGCTGGACCTCCGGGGCATCGTTTCTGTATGGGAACAAGTTCATGCAAAAGGAAACACAGGCAGAGGCCAAGTCACTTTTCCTCCGGGTACTTTACTGTTAACCTGCATCTCCATCATACAAAGTTCACAGTTCAGCACTTTTGATGTTACAAAAACAGGTAGCTAACGGGTGGCTGCAAGTGGATCCCAGGTGGTATGGTGGAACCCTTGGTATGCCTTCCTTAACTAACCCATGTCTGTTCTTTCCTGCTTTCCAGTTTTGGTGTGAAGCCTGATGACTTGAAACCCAGCCTGGCCTCCTGTTCTCTCTCAACTTCGCTGCCATTGGGTAACCCTCCACTGGCTGGCCGCTCGTTCCTTTGGTGGTGCCTGGTACCCTTCTTGCGGACTGCTCTGGTGTCCGGGTGACTTGAAGACTCCACGGGAATCCGGATTCTCTGCTGTGCTTGTAGCTCCAGCAGTCTGCAGGCTCCAGTGCCCGGTAAGCTGTCTGGGAGAACCTATCAACGGCCCCTCTTCCCAGACTGGCTGCTCTCCTGAAAAGCTCCTTCTCTTTCTCCTCTCTTCCTCTTCCATCTCTCCTCCCGGTCACCTAGCCGAGCGACCTAGCAGCCAAGCTTAGGAGCAAAGACCTCCCTGTTCCTCCTAGAGATGATTTTATTCCCTCCCGGGTAACCCCCCACCATGTAAACTAATGTGGGAGTGCTGGGGATGGGTCCCACCCACCATCCTAGCGCATGGGTCCCACCCACCATCCTAGGGTCCACCTGCAGCTGGAACATCTGCACCTCTTTTACAGGTGCAGTACCCTTTTGTGATGCCTGCTTGGCGGGGCGCTACAGGTGCGTGCACCCCTGCCTCTGGGGGGGGCACATGCCCTCCCCTGCCCCACGCTGGGTACGCCCATGATCCTCAGTTGTAATGTCTGTATACTCTCTTTCTCCCCTGCCCAGGAGCTGTGGTATATCCCACCTGTTCTTATGGTTGGACACATACATAACACAGGGGCATATTTATAAGAATTTCTCAGGACAGGAACATTATTCTTTAACGCATCCAATTGTGGAAATGATTATTATTATAAGATCTATTAATTAAAATGCATTATTGTTCATAGCACAACCCCTTTAAGAACTAGAGCCACAAACTCCATGGGGTTTTCATTTAACTTTATTTACTAATATTATACATAAGGTGCTGCAGAGAATACTCTCGAATTATGCCCACAATATATAGCATATGTAATCCCTTTAATTTAACCCCTTATATAAATGAATAATAATAATTATTAACATTATTATTAATTTCTGCATGATTCCATTAGTGGCTGCTATGTTCCTATTTGCACACCAGAGGGCAGCCTTGTACAGCATTAGATATTTTGTCCAACAAAAAAAAGCCCAGACCTGGTTTATGATAGTTAGCAAAAATGTCCACTATGGGTGTAAAATCTGTAATCGATATTCCTGATAGGATCAATCCTAATCAGTTCCAACAAGATGTTTGGTATTTTTTTATTATTATTGCTTCAACTATTTTGCTCCCATTTCTATAAAAAATATTAATAAGTACAAAATTAAAAAAAAAAAAAATTAACTTGTTGTATTCACTCCATTCAATGAAAGAGGGACACGACATTCCTTCTAATACTATAAAATATCACAAGTGACCAAATCTCTTATTTCATGACAATGCTGGTGTCCTTAATATTAGGATAGTGTTGACATTTTTTTTTTATTTTTTATTTTTTTTATTTGAAAGAATAAAATGATTTTGCCTTAGACACAGAAGTGGAACGAAGAAAAGAAGATTGACTTTTTTTTTTGTAAATCCCCCCAAGACTGAGGACTTTCCGTTCTCGGTGAACCTGGATTGAGATGATGACATCTTCGCTCTGGTTTCCATAGCATCCACACTGGTGAGACTAAGAATGAATGTGCACAGGGCGATCCGCCCAATTCCCTTAGAAAGTTAGCGGTGGAAGCGTGAAGAGGCTCTTCCTTTCGACTGGACCTGTCCATGGTGCTGAAAGGAATTAAGGGGCTCAGCAGACTCATTGTAATTGCTGCCCGTGGTCAAAGGGACCTAAGCGGACAGTCCAACCGGTGAAACTCTTGCAATTCCTGTCCTAAAATAAATGCAACATTGGGATTTTTTACTTTGGACGTCAGTCTTGGTGTTTGGTGAAATGCAATATCCTCTTCATCAACTTTCCATATGGAGGCGATGGTGATGTAGAATGGATTTTTAAGCCGCCAGAGGACCAAATGCTGCTGTGTTCCAACCATGAACCTGCCTTCACTTACAGTAAGAGGAAGCTCCCCAGCCAGGAACACTTTGTAAACCTCCTTCTCCATCTGTAGGCGAACATAGCACTTTTTGATCTTTGTAGGATTAGCTTTGTATCCTGGGAATCTTTTCTAGCACTATGAGAAGTTGCCATTCTTTGCATTGTACAATATAACCAGAGAACAACAAGCAACAACACACCTGAAGCAATAATGGATACAATAAAACAAAGGGTCTTAGCACCTGGAAAAGAAGGGCTGAAGAATTTTGCAGGAAAATCCCTGGGTCACCTACACAGGTATCAACAATTTTAATGCAAACAATGTGTATGTATTGATAAATATGGCTCCATATTCATTCAACGAGTCCAAAAAGAAATACGATGAATATTGATAAGTTGTGTACATGCTCGGTCGCCGCCATATTCCCTCATTAATTATTACATGCCTTCCAATTTCATTTCAATTTTAGAGCTTAAATATTCTAAAAAAAAAAAGCAGGAAAGAAGCCCAGACGCCATTAACAGATTCCCAAGTGGAAGGTACCGAAGCTTAAGACGAATAAATAAATATTTAATAAGTACGAAGGTCGTCGTACAGCGGGGACTAATCACACACTTCCCTCCATGTTCTCATCTTTTATTGTAGAAGTATCTGATTTCCTATTAGATTTATTAACTTTCCATTTCATACGGATTTATTATGACGTAGATATGACGCACTTCATCTTATAACACATTATTCTCTTCTCTTCCAAATTGCACATATTCTTCACTTATACATAGATACAAATAGAAGTATGTAATTATATATGTGATATAGAATGTAGTTACTTATATTTTCAAATCAGTTTCTAACATTTTTGGGAAACTTACATTAATTTTATGGACCATGTATTTCCTAATAAAATGTATTTGAAACTATATTTATTAATCATTTATTGATAATGGCGTCAAAAATGCAATAATTTAAACAGACAAATTCCATGAAATCTAATACGTTATTAAAATCCTACAGATATATGGTTAAATCTTTGCAAAAAGTGAAGTACCATCAAATGTTTTATTGTCATTTCTCATGCATGTTTTTTTTATCAAAATTTTTCATCTTCGGTGTTAGATATATTTATGCCATTATCTTTTCTGCTTTCCATCAAAAAAAGTCTTTATCATTGTATGTGATAGATATATAATAGCAGAAATCCTCCTACAAGTGTGTGTGTGTATTAATATATATAGAATGGATATATACATATGTGTTTTGTATGTATGTATGTGTATATATATTATATATATATATGTATATATATGTACTATACATACCTATCTATCTACAGTATATTTATATCTATGTATATAAACACACATGCATGTATGTATATATATATGATTATATATGTTTTTTATATATATAGATGAATATATACATGTGTATATATATATATATATATATATATATATATACACACTGTACATACCTATCTATCTACAGTATATTTATATCTATGTATATAAACACATGCATGTATATATATATGTGTCTAAATATTTTTTAATATAATATATATAGATGGATATATACATATATATGTGTGTGTATGTTGTGTGTTATATATATATATATATATATATATATACCTATGTATATTTATGTATTTATATATAAAAACACATGCATATATATATATATTATATATATATACATACAAGGGCACACACTTCTAATGTAGGAGAATATAGATTGATAGATATACGTGTTTGTGTATATGTCTAATTTAAATACACACAACATATATATATATATAAATATACTGTAATACATTGTAGTGTAGGAGAATTCATATATATATTTTGTATAATTATATACACACATACGATACACCTCTAATGTAGGAGAATATAGATAGATATACATGTGTGTGTGTGTGTGTATATGTCTAATATAAATACACACACAAACAATATATTATTATATATATATATACATAAACTTGTAGTGTAGGAGCATTTTCATATATATACGTATATTATATTTGTATATATATATATTAATCACACATACGATACACCTCTAATGTAGGAGAATGTAAATATATATTTGTATGTGTATGTGTGTGTGTATGTATATATGTATACATATACAGTATATTTATATTTCTAATATTATTCTCTCTTTCGATCTTGTTTTATGCAGAGTTGTAATTGGTGAAATCATGTTATATTTCACTATAATATTAAGTGTTGTAAGTATTTGCTTTGTTGGATTCTTGGGAATCTGTATCAAGACTTACCCCTACATTTTCTCACTATGTGAAATATTTATTATGCCTATAGATGGATGTTTAATAATTAAGGGGGTTCTTTTTGTGGGGCTTTATATCTGTTACTCTGCTATCTACACCATATTTTGCAATCTTGTTTGTTCCCTTGAATTAGAATGTCACAAGCCTTTTTTTCCATTTACTTGACATATAAATATTTGGCACGACAAAGAATAAAGATGTGACATAATGTATCATTTATTTTTTTATTTAAATGAAAAAAATAAAAATTGTTCTCTTCTTCTGAAGGGTCTTAGAAAAAAAAAATAAAAACGAACATATCGAATTGACGGAAGATGGGAAACCACTGCAAGTGTCTGAGAAGAAGCCTCCTATATGTGACTGCACCTGCTTCGGGCTACCGAGGAGATATATCATCGCCATCATGAGTGGGCTAGGGTTCTGCATTTCTTTTGGGATTCGTTGTAATCTGGGAGTGGCCATAGTGGATATGGTAAATAACAGCACCATTCATCTAAACGGAAAAACTATTAAAGAGGTGAGAAGTCCCAAACCTGCAGTAGAACGCCCCCCCTCCCCCCCTTCATTCCCTCCTATTATCTATTTTAAGTCTGGACGATGTATTTACAATTTGTCCTAAAAAATGTAAAATGCTTGAAGTTTAGAAAAATGGAAGCAGTTAAGTATAAAGACGCCTTTCCTTTCCCTTCTCCATTTGTATCACTTTCAAACAAAGAGTTGTAATAATGTAAAGAACATGTAAGGATGGTTTATTTGTTCTCTTTCTTTCCTTACACAGAAAGCAAAATTTAATTGGGATCCTGAGACTGTTGGAATGATCCATGGCTCATTCTTTTGGGGTTACATAGTAACACAAATCCCTGGAGGATATATAGCGTCAAGACTAGCTGCTAACAGGTACCGACATTCAGTCCTTCAATGTGTTTCAGGTTCATTTTTTCCAGAATAAAATATTGGTTTTGCAGCTTGATTTATATTGTAGCTTTAGTCGTGTATACGATTTATGTAGAATGTTTTCCAGTATGGCTAATGTATTGCATTGGAAAAACGATCAAGTCAAGAAATATGTAATACATTTTTTAACCCCTAATTGAATACACATCTTCAATATCATATTGCCATGTTTCAGGGTGTTTCTGGGAGCCCTGAAAAACGTTGACTAATAAATCAATATTATATTCCCCCTTTGATGTCTCATGGAATACAGCAGCGTGGTTTTTAACCCTTCCTCCTCCCTACTCTATATGCACCACACTGGGGACTGCAGCAGCGTGATCTGCTTTTATAGTGGTTGTGACTCTCACAACCACACAAGGTGAAGCCTCTGATACCTACTTAGGTCATATTTTATCTCTCAGACCCTTATCCTCCCTACTTTAATTTTCTGAGATTAATGACCTTTGGGTTTTCATTGGCTGTAAGCCATAATCATCAACATTAACATAAATAACACATGTATGACGCTATATAATGTGTGTGTTTCACTTTTTGTATTGAATTACTGAAATAAATTAACTTTCTGATGATATTCTATCTAATTCATTGGATCGCACCTGTACATGCATACAAATGAACTAAACCGGAATGATAATAATAATAATCTTATTTATATAGCACCAACATATTCCGCAGCGCTTTGGATGTACAGACAATATGAGACAATACAAAAAATAAAAAGATACCATGAGGAGTGAGAACATATAGACATTAAGGGGTTAACAAATGTACATTTTAAATATATATATATGTATATGTGTATGTATGTTATATATATATATATATATATATACGTATATATATATTTAGATTTAAAATAATTTTATTTGAAAGGTATGATATTTATCTATTAAAAGAAAACCAATTGCATTTATATTTTAATGGAAATATATAAAAAAAATACTTGCTTTTTTTCCCATTTACTTTTAATTAAAAATATTTCTAAGAAAAATCAATCCCCATGCAGAGCCGGCTACAGATGGTGCTCTCAAAGCCCAGACCTCAGTTTCTATGGTGTTTGGCAATTTTTCAGGGACCAGGGGTGTGATTCCACCTGTTAATTAGATCCACTGAGGATTGAGGATGCTTTCTACTCCCCGATCCCTTTCTGTTCAGCGTGAAACGGGGAGAGGATGACATTTGTGATGCTGACAGTATGTAGGACAAGAACTGCCAGTCAGATCCTACAGATAATACACAATGTATCAATGAAGACAAGGTTCTAAAAAGGAAGCAATAAATCATTTTCTATTTTCCGGGTGAAAAAAAAAAAGTAATTATGTTAAGAAGGGCTAGTGAATATATTGAAGGGTTGGGAATGATCTTTCCCAGAAGGGGTTAACTAATATGTTGCCGTGCGCCGTTATTTTACATAGCATAAATAATGCATGAATGGAAAGGAAGAAGTCATTGCTTTTGGCTTATCCTAGGTAGATAAATCAAAGCTGGAATAATCAATGACCAATCAATGTTTACCGTTGATACATTGTTTACAAATAAACAGATACATGTAACGATGAGATTCTAACCCTGCAACATCAATGTGTTTCATCACGTTTTCTGATAGAAGGTTGAACTTTATCATTTAGAATACTTTATCTTTGTATGGTAATTTGGTATTCTGTGTGTTTATTATCAATATCAGGCTGAATTGGAAGGAATAGTAAAGGTGATAGTGAAGCAGGTTGTTGCTGTTTTGCTTGTGAGGCTCCGGATGAGTGTGGTCTGTCGGCTGCCAATGAACGAGACGCGGCTTGTTTGCGCTGCATACACTAATGAGCAGATATTTGTACGAGATGTGAGAAAATATTGTAATGGCAGACAGATGGGAGAAAGACTGGAGATGGTTTTTTGGCAGGATTGAAATCATGACCTCTAAATGACCTTGAACATTATTTTTTTCTGTATTGAAAATTGTTGTACAAGAGATTTCTAGAAAAGTAAAGTGAAAGGACCCGATGTAATAATGCAACAATGTATCAGTGTATACCTCCCTGTGTGTAACATATAGAAAGATGAAGAAGATGATAAGAAAAGGGATACTTTTTCATTCAGAGAATTGGGTAAAGCACAAAGACTGCCCCCTATAGGCCAAACACCTAACGTTTCCATTAATGTATAAGAGAAATACTCGTAAGGCCGGCTTCACACCATGGTTTTCAGGTCCGAGGCTGTCCAGTGTCAACCGGACAGCCCCGGATCTGATTTTGCCCCCCATGTATCCCTATGGCGCCGATTGTGCCTATTTGGCGTCCGGTTTGCTGGTTTTCCGGGAGGATCCAATTTTTGCATCAGACACAAAACCGGAGTCTGCAGCATTTTTTGTGTCCGATGTAAAAATTGGACAAAACCAGATACTCCCATATCTGGCGCCCATAGCATGGGAGTCTATGGGCACCGGATCGCCCCAGATCGGCAGAAAATCATATCGCTTCCTGGACGCCGGGTGCTAAAAGAGCGGCAGCTGTTAAAGGTAGCTGCCGCTGAATTTCCAGCACCTGGAGAGCTCCACAGCTAAATATCAGCACCGCGTCAGCTCCAGCAGCCGCTATACTGATATTTCAGCACTGGACAGCGGCACAGATTTGCCCTCTAGTTCTGTTTGTCCTTAGCTGTCAGGTCATGTCTGGTGCTTCCTGCAAAACCCCGGACATACATCACAAAGCACCACTGACCTTGTGGAGACAGTTGAGGATAACACTGCGGGCACAGTTAAAGCACTCAAACACAGTTATCCACCAGGAAGGACCTAGCCAGGTATTAGTAGCCCTAAGTCACTATCCAGCCCTTGCGAGCTTGAAGATATGGCCAGGGGTTTACATGGACTAGGTATCCAACCACAGACAGCTGTTTCGGGGTTGTTGCCCTCATCATGTGGATACCTAGTCCATGGTAAACCCTGGCCATATCTTCAGCTCGCAAGGGCTGGATAGTGACTTAAGGGCTACTAATACCTGGCTAGGTCCTTCCCAGTCTCTGGCTGGTGTCCATGTTGTAGCCTCTTAACCGAGGCTCCATGGACTTCATCTGAAAACCCCGGACATAACTGACAGCACAAAACCTTGGTGTGAAACCGGCCTTAAAAAACAAGTGACCACGTCCATGCAAATCTATCTGTGTCTAGGATATTGTCTATGTATCTATCTATCTATCCATCATCTATCCCTCTAACTATTATCTATTCATCTGTCTATCTATCCATATATCAGTCTATCTATCTATCCATAAATCAAATCTATTTATCTACCAAATTCAGAGAAGCATTATTGGCAGGATTAAATACACATTAGTTTTGCCAAAGTAAATGAACAATAGGGAATAGGGACTGTGGGGATGATGGGTAGGGACTGTAGGAAGGATGAATGGGGCAGATCCAGGGTGGGGGTATGGAGGTCCATGGCATATCATAGTATTCTTTTTCCGAGTCTATGACATACACTCACATACTGTACGGTGATCTCATCTATCTATCTATCTATCTATCTATCTATCTATCTATCTATCTATCTGTCTATCTATAGACCCAGTTATACATACAGATAATTGTGCAGAGATTGTTGGCAGATGTCTGGTTGTAGTGAAATCATGGACACAAAATGAACAATGTGTGCATGATTTCACTGCAACCAGAGATCTGCCAACAATCTCTGCACAATTATCTGTGTGTGTAACTGGGCCTTATCTAATCAGTTTTATTGTCAGGACTAAATACACATTAGTTTTCCCAAACAAGTGTACAATAGCGAATAGGGATAGGGACTGTGGGAATAATGGTAGGGTCTCTAGGATGGGGGCATATCCAGGGTGAAAGCTATAAAAACTATGCTTGGGGGCAGATCCTGTGTGGAGGCTATCTATCTATCTATCTATCTATCTATCTATCTAAACTATCTACTTCTATCTATCTATCTATCTATCTATCATCTATCTATTTTATGACTGTACATCTATTTCTAATATATTTAGGTATTGTATCTATCTGGTTTAACTTTAATACATTCACATTAACAAATGTACATTACTTTCTAAAATCTTTGATATGATACTTTCCATCTGCCCTAATGTCTTTCCTGACATACACAGGGCATCACACCAATAAAAACCAATCTTTTGGAACAATTGTCACCAGTAAATGTTGTAGTATTACAAATAAGCGTGACACAGAATTAGGCAGCTCTGACTAATGAGATTACATGGGACACAGATGCAATAGTCACACACCTGCTACTCTGAAACAGCAAAACAGTCATTATCCAATGATATAAGACTGTCTGTATTACATGTCCAGAGGGACAACCATACAATCAAATATCAGAGTGATGATGTGAAGATTTACACATGGTAGAATGAGAATGGGCTTATAGTAGTTATATTCTTGTAAATAGGAGCAGTATTATAGTAGTTATATTCTTGTACATGGGGCAGTATTATAGTAGTTATATTCTTGTACATGGGGCAGTATAGTGGTAGGTATATTCTTGTACATAGGATCAGTATTATAGTAGTTATATTCTTGTATATAGGGAGCAGTATTATAGTAGTTATATTCTTGTACATAGGAGCAGTATTATAGTAGTTACATTTTTGTACATAGGGGCAGTATTATAGTAGTTATATTCTTGTACATAGGGGCAGTATTGTAGTAGTTGTATCCTTGTACATAGGATCAGTATTATAGTAGTTATATTCTTGTATATAGGGAGCAGTATTATAGTAGTTATATTCTTGTATATAGGGAGCAGTATTATAGTAGTTATATTCTTGTACATAGGGGCAGTATTATAGTAGTTATATTCTTGTACATAGGAGCAGTATTATAGTAGTTATATTTTTGTACATAGGAGCAGTATTATAGTAGTTATATTCTTGTACATAGGAGCAGTATTATAGTAGTTGTATTCTTGTACATAGGGGCAGTATTGTAGTAGTTGTATCCTTGTACATAGGATCAGTATTATAGTAGTTATATTCTTGCACATAGGAGCAGTATTATAGTAGTTATATTCTTGTACATAGGGGACAGTATTATACTAGTTATATTCTTGTACATAAGGGCAGTATTATAGTAGTTATATTCTTATACATAGGAGCAGTATTATAGTAGTTATATTCTTGTACATAGGGGCAGTATTATAGTAGTTATATTCTTGTACATAGGACCAGTATTATAGTAGTTATATTCTTATACATGGGGCAGTATTGTAGTAGTTATATTCTTGTACATAGGAGCAGTATTATAGTAGTTATATTCTTGTACATAGGGAGCAGTAGTATAGTAGTTATATTCTTGTATATAGGAGCAGTATTATAGTAGTTATATTCTTGTACATAGGGAGCAGTATTATAGTAGTTATATTCTTGTACATAGGGGCAGTATTATAGTAGTCATATTCTTGTACATAGGAGCAGTATTATAGTAGTTGTATTCTTGTACATAGGGAGCAGTATTATAGTAGTTATATTCTTGTACATAGGGGCAGTATTATAGTAGTCATATTCTTGTACATAGGAGCAGCATTATAGTAGTTATATTCTTGTACATAGGGGCAGTATTATAGTAGTTATATTCTTGTACATAGGAGCAGTATTATAGTAGTTATATTCTTGTACATAGGGGCAGTATTATATTAGTTATATTCTTGTATATAGGAGCAGTATTATCAGTGGCGTAACATTCACGGTCGCAGGGGTCGCCGCTGTGACGGGGCCCGGGCCTATAGGGGGCCCGCATTGCCAGCCGCCCCCTGCACCCGCTGTGCCGAGCGCCCTGCGCCCATCAATGCCAGCGCCGAGCGCAGCACAGCCCGCACTGTGAAGCAGCTGAAAATCTGCCCTTTGCCCCTGGGAAGCTGTCACCCACCTCCTCCTCAGTCTCCCGCCCGGCGGCCGTGCATCAGGTCCTGGCCGCTCATTATCCAGGAAGTGAGGACACGCCCCCCAGCTGCTGCCGAACAGAGAAGGGAAGAAGAGAGCGGAGAACAAGACACGGGTGAGAGGAGGAAAGCGGTGGAGAGCAGGGGACACAAGAGAATGAGAGCTGGTGGACAGAAGAGGATGAGAGCGGGGCACAGAGGAGGAGGATAAGAGCAGGGCACAGAGGAGGGGGAGAGCAGGGGACACAGGAAGAGGATGAGAGCTGGTGGACAGAGGAGGAGGATGAGAGCGGGGCACAGAGGAGGATAAGAGCGGGGGACAGAGGAGCAGGAGGATAAGAGCGGGGGACAGAGGAGGGGAAGAGCAGGGGACACAGGAAGAGAATGAGAGCTGGTTGACAGAGGAGGAGGATGAGAGCTGGTGGACAGAGGAGGAGAATGAGAGCGGGCACAGAGGAGGAGGAGGATAAGAGCGGGGGACAGAGGAGCAGGAGGATAAGAGCGGGGGACAGAGTAGGGGAAGAGCAGGGGACACAGGAAGAGAATGAGAGCTGGTGGACAGAGGAGGAGGATGAGAGCTGGTGGACAGAGGAGGAGGATGAGAGCTGGTGGACAGAGGAGGAGGATGAGAGCTGGTGGACAGAGGAGGAGGATAAGAGCGGGGCACAGAGGAGGAGGATAAGAGCTGGTGGCCAGAGGAGGAGGATAAGAGCGGGGCACAGAGGAGGAGGATAAGAGCGGGGCACAGAGGAGGAGGATAAGAGCGGGGACAGAGGAGGGGAGAGAGCAGGGGACACAGGAAGAGGATGAGAGCTGGTGGACAGAAGAGGAGGATGAGAGCTGATGGACAGAAGAGGAGGATGAGAGCGGGGCACAGAGGAGGAGGATAAGAGCGGGGGACAGAGGAGGGGGAGAGCAGGGGACACAGGAAGAGGATGAGAGCTGGTGGACAGAGGATGAGAGGGGGTACAGAGGAGGAGGATGAGAGCAGAGGAGGAGGATGAGAGTGGGGGACAGAGGAGGAGAAGAGCAGGGGACACAGGAAAAGGATGATAGCAGGGGACAGACAGAGGAGGAGGATAGAGTGGGGGACAGAGGAGGAGGATTAGAGCGGGGGACAGAGGAAGAGGATGAGAGCAGGGGACAGAGGAAAAGGACAGCAGGGGACACAGGAACAGGAGCGGGTGGACAGAGGAGGAGGTTGAGAGCAGGGGCACAGAGGAGGAAGATGAAAACTGGGGAAAGAGGAGCAGGGGAGCAGGGGACACAGGAAGAGGATGAGAGCGGGAACAGAGGAAGAGGATGAGAGCGGGTGGACAGAGGAGGAGGATGGAGGGGGCACAGAGGAGGAAGATGAGAGCGGGGGACAGAGGAGGGATGAGAATGAGGGACGCAGGAAGAGGATGAGAGCAGGGGACAGAAGAGTAGGGAGCAAGGGGCACAGGAGAAAGGTGGAGGAGTGTGGGGGACAGAGGAGGAGAGCGAGGGGCACAGGAGAGCGGGGCAAAGAGGATGCTATGAGGCTGCATATATAAGGCTGCACTATATGGAGAGCTATGAGGCTGCATGTATAAGGCTGCACCATATAGAGAGGCTATGAGGCTGCATATTTGAGGCTGCACCATATAGAGAGGCTATGAGGCTGCATATTTGAGGCTGCACCATATAGAGAGGCTATGAGGCTGCATATATAATACACTATATAGAGAAATATAAGGCTGCACTACATGGAGAGATATGAGGCTGCATATATAATACTCCACTATATGAGGCTGTACTATATGGAGAGCTATGAGGCTGCATATATAAGGCTGTACTATAGAGGCTGCACTACATGGACAACTGAGCCTGCATTATACTGTATAGAGGGCTGTGAGGCTACGTTATATTGTATGGAGGGCTGTGAGGCTGTATTATACTATATGGAGGGGCAATGAGGCTATATTATACTATATGGAGGGCTGTGAGGCTGTATTATACTATACAGAGGACTATGATGCTACTATATGTAGGATAGTAGGGGTGCATTATAATAATTGGATGACTATTGGGGCTACCTTATGAATGGGGGACTATGGGATGCATTATAATACATGGAGGACTATGGGGGTCTATTGTAATATATGGAGGAATATGGGGATACATTATAATAATTAGAGGACTATCGTGGCGGGAGAAGGAAGACCGTATATACCAGGACGGGGGACATATATACCACGATAAGGGCCATATTCCCAGAGGGAGACCATATATAGCAGGATGGGAGACATATTTAAAAGGATTAGCTCCATATTCCAGTAGGATGACCATATATAGCAGGATGAGGGACATTAATACATAGACGGGTCAATTTGTGAGTCTTTATAGAACTTAGAACGTTACATGGGGCCCATACATCCGACCAACGTGTGCCCGTGGGTGGGGGGGGGGGGCCCGGTCTGAATTTCGCACCGGGGCCCACCAGACTCTAGTTACGCCACTGAGTATTATAGTAGTTATATTCTTGTACATAGGGGCAGTATTATAGTAGTTATATTCTTGTACTTAGGAGCAGTATTATAGTAGGTATATTCTTGTATATAGGAGCAGTGTTATAGTAGTTATATTCTTGTACATAGAAGCAGTATTATAGTAGTTATATTCTTGTACATAGGGGCAGTATTATAGTAGTTATATTCTTGTACATAGGGGCAGTATTATAATAGTTATATTCTTGTACATAGGAGCAATATTATAGTAGTTATATTCTTGTACATAGGGGGCAGTATTATAGCAGTTATATTCTTATACATAGAGGCAGTATTATAGTAGTTATATTCTTGTACATAGAGGGCAGTATTATAGCAGTTATATTCTTGTACATAGAGGCAGTATTATAGTAGTTATATTCTTGTATATAGGAGCAGTATTATAGTAGTTATATTCTTGTACATAGGGGCAGTATTATAGCAGTCATATTCTTGTACATAGAGGCAGTATTATAGTAGTTATATTCTTGTACATAGAGGGCAGTATTATAGTAGTTATATTCTTGTACATAGGGGCAGTATTATAGCAGTTATATTTTTGTACATAGGGACAGTATTATAGTAGTTATATTCTTGTACATAGGAGCAGTATTATAGTAGTTATATTCTTGTACATAGAGGCAGTATTATAGTAGTTATATTCCTGTACATAGAGGGCAGTATTATAGCAGTTATATTCTTGTACATAGAGGCAGTATTATAGTAGTTATATTCTTGTATATAGGAGCAGTATTATAGTAGTTATATTCTTGTATATAGGAGCAGTATTATAGTAGTTATATTCTTGTACATAGGAGCAGTATTATAGTAGTTATATTCTTGTACATAGGAGCAGTATTATAGTAGTTATATTCTTGTACATAGGAGCAGTATTATAGTAGTTATATTCTTGTACATAGGAGCAGTATTATAGTAGTTATATTCTTGTACATAGGAGCAGTATTATAGTAGTTATATTCTTGTACATAGGAGCAGTATTACAGTAGTTATATTCTTGTACATAGGAGCAGTATTATAGTAGTTATATTCTTGTACATAGGAGCAGTATTATAATAGTTATATCCTTGTATATAGGAGCAGTATTATTGTAGTTATATTCTTGCATATAGGGGCAGTATTATAATAGTTATATTCTTGTACATAGGGGCAGTATTATAGTAGTTATATTCTTGTATATAGGAGCAGTATTATAGTAGTTATATTCTTGTACATAGAAGTATTATAGTAGTTATATTCTTGTACATAGAAGTATTATAGTAGTTATACTCTAATAATGTTTGCAAATTTATTAAAGAAAAACTGAAATCTCACATGGTGATAAGTATTCAGCCGCTTTGCTCAGTATTGAGTATTTGCACCTTTTGAGCTCGTACAGCCATGAGTCTTCTTGGGAATGATGCAGTTTTTCCCCCTGGATTTGGGGATCCCCTGCCATTCTTCCTTGCAGATCCTCTCCAGTTCCATCAGGTCGGATGGTGAACGTTGGTGGAGCCATTTCCAGGTATCTCCAGAGATGCTCAATTGGGTTTATGGTCACAGAGTTAATCTTAAGCCGCTCCTTTGTTATTTTTAGCTGTGTGCTTAGGGTCACTGTCTTGTTGGAAAGTGAACCTTCGGCCACGTATGAGGTCCAGAGCTCTGGAAGAGGTTTTCATCCAGGATATCTCTGTACTTGGCCGAATTCATGTTTCCTTCAATTGCAACCAGTCGTCCTGTCCCTGCAGCTGAAAAACACCCCCATAGCATGATGCTGCCACCACCATGTTTCACTGTTGGGATTGTATTGGGCAGGTGATGAGCAGTGTTTGGTTTTCTCCACACATACCGCTTAGTATTATCACCAAAAAGTTCTATCTTCATCTCATCAGACCAGAGAATCTTATTTCTCATAGTCTTGGAGTCCATCATGTGTTTTTCTTGTAAACTCTATGCAGCTTTCATATGTCTTGCAGTGAGGGGAGGCTTCTGTTGGGCCACTCTGCCATATAGGCCCAACTGGTGGAGGGCTACAGTGATAGTTGACTTTGTGGAACTTTCTCCCATCTCCCTACTGCATTTCTGGAGTTCAGCCACAGTGATCTTGGGGTTCTTCTGTACCTCTCTCACCAAGGCTCTTCTCACACGATTGCTTAGTTTGGCTGGACAGCCAGGTCTAGGAAGACTTCTCGTGGTTCCAAACGTCTGCCATTTAAGGATTATGGAGGCCGCTGTGCTCTTAGGAACCTTGAGTACTGCAGAAATTCTTTTCTAACCTTGCCCAGATCTTTGCCTTGCCACAATTCTGTCTCTGAGCTCCTTGGGCAGTTCCTTTGACCTCATGATTCTCATTTGGTCTGACATGCACTGTGAGCTGAGAGGTCTTATATAGACAGGCGTGTGCCTTTCCAAATCAAGTCCTATGAGTTTAATTAAACACAGCTGGACTCCAATGAAGGAGTAGAACCATCTCAAGGAGGATCACAAGGAAATGGACAGCATGTGACTTAAATATGAGTGTCTGAGCAAAGGGGCTGAATACTTATGACCATATGATTTTCAGTTTTTCTTTTTTAATACATTTGCAAAAATGTCTACATTTGTGTTTTTTTTCAGTCCAGATGAGGTGAAGAGTGTACATTAATGAGGAAAAATTAACTTTTCTGAATTTAACAAATGGCTGCAATGAAACAAAGAGTGAAAAATGTAAAGGGTGTGAATACTTTCCATACCCACTGTAAATTCTTGTACATAGGAGCAGTATTATAGTAGTTATATTCGTGTACATAGGGGCAGTATTACAGTAGTTATATTCTTGTATATAGGGGCAGTATCATAGTAGTTATATTCTTGTACATAGGAGCAGTATTATAGTAGTTATATTCTTGTACATAGGGGCAGTATTATAGTAGTTATATTCTTGTACATAGGAGCAGTATTATAGTAGTTATATTCGTGTACATAGGGGGCTCTAATATACAGCGGGTGAAATAAATATTGAACACGTTACTAATTTTCTAAGCATTAATATTATTACCGGTGTTATGGAGATGAATTTCTCACCAGATGTTAGTAACAACCAATCCACACAGGAAAAGAAATCAAACCGTAAATACCCATAAAATAAGTTACCATATGTGGATTAATGAGAAATGATCCTGGGAAAAAGTATTGAACACATTACTGAAATGTATTTAATACTTGGTACTTCGGCCTTTGTTGGTGAAGCTCCAGACCCTCCTGTATGGAGACACTCATCCCTGCATTGCTTAGGTGGATTTTGAACCATTCTTCCACACAAACACTGTTCACCTCCTGTAGATCTCGTGGATCCTTCTATGAACGCTGAGCTTTAGTTCCTTCCAGACATTTTCTATTGGATTCAGCTCCGGTGATCGGCTCGGCCATTCTAGAAGATTTATTTTCTTTCTCTGAGATCAGTTGAGTGTTTCCTTGGCTGTGTGTTTGGGATCATTGTGTTCTGAAATGTCCACCCTCATTTCTTCATAATGCTGGTAGATGGCAGCAGATTTTTATTAAGAATGTCTCAGTACATTTGCATATGCAAATTGTCACTTAAGTAGACAAACTCTAATGCCACCAATAAGGGTAGCAATCCTAAAATTCATAATTGACTCTTTAACAAGCCTTTTAATATGACTTAGGATTTGTGCCAGATCAGAACCCCAAACTGCAGACGCTGCGTTTTGGGGTGACTGCCCCTCATCAGTGCAATGTGTGGGAATTTTGATCTGGCTGGATGAAAGGCTAAGACAAGGTTTGGGGGACTAGCTATTCTCCTTGCGGAGACTATTCTGCCAGCCAGCAGGTGAGGAGACTTTAAGAAGCAATGCTTCTCTGGGAAATTGCATATGCAAATTGTCACTTAGGTAGACAAACTCTCCTCAAAAAGTCTCCTCATCTGCCAGCTGGCAAAATACACTCCGCAAGGAGAATAGATACTAACCCAGACCTCAGTACATTTATCCATTCTTCCTCCCTTCAATTATATAAAGTTTGCCAGTGCCGTATGCTGAAAAACAGCCCCACCATGATGTTCCCACCTCTAGACTTCACTGTTGTTGGTCGTTTTGGAGTGATTTACCTTTTGTCCTACAAATATGGTGTGTATTATGGCATCCAAATAGGTCAATTTTGGTCTAATCTGACCAGACTATATTCTCCCTGTATTTCAGACTTGTCTAAATGTTGTTCAGTTCAGCAAACTTAAAATGTTCTTGAACATGTTTTCTTGTTTGGCAATGGAGTCTTGCATAGTGAGCATGCATACTGGAGCGTGCATACAGGTCAGGGGTGGGCAGCTCCAGGCCTCGAGGGCCGCACACAGTCCAGGTTTTCTGTATATCCCTAGCATTTGACAATTGGTAGTTTAATGTACTGCACAGGTGACAATTCCAACTGTCAAATGCTAAGGAAATCCAGAAAACCTGGACAGTGTGTGGCCCTCGAGGCCTGGAGTTGCACACCCCTGATACAGGTCATGGAGGGGGAGTGCACTACTTATTGTTTTCTTTTAAACAATTGCTGATTCCAGGTGTTTATGTAACTTTGTACAGGTGTCTTTGGCTCCTGGACAATTCTTCTGATAATTCATTTCACTCCTCTGTCTGAAATCTTGTGGGTAGCACCTGGTCATGGCTGGTTTATGGTGAAATGATATTCTTTCCACTTCCAGGCTATGGCACCAACAGTAATCACTGGAATCTTCAGTAGTTTAGAAATTCTTCTGTAACCAATGCCATTAGTATGTTTTACAATGATAAGTTTGTGATGGTTTTGAGACAGCTCACTCGTTTAACCCATCATGAGATGTTTCTTGTTTGGCTCCTTGATAATGAGATCAGTTGAACCAGCTGATCTTATTTTTCACTTAGTGGCTGGATTGTTCTCTAATTCATAATAATTTCAGCTGGTGTCATGACTTTCATGGAGTTTTGCATCTATCTTTCTTTGTACGTGCAAAACTGTGATAAAAATCCAGCACTCAGTCACTCTTCAAGTTTGAATATTTATTTTCAGTGAAATACCATCACATCAGGATCACACATGGAATGAATGGTGCTCTATAAATAAATAATAATAATAATAATCAGGGGCATACTGGTGTTTGTGCACACTGGTGTGCCCCTGATGTGATGGTATTACACTGAAAATAAATATTCAAACTTGAAGAGTGACTGAGTGCTGGATTTTTATCACAGTTTTGCACATTGAAGTCTGGCTCAGGACCAGGGCTGAATCCCTGAACCGTCAATCTCAACCAGGAGTGGTGTTAATTGAATCGGGTGCAATAACTTCTACTGCCCCTTACCTGTTTTGTACATTATCTTTCTTTGTAACCACAATAATTTTTCCCTGTGTCATTTCTCACTTTTACACATAATTTATAGACATCTGTGGCTTAACTTCTTTGTGTGGATGGGATGGGTTGTTACTGACATCTAGTGAGAATTTCATGTCAATAGCACCTGTAGAAATATAATTACGTGGAAAATTGTTGATCTGTTTATGGAGACACAGGGGTCAGTGGGTGCTCTCGTCCGCTGGCCCGGCCGCCTTTTGAAAGACCTCATGGACCAGGGCTCATCCCACTGAATGCCCAAATGCCTTACCCATGGGCAGAATACTACTCAGACAACAAAGGGTGAGAGAGCCACACTTTGGTTAGACTTTATTGGATCCCCAACAGTCAAAGGTATATAACTCATAAACAGCAAGAACACACAAAGTTACAAGCAACAGAGTCTTACCCTTTCGCTAGCTCACCAGGGATTAAAATGTTTGTGCTTTCGGGGCTTCCAGGGCCAACTACGCCTGTCCAGCAGCAAGCAGCATCCTACTTTTGGTGGACACCCACTGAGAAGGGATAGCAGCAACTAAGCAAGCTAACCGAATACAGCAAAGTCTGTAGCCAGGTGACTGAATTGTCCCAATCTTCCAGCCTAATCCTAGGATTCTAGGTTGACCTCCTGTAGAAAATGAGCTAGTTGTGTTCCTCTAGTCGGAAATGAAGCCCCTAGCTTGAGGTTATGAAGACGCAATGTAATCCTCTAGCCAGAAGTGAAGCCTCTAGGCCAAGAGAGGGCAATTCCAGGCTTCAAGGGCTGCACACAGTCCAGGTTTTCTGGATATCCTTAGCATTTGACAGTGGAATCCTCACCTGTGCAGGAGATTAAATTACCAACTGTCAAATGCTAAAGATATCCAGAAAACCTGCACTGTGTGAGGCCCTCGAGGCCTGGAGTTGTCCAGCCCTGCTCTAGGCTGAGATTATGATCTTCTAACTGGAGTCATAGGCCATAGGCTTAAGGCATGTAGCATATATCAACTGATGACTAAAGCAAGTCTTTTTTATGCCCCGCACCTTCACCTCATGCTATTGTGTTCTTACAGGATTGGTTTGGATAAGGCTTGTTCTCTTATTTGTCGGCATTTCAATCCGACGGCATAATTCTCCTCTGAATGATGTAGACAGAGGGGGTTGAGGCAATTTACATTTAGTTAGCAATCCATAAACTAATACAATGGGGGCTCCGAGCAGACTGATAATAAACAATGACTTACTTCTCATGAATTAACAAACAAAAGAACAATATGTCTGGCCTAATTAAGAATATTTATCCCACGACACTGATGGAAATATGTAGTGTTATAGTAGTTATCGTCTTGTACATAGGGTACAGTAATATAGTAGTTATTTTCTTGTATACAGGAGCAGTATTATGGTAGTCATATTCTTGTACATAGGGGGCAGTATTATAGTAGTTATATTCTTGTACATAGGAGCAGTATTATAGTAGTCATATTCTTGTACATAGGGGGCAGTATTATAGTAGTTATATTCTTCTACACAGGAGCAATGTTATGATAGGTATATTTTTGAACATAGGAGCAGTATTATAGTACTTATATTCTGGTATATAGGAGCAGTATTATAGTAGTTATATTCTTGTACATAGGGGCAGTATTATAGTAGTTATATTCTTGTACATGGGGCAGTATTATAGTAGTTATATTCCTGTACATAGGGGTAGTATTATAGTAGTTATATTCTTGTACATAGGGGCAGTATTATAGTAGTTATATTCTTGTACATAGGGGCAGTATCATAGTAGTTATATTCTTGTACATAGGGGCAGTATTATAGTAGTTATATTCCATATAGGAGACAATATTATCTCAATAAATAAGAATATCATCAAAAAGCTAATTTATTTCAGTAATTCAATAAAGTGAAATGCATGTATTATATAGAGTAATTACAAACATAGTGATCTATTTCAAGTGTGTTTTTCTGTTAATGTTGATGATTATGGCTTACGGCCAATGAAAACCCTAAAATCATTATCTCGAAAATGCGAATAATTACTACAAAACACCTGCAAAGGCTTACTAATCGTTTAAAATGGTCCCTAAAGGCCACTTCACACACAAAGATATCTGAGTCCAATATCTGAACAGATCTCTGGTTGCAGTGAAATCATGGATACATTGCTCCATGTTGTACACAGCCACAAAATGGAGCAATGTATCCATGATTTCACTGCAACCAGAGATCTGTTCAGATATTGGACTCAGATATCTGTGTGTGTGAAGTGGCCTTTAGTCTGGTTCAGTAGGCCACACAATCATGGGGAAGACTGCTGACTTGACAGATGACCAGAAGGCAGTCATTGACACACTCCACAAAGTGGGTAAGCTACAAAAAGTCATTGGAAATCAAGGTCACAGAGGAAGAGTGGAGGCCACAATCCAAGAATGTGGAGGAGGACTCGAGTGGCTACAATCCAAGAGTCTGGAGGAAGAGCGGAGAGACCACAATCCAAGAGTCTGGAGGAAGAGTGGAGAGACCACAATCCAAGAGTCTGGAGGAAGAGTGGATAGGCCACAATCCAAGAGTCTGGAGGAAGAATGGAGAGACCACAATCCAAGAGTCTGGAGGAAGATTGGAGAGGCCACAATCCAAGAGTCTGGAGGAAGAAGGGATAGGCCAATATCCAAGAGTCTGGAGGAAGAGTGGAGAGGCCACAATCCAAGAGTCTGGAGGAAGAGGGGAGAGGCCACAATTCAAGAGTCTGGAGGAAGAGCAGAGAGGCCACAAACCAAGAGTCTGGAGGAAGAGTGGAGAGGCCACAATCCAAGAGTCTGGAGGAAGAGCGGAGAGGCACAATCCAAAAGTCTGGAGGAAGAGAGGAGAGGCCACAATCCAAGAGTCTGGAGGAAGAGTGGAGAGGCCACAATCCAAGAGTCTGGAGGAAGAGTGTAGAGGCCACAATCCAAGAGTCTGGAGGAAGAGGGGAGAGGCCACAATCCAAGAGTCTGGAGGAAGAGTGGAGGGACCAGAATCCAAGAGTCTGGAGGAAGAGTGGAGAGGCCACAATCCACGGATGTGGAAGAAGAGTGGAGAGGCCACAATCCAAGAGTCTGGAGGAAGAGTGGAGAGGCCACAATCCAAGAGTCTGGAGGAAGAGTGGAGAGGCCGCAATCCAAGAGTCTGGAGGGAGAGTGGAGAGGCCACAATCCAAGAGTCTGGAGTAAGAGTGGAGGGACCAGAATCCAAGAGTCTGGAGGAAGAGTGGAGAGGCCACAATCCAATAGTCTGGCGTAAGAGTGGAGAGGCCACAATCCAAGAGCCTGGAGTAAGAGTGGAGAGTCAAGCTGCTTGAAGTCTAGTGTGAAGTTTCCACCATCAGTGATGGTTTGGGGAGCCATGTCATCTGCTGGTGTAGGTCCACTGTGTTCTATCAAGACCAAAGTCAGCACTGCCATCTACCAGGATATTTTAGAGCTCTTCATGCTTCCATCTGCCGACAAGCTTTTTGGAGATTTCATTTTCATGCAGGACTTGGCACTTGCCCACACTGACAAAAATACTAATACCTGGTTTACTAACCACAGTATCACTGTGCTTGATTGGAGCAATCTCGCCTGACCTAAACCCCATAGAGAATCTATGAGAGATACCAGACCCAACAATGCAGATGAGCTGAAGGCTGCTATCAAGGCAACCTGGGCTTCCATAACACCTCAGCAGCCACAGGCTGATCTCCTCCATGCCATGCCGCATTGATGCAGTAATTCATGTAAAAGGACCCGACCAAGTATTGAGCGCATTTACTGTACAGACTTTTCATTAGGCCAACATTTATGGGTTACAAATCATGATTTCAGTTGGCCTTATATAATATTCTAATTTTCTGAAATAATGACCTTTGGGGTTTCATTGGCTGTAAACCATAATCATCAACATTAACATAAATAAACACTTGAAACTGATCACTCTGTGTAATGACTCTATATAATATATGTGCTTGTTTCACTTTATGTATTGAATTACTGGAATAAATGATCTTTTTGATGATTTCTAATTCATTGACATGCACTTGTATTACCCTTCGCATGATAAAATCTACGACACTATAACATGTGATACCTCCAAGAGGGACAGTGTTACAAAATGTATGTAAAGCACTATGGAATTAATAGTGCTATATAAATGAATAAATATAATAAATATTATCTGCGTTTATGAACCAGGAATGATCTTAGAACAGTTTTCAATCCTTTTCCCTTCTCCTCTCTGCAGTTCATACATTACAGCACGGGGGGCAGTAATGAGCATAGAGTAAACATTTTCAAGGTTAAAAATAAGTGAGGTCTGTCCTCCATCTTCAGAAATAAGGTTGAAAAACAGCATTCTTTGTGCTTTGAATATTTCATTAAGTGTTTATGCATCGTATTCAATAATATTCTGATACCTGACTTTAATGTATGGGGTTTAAAAGCCCTTAGGACTATATAATATAAATCAATGTAATTCACATTTGAAATAATCCATTAAAATAGAAAAAAAATAAGAAGAAAAATAGAAAAAATGTATATATATTAGATTTGTAGGTGTTTTTAACATCTAATTAACCAATGAAGTGAATCGATCGGCAGTGAGATGTTCCATTGTATTTAATGCACGTCCTTGTCCTCGTCGAGGTTGATCAATGAACATGTTTTTTTTTCAATGGGCGTGAAGAGGACGAGCTTTTGTCCGACATTATTTTAAAGGATAAGAAGGGGCCACACGACAGCCCTAATCCTCATTCAGCCCTCGCTACTTACCATATGCTCCTCGCTGGGGCCTTTGTCTTCCCCTAGTAATATAGACATTTTCCTGTTTTAATGGATCACAGGGGATTCAGTTCAATATGAGCGAGCCTCAGATGTGCCGCAGTAATGAAGAAAAGCTGATTTTTTTTATTAGATTGAAAGGTGAAAAGAATCTACTATAGAATCTTAATTCTCCGCCTTCATCGGGCGCCTCGTAAGACGTCTTCTACTTGTGTGATTCCCTGACACACGTCTTCATCTTATACAATTGTCAATCAGAAAGCCAACGCTCCAGAGTGCCTAAAATAAAGTTTACCTATGCTAATGTGGCCATCCCCAGCGTGATCTGCTTATTACATCTAATAATAAAATATGGATATTAACATTACTGTCTGCAGTATCACATTACAAAAGAAAAGGAATCCAAATTCTTTACAAAAATATTGTAAAATATTGTGAAAGAAAAGTAGAAATTAGTTATAAACTCTTTCTAATATCATATATAATAATGTTTATTTATTTTGTAAATAAAATAATATTCAACATGAAGAATACATTTGTATTAATGGCTAATATAATAATGGGATGGAAAATAATAAGAATAATTATTATTATTATACAATGTAATATAATGAAAAAATATTGTTATTATTATTAATATTATTAAAATAATAATAATAATAATAATGTGAACTTTGTATTGTGAAGCGCTGCGGAATATGTTGGCGCTACATAAATAAAAATTATTATTATTATAATAAAAATAAAAGTAAAAATTAATTTAACTCTTTCTAAAGTTATATATCATGTATATTTATTTTGTAAATAAAAAAATATTCAACATGAAGAATACATTTGTAATAATGGCTAATATAATAATGGGATGGAAAATAATAATAATAATTAGTAATGTATTATTGTTATACATTCTAATATAATGAAAAAATACTTATTTTTAATTGTTATTTTTATTTTTTAATAATAATAATAATAATAATAATAATAATAAATAAAGAACAGTAAAAATTAATTCTAAGCTTTTTCTAATATTATATATAATTATGTATATTTATTTTGTAATATATTATACATTGTAATATAATCAAAACATATTTTTATTATTATTATTTTATAATAATATAATAAAAGAAAAGTAAAAGAAAATTATAAACTCTTTATAATATTATATATAATTATGTAGATTTATTTTGTAAATAAAAAATATTCAACATAAAGAATACAGTACATTTGTAATATTTGTTAATGTAATAATGGAAAATAATAATAATAATTAGTAATATATTATTATTATACATTTTAATATAATAAAAAATATTTTTTAATTGTTTTATTATTTCTAACAATAATAATAATAATAATAATAATAATAATGATAATGATGATACTGAAAGAAAAGTAAAAAATAATTTTAAACTGTTTCTAATATTATATATAATAATGTATATTTATTTTGTAAATACAAAAAATACATTTGTAATAATAATAGCTAATGGCCAATATAATAATGGCATGGAAAATAATAATAAATAATTAACAATAATGAATAATATATTATTATACAGTCTAATATTATAAACATATTTATTTATTATTATTTAGTATTAGTATTATTAAATAATAATAATAATAATAATAATAACAATAACAATAATATAACATCATATTTTTAATAATGATTATGTTGATGATAATCCAAATAATAATTAGTCATATATTATTAATAATAATATACTGATGAATAATATTACATACGTGCCAGATCGTGACACACTCGCCTCATACTGAACACTCAATGATCAGTGCATTCATGTCACGCTTCCGGAGGAAGGCGCCCTAGAGTGGACCCACTGGGCTGTGGTACCGAACTCCTCTGGGTGAGCTGATCCTAGTTTACCCAACCCCTATACAGGGATTGTCAGGGGCAAGCCCAGGGCGTCTAACTACCACAGCAGCTAGTACCAGGGGGGTGGCTCGTAAGGTTAGCCTATACTAAGGAATAGAGGAGTATTCCAGGTAACAGGGTACAAGGCTAGGAGGCCAGGAATGGTGCTACCGGGGAAGAGCACAGCAAGGGTTCCAGGAAACAGAGTACAAGGCTGGAGGACAGGAATGGAGCTACTGGGGAGGAGCACAGCAAGGGTTCCAGGACACAGAGCACAAGCAGGCCTGACCAACAGTCAGCAAGGCAGAAGCAAACTGACTTAATAATCAGGCACCTCCCATCAGTGGAGGTGGCCTGATATACCATGGGAAGAGCAGCTATTGGTCAAGGGGAGTATCAGGTTGGACCGTGCCGGCCCCTAGAGTCACAGGGGAGGAGTGCACCTAGCGCGCCGCTGAGTAGGCTCATGAAAATGACCATAGTAATGTGCTCATGTGCGAACCCGGTGGTCAGCTGACAGGAAGGGAACATGGTGACAGCTCCGAGACACAGCACGCCTGGATGCCGGACGCCCGGTCGGCAGAGGAGCAGGAGATGCCGACCCGGGAGAGGTGAGCTGGGAAGCGGTGCCAGGGGGCCTAACAGTTCACCTCTGGTAGCGATGTCAACTGTAGGACAGGTTCCACATTGAGTTCTCATGGTGGAACATCTGCAAGAAAGCTGAATTCTGTAGAGGGAACTTTGCAGATGAAAATGGTTTACTAAAGTGGTGAAGGAAGAATGTGGAGTTTTTGGAGTTAGGCGTAAGACTTTGCCATATGTGTTGGAGGGACAACTCGAATGTTGGGTTGTTGTTATATCCAAAGAAGAACTTTGAGCACCCCTATTTAACTTTGTAGCAACACTTTTCTGTTTTCGCGAAAGGCTGCCCTGTCCACACAATGAGGGTTAATTGAGATTGCCGTGGAAGAAGTCTGCTGAACTCCACAGTTTTGAAGCTCAACTCCACCAAATGTACACCATAACTGTAAGAACAACTTAGTTTAGTATACAGTTGCAAAAGTAATAGTCACCTTGCCTACTTTCTTCCTCTCTTGTGCCCCATGCTTCCATAGCCCCTACCAGGCTATATCGATGATGTGCCACCACAACTCCTGGTCATTATAGCCAATTATTGACTTTATCGATGATGTGTCACCACCATTCATGTCAACGCTACCGCCAGTGATTGCTTTCAATGGTCAAGTGATGTCAACACATTATTCCTGGAGATTGATGGGGAACTATGGAGTAATGGCACAGGATTGACAGGGGGATATGTAATGTTAATGGTATCAGCATTCCTTCATCACATTATATTATTGAAAGCTGCTGTTAAAATATGTAGTAGGGTTGGACACCTTCACTGGTTATGTTGATGGTGATTAATGATCTGAAGATAGTGGTGAAGACTTTTTCTAATTGTCAAATTATGGATTCTTAAAGGCTTTAACGGTTTCGACATTGAAAAATATTTTTTATTTACACTGATGAGCAAAAGGGTAACAATGTTTTGATCTTTTGACTTTCAGGCTTGGTATCTTACCATTCACTACAGCTTTGAACAAGAGACTAATTTCATTTTATAAACAATCATCTTGGCTATCTTTCATACATACGTTTAACTTACCTAATCATATGCTAAATAGTTGTATGCAGATTCTTGTCATGTGACTGCATTGTTACTGTTTTGCTCCTGGTGGTGAAATAATTTTTTTTTTTCATGCATGCTACAGATTAAAACCTGTTCTCACAATCCCTAATAGATTCATGTGTTATTAGACTGATTCCTAAGAGAAAGATCATTGGTTTGAATTAAGGAGCTGCAAAAAAGATTTCCCAAGAAAAGAGAAGCAGCATCATCCAGCTCATCGACAGTGGTGTCTCAGCCAAGAAAATTACCAAACTGCATCAGGTGAGGCCATGACAAGTGAAAGAATATGAAATGGAGTTTTTCCATCCATTCAAAAGCCAAGAGGTGAGGGCCAAGCAAAATATCAGAATCAACAAGTCGGCTCATCACAAGGTCTATCAGTTCTGGTGACAATCTCAGCAGAGGCTCGTCTGCTTTATAATAGTGAGATCACGGATGTGGGGCTAACGGATCGAGAAATTGAAGGAACTGTCAAGTTCGGTGGAGGAAGCCTGATGATATGGGGTTGTTTCACAGCCAAAGGTGTTGGATACTTGACCAGGATCGATGGTGATCTCAATGCTGTGCTATATGTGAGTATCCTGCAAGTGGAGTTGCTTAGTGAACTTCAATACTATAGGTATGAAAAGGACAACCTAGTGTCCAGCAGGACAATGGCCCGAAGCAAACATCAAGATTGGAGTAGAAATGGTTCATTGACAATGAAGTAGAGGTGCTGGAATGAACCCCAATATGCCCAGACCTCAATCTAATCAAACACTTGTGGGTAGAGTTGAAGAAACAGCTGTATACATGCCCAAGTGATCGACCAGTGTGCACCAATATTGGGAACGTGTAGAAGAGACCTGAGACATGTTGGAATTAGTGATGGGCAAGTGTAATCATTACAATTCGCTACTCACACGGATAGTACAGTATTCATGTTACTCGGCGAGTATCTCTGGAGTGATGTGTTGATTGTGAAAGACCTGACACATATTGACAGCTCCCTTCAGTACACAAAGGGAGTCGGCACCCCAGTGGGAGCAGATTGCATGCTAGGGTCTCTCTGGGGGGCACAGCAAGGTGTTTTATGAAGTGAAAATGCAAAAAAGCCCACCCTCCTGCCCTGTACCGGAAAGACTCGTTTCATAGCTGGATGTGTATGTGTAGACTAATTGGCTAACATTGGACTCGCTATTCCAATGAATATGCGAGTCTTACAAAGTACTCGTTACGAGCATAGCGAGTACAAATATTTCACTACTCGCTCATCGCTAGCTGGAATCTGGTCCAGAAGGATTCGGGCCTTGTTGAAAGCCAAAGGTGGATTTACAAAATACTAACAAAAAAATAAAAATGTATTTCTTTAGGAGCAAAACAGTAACAATGCAGTGATATGACAAGAATCTGCATAACTAATCATATGCTAAATATCTGCAAGTCACATTTATGTATGAGATAGCCAAGATGATTTTTTTTTATAAAATGAAGGTAGTGTCACGCTCAAAGCTGTAGTGGATGGTGAGATACTATCAGAAGACATGTACGAGGCTGTTGGGGTAACTCACAGAAGTTCGCAGTGTCTGGCCAAACAGCCAAAATCCTGAATCGTTTTTCTGTCCCTTTAAGAGGTTATTCTCTGCTTGGTGATAGATGGAGGTGAGTAGGACCCAGCTGATCTCCTACCTGCCTACCTTCAGCTGTCTATTTATAACTCTTGGCTCCCATGATGCATTGCTTGTGATAGCGTGTTTGGAGTTGGTGGTGCTTCCTGGCTCAGCAGTGCATTGTGGACTTCCTATGTAGTTTGCTGTATGGCTCTCCTTTTAAGCTAAGTCTTTCTCCCTCTCTCCTTTGTTTGCTTCCCTGGGGTTTTTCTTTTAGTTATTAGTAGGGAGTACGGAGCCTCCCTGCTGCCTGAGCCACAGATGAGGAGGGGGAGAGGGAGTGGGGGTGCTGTTGGCGGCGGATGAGGAGCGGGTGGGGGGTGCTGTCAGGAGCGGGGGTGCTGTTGTCAACCGCTGGTGAGGAGCGGGGGGGAATGGTGCCGTGTCAGCCGCGGTGGGGGGTGCTGTTGTAGCGGCGGCCCTCCACAGGAGTGGTGCGTTACCGGCTAACATCCAGGAGATGAGTGCAGCAGCTGGCGCCGCCCCTTCAACTCTGCCGCTCCCCCTGCCTCCTTGCCGCATGAGCCTGAGGGCTCACATTGTCCAATGGACAGTGCGGCCCTGGCTGTTAGTTAGGTTGACCAGAGTCCACCCTGTCTGATCCCTAGGTAGTCTTAGTTTGATGGACAGACAGGGATGAGGTATCCTGATCGGCAACAGTTGCGGAGACTGTATAGAGTTGTTAGGGAAGCCAGGTGTCAGCGCTAGAGTTTCTAGTGGTCACCATCTCCCTTTTGCCCTTAGCATCAGGGACTCCATTTCCCACCTCATCGTCTTGCGCTGGGTGTGTCCCTATACCCAGCGTGACAGATACGGAGCCTGACAGTCAAAATTTCAAAACAATGTTACCCTTTTGCTCGTCAGTATAGGTTAGTGGTTACCTTTAATAAAATTGCACTAATCTTCAGTCCTTCATTCATTTTCACTTACATATGATATGCAAGTTGCAACCTACCAAAGCATTCTCTTGTGGGAGGGTTTCTCTGTGTAATACAGGCTGGATGTGAAGTCTGTGTGTATCCAGGGAGTTGTTGTCTTTATTAGAGCCTATATTAGTACAGCTTCTATCCTGGACTTATTTCCCTTTCATGTGTTTTCCTCTTTTTCTCTGCCCTCCCTGAGACTATAGATTCTTTAACATCTCTCCATGATTTCTACAACCCCTTCCTCCTGCAATCTCTTGCAGAAAGAGAAGGAAGGGGGGAGCAGATTAAATTGAGAGAATCAGGAACAGCTCTGATGGATTTATAACATGGACTTACATGGGCTTACTGACTCTGCAGCAGCAAAATGGAAGACATTTTGAAATGAAAACTTCTAAGAAAGTTGATTGGTTTTGCATTAGGAATCAAAGGAACAGTAAAAGTAATCTGTCCCAAGGTGTTCATAGTCATTAAAGGGGAACTCTGGGGAGAGAAAGCATTTTAGTACAGTTCCTGCCCTCCTACATGATGAAGCAGAGCTGTACAGTGCAGTTCTAGGATCTATAGATTTCTTAAAAATTGATAAAATCATACCTGCTCCACAGCTCTGACTTCCCCCATGGGACAGATAAATTCGGCCTGGCAGCTTCATGTAAGAGAAGAGAAGAGGAGGTGTGTCAGGGGCATGGATTCTGTGAGCTGCAGGATCATCCTACATTCCTGCCCCCTCAGATTTCTGTATAGGTAGGGGGTGTGGCCGCCAGCCCCATGCTCACACTACAATCCTGTCTCTATATACAGGAGGTCCAGGCCTGAAATAACAATCATGTCACCAAGCAGATACAAATACATGCTGTGATCCTCTGCTTTATGATGATGCATAATGTGTAATGTTATTGTGAGGCTAGGAGCACAGTAAAGCATTACATTGATCGATTCAGCTATGCATGGTCCCCCTTCCTCCATATGAACATGACAGCTTCCTATCTCTCCAACTTTCAATGGATCATCATCATCATCATCATCATCATCATTGGAATGTAGGATGATCCTGCAGCCTCCAGGGTCCACACCCCTGACACACCTCCTGTTCTCTGCTGCTGCATGAAGCTGCCAGGCTGAAATGTTATGTCCCATGAGGGAGGGGGAATCAAAGGAGCAGATATGATTTTATTGATTTCTAAGCGATCTATTGATCTTAGAACTGCAGTGTACAGCTCTGCTTCATCATGTAGGAGGGCAGGGACTGTACTAAAAAACCCAAGAATTCCCCTTTAAGATAACAATATGAAGACAGGACACAGAGAGCAGGTTGACTTCAGACTCCAGCTGATCACAAACTACACTGAAAAATGGAAACCACCACGGGCTACAATTGCTTTTTCTTAGAACTCAGTGTATGATACATGATCCTCCAAGCATAGAGGTGCAGCCAGGTAATTAGGCTACACTCTATATATATCCCATTCTGTCATATGTGTATCTACCAGTGGCCTTGGGGATGTGACGTCACAGTCAGCCAATTGCTCCTCCAGGCCCGGGGGGCAGAGTGGTGCACAGGTGGTGGTTGCATGATATAATCAATTGAAATACATATGACTGCTTTTCTCGCTATTGCCAGTTTTTTTTCTCCATAAACAGCGCTGAAGCACCGCAGAGCAATTAGTGGGAATATCGGCTGCTAATTCCCATTTCAGGAGACTATGGTGACATCCAGGGTCACAATTTGAATATGAACAGTATTGGAAAATGTCCATCAAAATGAATAAAATCAATGGAAAAAGGGGTCGTCTCTGCTGGAAAATCCCTGCTAGTCTGTGGGGCCCCTGACAATAACTGATCACAAAGTGTCCCCTTGTTGGGAACCCGTCATCAGCTGATCCCTGTGGGGAATGCAGGCAGCAAGTGTCCAATTTCCCACTAGGGCCACCACAGGGGAAATAAGGTATTGCACAGTGTCTATTCAGGTGGATGGTTTGTCTGTGTATGTCCCCTCCGAATTGTAAAATGCTAGGAATATGTTGGTGCTATATATAAATAAAATTATTATTATTGCCTATTGAGAGGGATAGTTTGTCTGTGTAATGCAGAAAAGACAGGTCCTTCAGAAAGGGAGATAAAAAACTGAGAGGTGAGGATTCACGTCTGCTAAGATTTCCCTGGGGTTATTGTGAAAATGTTTTTTTTAAATTGGACAATTAGATCTACACAAAGAAGCTTTTTATTTGCAGCAAATATTCCCTTCCAGGACAGAAGGGAGATCCCGGTGCGCCAGAATCCGGATCTGGTACGTCTACCGACCAGAGGGATCTGGTCTCGGGACAGAGGACCAGCTCTGAGTACGGTGTGGGTGTTCATCCCCGAGCCATTGAACCGGAGGCCCGAGCTTCTAGAGGAAGTTGTGCCATGCATAGGGGACGTGTGCCATGCATCAGGGATGTGTGCCATGCATAACGGATGTGTGCCATGCATAGGAGACATGTGCCATGCATAGGGGACGTGTGCCATGCATAATGGGCATGTGCCATGCATAGGGGACGTGTGACCTGCATAGGGGACGTGTGCCTGCATAGGGGACATGTGCCACGCATAGGGGACGTGTGCCAGCATAGGGGACGTGTGCCATGCATCGGCAGGGCCGCACTGTCCAATGGACAATATGAGCCTTTAGACTCAGGCGGCAAGGAGCAGGGGGAGCCGCAGAGCAGAAGGGGGCGGCGCCTGCACCATGCAGCCGGCTCCTGTGTGACGTGCGCCGGCTGCATAAGGTAAAATCACCAGCGGCGGCTACCGACAGCACCCCTCTCCCTGCTCCTCACCCACCGACAGCAACCCCACTCCACGCACCCGCGGCCGCAGACAGCAACCCCACCCCACCAACCCACGGCCGCCGACAGCAACCCCCCCCCCCCGCTCCGTACCGGCAAAATATGTTTTTTTACAAAAAAAGCACTGGCGACACATTAGCGACGCGGGATTGCCGTGACAGAGACAACAGCGCTACACTCACATAGCGGGTGGGAAAGCCGACTTCACTGTCGGCTTTCCCTTCCGCTATTTGAAATGAACAGCGATGTGAAAGCGACGCACCAGCGATCCCGGCCAGGTTGTATTGTTATCGGTATCGCTGGTGCGTCGTTATGTGTGACGGGGCTCTATACTTATAGGACCTCTGATGATGTCACAATCATGGCCCAAGGAAGATCACATCGCTATGACATCACCGGAGGTCCTTAAGCTAAATGCACAAAGCACCAGGAGCCAGGTACTGCAGACCACTTACACCCACACACCCTACACTCACCCTGCACTCACACTCACCCACCACTCACACTTACCCTGCACTCACGTCACACTCTGCCCTGCACTCACATCACTCTCTGCCCTGCACTCACGTCACACTCTGCCTGCACTCACGTCACACTCTGCCCTGCACTCACGTCACACTCTGTCCTGCACTCATGTCACACTCTGTCCTGCACTCATGTCTCACTCTGCCTGCACTCACGTCACACTCTGCCCTGCACTCACACTCACACTCTGTCCTGCACTTACGTTACACTTAGCCCCTGCACTCACGTTACACTCACCTTGCACTCACCTACACACTTAGACCCTACACTAGCACTCACTTGCACTCACCTCACACTTAGCCATACACTCACCTTGCACTCACCTCACACTTAGCCCCCTACACTCACCTTGCACTCACCCACACTTAGCCATGACACTCACCTTGCACTCACCTCACACTTAGCCCTGCACTCACCTTGCACTCATCACACTGTCTTGACGCAAAACCCGCGTCGCTGATTGGTCGCGCCCGGCCAGCCGCGAACAATCAGCGACGCGGGATTTCCGTTACAGCGAAACAGGCACAGTCCACCTGGTCTCCCAGCCCCCCTCCGCTCGTCTCCTGCCCGCTGCTCACCTGCTCCACGCTTCCTCCCGGCCGCCGCTCCATGCTCCATCTGCCCGCCACTCACCCTGCCATTCTTCTTCTTCTTTTCGTGGCATAGACTCCAGAAATTCAAAGGCCGCAGGGGGTGGGGGTGGAGCTACCAAAGGGGGCGCTGTAATGGCCATGAACAAGGGCACGCCCACCACAGGGCTATGTGCTTGGACACGCCTACTATGATGCCCCCTGTTAACTTCGCCTCCTGAGGCCTTGGAATTGTTGACGTCTATGCTGGAGAAAGAAGAAGAAGACATGCTAGGGTGAGAGGTGGCTGTACAGAAGCATAGAGTGGGTGAGAACACTTGCACAACCGCACTGCCGTACACCCACACGGCCATACACCCGCACCACCGCACACCCACATATTCTAGAATACCCGATGCGTTAGAATCGGGCCACCATTTAGTATATATATATATATACTGTATATATATATATATATATCCCTCACAAATTTAATCCCTACCATACTGTCTCTCCACCCCAAATGCTGTCTCTCCCATCCTGTGCACTGTCTCTCCCCTTGTGCGGTCTCTACTCTCTCTGTGCAGTCACTCACCCCTGTGCACTGTCTCTCCCTTGAGCCTGTCTCTTACCTGTGCTTGTTCCCCTCCCTGTACGCTGTGTCTCTCCACTGCACCTGTCTCCACCTGCACGTTATCTTCCCCCTGCACCTGTCCCCTCCCCTGTACGCTGTGTCTCCTCCCTGTGCCTGTCTCTCCCCTGGTGTCATTTGCCCCCGACAGGGCCCCCTGAGTGTTGCCCCACACCCCACCCTCGGGGGTCATGCGCTGCCCCCACACCTCACCCTCAGGGGCCCCTGAGCGCTGCTCCTACACCGAGGGGCCCCTGAGCGCTTCCCCAAAACAGGGGGCCTTTGAGCACTGCCCCCAACACCAGGGGGTCCTTGAGCACTGCTCCCACACTGGGGGGACACTCAGGGGCCCCTTAGTGCTGCCTCCCCCTCCTCCCTTCTAACCTTAGCTGCAGCCGCTAATCTCTCAGACTCTCAGCCTGTACTGTAGAGTGAGCTGCAGCTGCTGCCTGTGTGTGCGGAGATACAAGAAATAGAGCAGCTGCAGATCTCACTACATGACAGGCTGTCTGAGATGAGTGGCTGCCACTGTGGGCAGAGGTGTATCTAGATTTTCTGGCAGTTCAGTTTAGCGCCCCCCCCCCCCCCCCCCCCCCGCGGTCTGAGTAGACGTCATGTGACCAAGTGACCAATCATCCATATGCGATTTTTAAACTTACAGGAACAGTGACTGCTGAAACCAGGAAGAGCTGACAGTGAGTATATTACACGTTGTTAGGAGTGGGCTAAAATGCGTTTGTGTTCCCTTGCGCTTTTTAAAAGTACCCTGCAAATGCAACGACTCACCGTAGCCGGGTTCTGCACGTCGCAGGCGTCTGCTTCTCCTTGTCACGGAACCGCGCCTGCGGCTGTGGGGCCCGGTGGTCCAGATCAATAGGGGATGGCTGAACAGTTAAGGGGTTAAATCTTGTCGTGACGTCACCTGTGAGATTTCCGGTGATGTCCACCGGCGCTGCTTGGGCCTCTGGGGGATGGAATGCAGCAAGATGGGATGCTCGCCACAGGATGAGCGGGAGTCCCCGGGGCCTAGAGCTGCACAAGATGTTGTGAGGCAGCTTAGTCAGGCTGCTGTTAGATCCAGGAATTAAAGCGCAGACACACCAAAGTCTTTTAGTTACCTTTACTGGTGGATAGCAGGTACACTTGGACCGGGTGAAGGTGAGGTTAACACTCCTGGAGATTCACAGCAAGCAGTGTGTAGGCTTCCTTTCTCTGTCTTCTCTAGTGAGGTCGGGGAGGATGTGGAATCCTGCCCGGACCGGGGTATACGTTCAGTGGAACGTGCTTCACCTGGGTAACTGCACTGAGGGCACTGTTACAGGGATGATTCAACGTCTCTCCTCTTCCCTGGGCTCTCGTTGGTGGGTGTGGCAGGTGAACACGGGGCTAAACTCCCTGTTTGAAGTGCTGGTTCCTGTGGTGGCTAGATAGCTCTCACAGCTTGGTTCCAGTAACCGGTTGGTAAGAGAGAGAGTTAGGGTAACTCTAGTGTCCCTGAGAGGTGCTTTCTCCTTCCCTATGACCCCAATTGCAAGGGTCTCTCACTGGGCAGGTGTGCGGGTTCTGGGCCTAGTATGGCTCCAGAACCGGTGGATGCACACGTCCTGCAGCTCTTCTAGCGTCTGCACACTCTGGTGTTTCTCCCTCCAGGACCCTATTTATAGGGGGAACTGGCTCAAAGTGACCAGTGGAGCCCCCCTAGAGGCCTGGGGTGAAACAGGTGTTAAAGGTGTACTAAGGTGTTTGTGTGAGTGTTGCTTTGCTGTTACTGCTACATTCATGTACCAAGGGTTCTGTGTTGCCCAACAAGGTGCCAGGGTGCCACATTCCCCCTTAGTTAACTTCAGTTCTCCCGGACTGAGCAAAAAGTTTTTCTTTTACAACTTAACCTCTATATGTTATAACAGTTAATAACAGGTATTTACAGAGTCTTAAGGAAAAATACAAAAATCACTGAAAAGGAAAAGGGAAAAACGGGAAAAATATGAAAAGCAGTCCATACGGCACTAGTCCATCTGCCGCAGGCTGGGAAAAGGTAAGCTTTAGGTCACACAAGTCCTGTGACAATTGTCCAAGTTTATGAAAAGGGAAAAAGGGTAAAGTCCAGCAGCAAAGTCTCTGATGGCTTAAACACATACAAGGGTATAGACTTTTTACATTCTCTATGGGTGTCTCTGCTTGGGAGGCCGGTGTAACCTTTTCACCGTACCAGGCACTTTCTGTCCCCAACTTAATATACTTGGGACAGGGCCCAGTTCCTCCACCCTTCTGTACATTACTTTTTACAGTTTCTGAAACCAGGTACTATTTACATTCACTAACAGGTAATATGGTTTCACTACATTTTAAACCCATTCTCCATATTTGCTTGGGGGTTGTCCTAATGTACTACGTGTGGATTTGCATAGTGTGGGTGTTTCAAAAGCTGTTGGTGTAGTGTACAAAGTGGTTCTTTCTCTATTTCTGCTTTGTGGAATGCCATAGTAAGTACGTAATCTATGTACTTGACTATCCTCTGTAGGTAGTTGTGTAGGAATTTTCTCTCTTACTGTGGGACTAGCAGGTTCACCGATTACAGGAATCTCAGGTTCCAAAATAACAGGCTGCATCTCTTGCACTTGAACTTGTTCTTGTTGAACTTGTTGGATAGGTAATGGTTGATTTTCCACAGGCTGGTAGAAATGCATAACTGGTAAGATGAATGCACCATTGCATTGGGGCCAGTTGGCTGGTAAATATCCAATGTCTGTATGGACTAGGTTTTCTTTTGGTTCTTCAACAGTAGTTACTGCAGGGTAACTGGTTACTTGAGGTTTTAACTGTTCTGGACATTTCTTCAAATGATCCCTTGACACAGTTGCGAAGGTAATTCCTTGATCTTTACTAATAACCAAGTTTTGGAATTGTCATATTGCAATGGCATAATTGTGTAGGGTTCAGATTCCCAAATGTCATCCAATTTGTTGGTTCTTCTTTTTCTTTTTAGCACTAAGTCACCTGCTGCAAGAGGTTCTGCTGAGGCGTGCTTGTTAAAGTCTTTTTCTTGTTTGGTTCTGCTGATTTCTAGGTTTCTTTCAACACTCTCTTGTACCTTTTTGTACTGGTCTTGGCGTTGGTTTACCCAATCTTCATCAGAAGAATCTTGTGTGGGTTCGATGGTTCCCATCTGTAAATCAATTGGTAGTTTACCTGGTCTTGCCCGCATCAGGTAAGCAGGTGTGTAGTTGGTTGAGCTAACAGGTATGTGGTTGTAGATGTCCACAAGGTCTGGAAATTTTTCAGGCCATTGATTTCTCTCTTTAACTGGTAAGGTTTTGAGCATATCAATGACATTGTGGCTCATTTTCTCACATAGACCGTTTGTCTGGGGATGATAAGGTGTGGTCCGGATATTTTTACACCCATATAGCCCTAAGAATTCTTGAAACAGAGCTGATTCGAAGGCTGGCCCTTGGTCAGTCAAGACTTGGTCTGGATACCCATGGGGGCGACAGAAGTAACTCTGGAAGGCTTTGGCTGCTACCTCCGCAGTTAAATCTTTAACTGGAACTACTACCAGGAATCTTGAATAGTGGTCAACAATGGTGAGAGCGTAAGTATACCCAGTGCGACTTGGGGTAAGCTTCACGTGGTCAAGAGCAACTATTTCAAGGGGTTTGGTGGTAACAATTGGCTGCAAAGGAGCTTTCTGAGTTAGATGGTCTTTCCTTCGAAGGTGACATGGTCCACAGTTCTTACACCACTTGTCAATTGAGCCTCGCATACCGACCCAGTAGAACCGATCTTTCAGGAGCCTCTCCAGCTTCTTCCATCCAAAGTGTCCCGCATCATGATGGTAAGCTTCAAGGATCATTTGGACTTCGGTTTTTGGAACCACAATCTGCCAGATGAGCTCGTGTGTTCTGGGATTCAGATACCTTCTGCATAGTTTACCTTGGTAGACAAACAACTTCCCCTTTTCTTTCCATAGGCGCTTAGCATTTTGGGAGGCATCAGGGTCCATGCTGGCGTGTTCTTGAGTTATCAGCTCTCTTACCAAGCTGACATCTGGATCGTTAGCTTGAACCTCCTTCCAGTCATGGTGAGGTAACGGGTTCACGGTCCTCTCTACACGTCTCTGGTTCGCCTGATGACACGTTGCTGTGCCCGTACGGTGGAAAGCAGGTAGTTCAATCTCCTCCATGTCATCTATGTCTTCTCCCTCTTCAGGAAGGTTAGGCATTCTGGACAGGGCATCAGCATTGCCGTTCTTGTGAACTGCCCGGTATTTTACAGTAAAATCATAGTTTGAGAGTCTTGCTACCCAACGCTGTTCTAGGGCTCCCAGCTTTGCAGTCTCTAAGTGTGTTAGAGGGTTGCTATCAGTGAAAGCTGTGAACGGGGCGGATGCCAGGTAATGCTTGAAACGCTCTGTGATTGCCCAGACCAGGGCCAGGAACTCTAGCTTGAAGGAGCTGTAGTTCACCGGGTTCCTTTCCGTGGGACGGAGCTTTCTGCTGGCATAGGCTATCACCTTTTCCTTCCCTTGCTGACGCTGAGATAGGACTGCTCCTAAACCTTCATTACTTGCATCAGTGTACAATGAAAACGGGAGATTGTAATCAGGGTAGGTCAGGATCTCTTCTCCTGTTAAAGCATCTTTTAGCTTCTGGAAGGATTGTTCCTGTTCTGGGCCCCAGTGGAACGGGGGTCCCCTGATCTTGCCGTTTTTGGATTGACCTACTAGGAGATCTTGCATGGGGGCGGCTATCTTGGTATAGCATTTGATGAATCGTCGGTAGTACCCTACCAGTCCTGGAAACTGACGTACCTCCTTGTGAGTAGTGGCTGCTGGCCAGTCCTTGATGACGGTTACTTTATCCGGATCTGGTGCTACGCCTTCTGCACTGACCACATGTCCGAGGTATTGGACCTTGGGTTTCAGCAGGTGGCACTTGGACGTTTTCAGTTTCATCCCGTACTTGGACAGTGACTCGAACACTTCACTCAGGTGCTGCAGGTGATCTTCATAGGTCTGAGAGTATACAATGACATCATCAAGGTATAACAGGACAGTCTCAAAGTTCTTGTGGCCCAAACAACACTCCATTAGTCTCTGAAATGTTCCTGGGGCATTGCACAACCCGAATGGCATACTGTTGAACTCGCAGAGCCCCATAGGAGTCGTGAAGGCTGTCTTCTCACGATCCTCCTCTGCAACGGAGACCTGCCAGTACCCACTAGTAAGATCTAATGTGGAGAAGTAGTTGGCAGATTTGAGTGCAGCTAGTGACTCTTCTATGCGGGGCAACGGGTATGCATCCTTGTGTGTGACTTTATTGATTTGTCTGTAGTCTACGCACATCCTCATACTACCATCTTTCTTTTTAACCAGGACTAGTGGTGCTGCCCAGGGACTACAGCTATCCCTAATGACTCCTACATTTTTCATGTCCTGAAGCATCTCTTTGGCTTTTTGGTAGTGTGTGGGTGGTATAGGCCTGTACCTTTCTTTGATAGGTGCATGGTTGCCTGTGGGGATATGGTGTTGTACCCCTTTAATCCTCCCAAAGTCAAGTGGGTGTTTACTGAACACTTGCTCATACTCCCGAACTACCCGGTATACTCCATTTTTCTGATGAGAGGGTGTGTTGTCAGTTCCTACACTGAGCTCCTGACACCATTTCTCTAACTGATCTTTGGAGTGAGGGGGTTCATCAGTGACTGTTTGGGAAGAGGATTTTACATCAATTACAGCATTATTTTCAACCTGGTATAATTTTGCGACAGTTGCATATCTTGGCAGTCTGACCTCGTCATCACCATAATTTAATATGCGTACGGAGACTCTCCCTTTTCTCACGTCGACCAACCCTCTGGCTGTCAAGAGTGTAGGACTACTGTCAGACATTACAGGTTCTACTACAGCTTGGTAGTCCTGCCCTCTGAGGCCTATGGCTGCTGGACACCAGATCATCATTTCACTTCTGGGTGGTACCACAATTGGAATGGGATCTGTGACCCGTACTCTGCCAATTTCACCATTTGACAATGTTACCTGTTGTTGATAAACCAGAGCTCGGATCTATTTTTTAATAGCTCTCTTCTCTCTGGGTCTACCAGCTTCAACACTCTGTTGGAGTAAGAACAACACTTCATCTATGCATTTAACCATAACATTAGTACCCAGTATTACATGGGGATCCCTGGCATTTGGTTTATCCTGAACCATTACGATACCCTGGTCCTTCAGCTGCACCCTCCCCACCTTTACTGTAACTTCCCATTGTCCCTCTACTGTAACTATAAACCCATTAGTGGCTTCAATGTTCAGATCAGGGTGTGGGGGTTCTAGCTCAACATCTAGCCAGAACCGCTTGTAAAGGATATATGGGATGGTTGTCACCTGGGATCCAGTGTCTATCAAGGCGGAGGTAGCGATGCCATCGATGAAGATTGGTAGGAATGGACAGTCTCCTACGTACTTGTATTCCCAGTTGGTTGGGCCTGGATAGTCTACTCCTGGGGTTGGCCCTTCTCGCCCAGGGGTTGCTCGTTTAAAGGACGGGATTGGTAGGTACGTCCTCCTTTGTCGCAGTCGCTCTTTTGGCAGATGTGATGTCCATCAGGGGAGTAACGAGCTGGGGGTTTTCCTCGCGGCGGCTGTGTCTTTCTCTTCATCCAGGGGACGTCGTTGGGGCTGTCAACGAGCTGGATCTTATCCGATGACCTTGCTTCTGTCTTGGGTCTTCTCCCAGCTTGGAGCTTGGCCATGTCCTTCATCAGCTGCTCTACATTAGCACACAGTTGTTCAAACCGGTCGGGTGTTATAGTCTGTGCGCTGGACTGAACCATAGGGATTGGAGATGCTGCTGTCGGCACGGAAGGGGTGTCAGTATACTGCTGCTGCGATGTTAGATCAGGCATTGCAGAGAGCCGTTGTCCCCGCACTGTTAAGTCTCTCAAAGTGTCAAACTCTGCGCCAGGATTTTGCATGGACCACCAGCTTGCCTGCTTTCTATCATCAGGTAGTCTAAGTCCCACAATAAACTGTTCAGTTAATGCTTTGTTTTCATCCCTGACACTATCGGGATCGACTTTCTTTAACAGTCTTAGTGCTTCTTGCAAGCGCAGTGAATAGTCCAGGACACCTTCCTGTGCCCCTTGTTTACAATGGTAGAATGACAGTCTTAATTCGGCCTCAGTATGATGTTCAAAAACCCGGGTTAATTTAGCGAATATCTGCTCCACAGACTCCTGAGTCTCTATAGACTAGTTTTGGCTTTGCAGCTCGGCTGCGCCTGTTAACTGTCCCATAATAACTGAAGCCCTCTGCTTACCGGTCAGGGCATACATATCCAGCACTTGGCAGATCTTCCTTTGGAACGTCTCCAAGGTACCGGGTGAACCGCTGTACTTTGGTAACCAGGCTGCGTTCGGAACGTATGGCAGGGATATCGGCATAATCGGAGCGGGTTGTTGTTGCATACCGCCGGCAGGTTGCTGTCCATCTGGATGTACGTTTAGCGGTGCCGCTTGGTTTAGTAGCGGGGGTGCCGCGTTCTGGGAATCCAGGTTACTCATCCTCGCTCCCACTTAGTTAAGCGCGGCCAGTCCTTTCGGTTTCAAACGGAAGTGTCGGCCTCGCGATGAGGAGTGAGGCACCACGGGAGTTTCCGGTTCCTGCTGTGTTCAGGGGAAGTCGTCAGAGCGTGGGGGCGGGGCCTATCTTCGCGCCCTTTGCACATGAACGCCCCTTCTTTTCCCGCCTTTCGCGCAGCAATGGCGGTTCAAATATACAGTTCGATATTTACAGTCATTAAATAGCACACAATACCCGTTAAGGAACGGGCCTGCTCGAATCCTGTTCGTGACGCCAAATTCTGACTCACCGTAGCCGGGTTCTGCACGTCGCAGGCGTCTCCTTCTCCTTGTCACGGAACCGCGCCTGCAGCTGTGGGGCCCGGTGGTCCAGATCAATAGGGGATGGCTGAACAGTTAAGGGGTTAAATCTTTTTGTGACGCCACCTGTGAGAGTTCCAGTCATGTCCACCGGCGCTGCTTAGGCCTCCGGGGGATGGAATGCAGCAAGATGGGATGCTCCCCACAGGATGAGCGGGAGTCCCTGGGGCCTAGAGCTGTACAAGATGTTGTGAGGCAGCTTAGTCAGGCTGCTGTTAGATCCAGGAATTAAAGCGCAGACACACCAAAGTTTTTTAGGTACCTTTACTGGTGGATAGCAGGTACACTCGGACCGGGTGAGGGTGAGGTTAACCCTCCTGGAGATTCACAGCAAGCAGTGTGTAGGCTTCCTTCCTCTGTCTTCTCTAGTGAGGTCGGGTGGATGTGGAATCCTGCCCGGACCAGGGTATACGTTCAGTGGAACGTGCTTCACCTGGTTTAGCTGCACTGAGGGCACTGTTACAGGGATGATTCAACGTCTCTCCTCTTCCCTGGGCTCTCGTTGGTGGGTGAACAGGGGGCTAAACTCCCTGTTTGAAGTGCTGGTTCCTGTGGTGGCTAGATAGCTCTCACAGCTCGGTTACAGTAACCGGTTGGTAAGGAAGAGAGTTAGGGTAACTCTAGTGTCCCTGAGAGGTGCTTTCTCCTTCCCTATGACCCCAATTGCAAGGGTCTCTCACTGGGCAGGTGTGCGGGTTCGGGCCTAGTATGGCTCCAGAACCGGTGGATGCACACGCCCTGCAGCTCTTCTAGCGTCTGCACACTCTGGTGTTTCTCCCTCCAGGACCCTATTTATAGGGGGAACTGGCTCAAAGTGACCAGTGGAGCTCCCCCTAGAGGCCTGGGGTGAAACAGGTGTTAAAGGTGTACTAAGGTGTTTGTGTGAGTGTTGCTTTGCTGTTACTGCTCCATTCATGTACCAAGGGTTCTGTGGTGCCCAACAAGGTGCCAGGGTGCCACATGCAACATGTTGCATTTTTGTACGTCTGAGGATGTTTGGTATATATGCAAGCAGCTCAATGGAACCACACTGCCATATAGGTGGCACTGCAGCCAAGCGGAGTGTCTGGCCGTCCAGATCTCTCTTTCTCCTCACCTCTCTTCTCGCTGCTCCAGTCTCCTCAACATTTGCTCTGCCACTCTGCACATATCAGCACAGTGGCGCTCAGTGATGACAACATCGTGCCCCGCCATGCTGAGCTGCAGAATGCAGACAGTGGCAGAAGAGACTCTAGAGAAGAATGCACTGCAAAGGCGGCTGGGACTATAGGAATCTGCGGGGGGCTACCACTGGTACACAGACCTCGTATGCACGTGGCTCCGCTCCGTACATCTCATACAGATACAGCTCCGCACACCTCGTACACACGCGGCTCCGCTCTGTACACCTTGTATGCATGAGGCTCCGCCACGTACACCTCGTACGCACGCGGCTCCGCTCCGTACACCTCGTACGCACGAGGATCCGCTCCGTACACCTCGTACTCACGTGGCTCCGCTCCGTACACCTCGTACGCACGCGGCTCCGCTCTGCAGCGCTTAGTTACCCGTTGTTTACCCTGGTTAGCTGCTCCCAGCACTTGCTGTGCGGCGCTGGGAGCTCGTCCATCATTAGTCTCCCGCTGTCACACGCGCCGATACTGGCCGCCCAGCGGGAGACCAACGATAAATTTATGGTCCAGGTCATTTACCAGCGATGAATGACATCACTACAACGTCACCAAGTCACGTTGCAACGATATCGTTACCGATATTGTAGCGTGTAACGGGGCCTTTGGGCTGGTTTCACACTGCAGTTTTTTCCCTGATCAGGTTCCATCAGTGTTTGTGTGCCAAAACCATGAGTGACTCCAAAACCCAGAACAGGTGTCAATCTTTCAATTCTAGTTTTTCTCTGCAAGTTCCTCTCCTAGTTTTGGCACACAAACTTGATTGAACCTGATTAGGAAAAAAACTGCAGTGTGAAACCAGCCTTAGGCTGGGTTCACACCACGATTCAATCTGATCCAGGGCTGTCCGTTGTAAACCGGACAGCCCCAGACCGGATTTCAGCCCCATAGTATTCTATGGGGCCAGATGGAGCCAAATGGGAGCTATCTGCCATCCGGTTTCATTCTGTCCGGCAGAATCTGGGAGGATTGGGATTATAGGTTGACCCCTGACAGCCCCGGATTGGATCTGGCTGTGGTGTGAAGCCAGCCTTAGGCTGGGTTCACATTGCGGCGGCGTCCGGTCCGGGGCTGTCAGGAGTGACAGCCTGGACCGGAGTTTTGCTGCATAGAATACTATCGGGCTGCACGGAGCTGGATCACGCCGGGTGCGCGTTCCAGCTCTGTGCAGCCCGATAGTATTCTATGCAGCAAAACTCCGGTCCAGGCTGTCACTCCTGACAGCCCCGGACCGGACGCCGCCGCAATGTGAAGCCAGCCTTACCCTTACAATTCTGGTCTCCAGTGTATAAGAAAGACATAGCTGAACTAGAGCAGGTCCAGAGAAGAGCGACAAAAGTCATTAGAGGACTGAGGGGTGTGCAATACCAAGACAGGTTATTAAACTTGGGGTTATTTAGCTTGGAAAAACGAAAACTTAGGGGTGATCTTATAATAATGTATAAATATATGAGGGGGCAGTACAGAGACCTTTCTAATGATCTCTTTACTCTTAGGCCTGAGACTGGGACAAGGGGGCGTCCTCTACGTCTGGAGGAAAGAAGGTTTAATCATAATCACAGACGTGGATTCTTTACTGTAAGAGCAGTGAGACTGTGGAACTCTCTGCCACATGATATTGTAATGAAGGAGTCACTACTAACATTTAAGAAGGGCCTGGATGCCTTTCTTGAAAATTATAATATTATCAGTTATACATACTAGATGCTTTGATAGGGCATTGATCCAGGGAATTAGTCTGATTGCCGTATCTGGAGTCAGGAAGGAATTTTTTCCCCCAATATGGAGCTTAGTGTTGCCACATGATTTTTTTTTTGCCTTCCTCTGGATCAATGTTAGGCTATGGGTTGAACTAGATGGACGTAAAGTCTTCCTTCAACCTTAAAAACTATGTTACTATGTTACTATGTTACCCTGCTGCTCAGTGTAGTTTTGATAAAATCACTGTTTTATCATCTGGAGATTATCATTAGTCTGGTAGTCTGGCATATTCACAAACTGCTTAATCTACATTAGAGAAAACAGTAATTTTGTCAAAATGACAGCAAACAGTAAGTAACACATCACTGGAATCAGGGTCTCTGTCTCTACACTATACTGCTCTCAGATGGGATGGTAAAAACCTGGTGACAGATTCTCTTTAAGGTCAGAGTCATAACTCTGTTTCCCAGAATAAACACTGCCTGCTTTATGAATAAATCATTTGTCATGTAAACGACATGTGTCACCGATTCTCATTATGGAGTGTTAAATACAAAAGAGCTGAAGATCTGACACTACTGGGAGTGCAGCACATAACATGAACGGGGTCCCAAAGTTCCCTGTGTGAATGTGGTAGTGAGCATATGTGAACACCTTTCCATTCACTGGGAAACACGCAGGTAAATTGGGGCCCCCATTTTCGGGATCGGTGAGGTGTCCTTCCAACTCATCCTGAGTGCAGTCTTCAGACACAGTCCACACTTCTTGTGACGAGTGGGGTCCTACCACAACTGGACGTGATCATAACTGTCCCCATTGGAGTTCACAATCTACATTCCCTATCAGTATATGTTTGGAGTGTGGGAGGAAACCTGTAGGAAACCCACGCAAACACGGGAAGAACATATAAACTCCTTGCAGATGTTCAACCCATGACCTCAGTGATGCAAGACCGTAGTGCTAACCACTGAGCCACCCTGTACAGTGCTAACCACTGAGCCACCCTGTACAGTGCTAACCACTGAGCCAACCTGTACTGTGCTAACCACTGAGCCACCATACAGTGCTAACCACTGAGCCACCTATACAGGGCTGACCACTGAACCACCTGTACTGTGCTGATCACTGAGCCCCTGTACAGTGCTAAACACTGAGACACCCTGTACAGTGCTAACTACTGAGCTACCATACAGTGCTAACCACTGAGACACCTGTACAGTGCTAACCACTGAGCCAGCGTATACAGTGCTAACCACTGAGCCACCTGTACAGTGCTAACCACTGAGCCACCTGTACAGTGCTAACCACTGAGCCACCATAAAGTGCTAAACACTGACCCACCCTGTACAGTGTTAACTACTGAGCCACCTGGACAGTGCTAATCACTGAGCCACCTGTACTGTGCTGATCACTGAGCCACCTGTACTGTGCTAACCACTGAGCCACCATAAAGTGCTAAACACTGAGCCACCCTGTACAATGTTAACTACTGAGCCACCTGGACAGTGCTAATCACTGAGCCACCTGTACTGTGCTGATCACTGAGCCCCTGTACAGTGCTAACCACTGAGCCACCTGTACAGTGCTAACCACTGAGCCACCATACAGTGCTAACCACTGAGCCACCTGTACTGTGCTGATCACTGAGCCCCTGTACAGTGTTAACCACTGAGCCACCGTGAAGTGCTAAACACTGAGCCACCCTGTATGGTGCTAACCACTGAGCTACCCTGTACAGTGCTAACCACTGAGCCACCGTAAAGTGCTAACCACTGAGACACTCTACAGTGAACACTGCACCGTACAGTGCTAACACTGAGCACCTGTACAGCTAACACTGAGCTCCCTGTACAGTGCTAACCACTGAGCCACCGTACAGTGCTAACCACTGAGCTCCATATTACAGTGCTAACCACTGAGCCACCGTAAGTGCTAACCACTGAGCCATCCATTACAGTGCTAACACTGAGCCACCTGTAACAGTGCTAACACTGAGCCACTCTGTACAGTGCTAACCACTGAGCCACCTTGTACAGTGCTAACCACTGAGCCACCTTGTACAGTGCTAACCACTGAGCCACCTTGTACAGTGCTAACCACTGAGCCACCTGTACAGTGCCAACCACTGAGCCACCGTAAAGTGCCAAACACTGAGCCACCCTGTACAGTGCCAACCACTAGCCACCCTGTACAGTGCTAACCACTGAGCCACCCTGTACAGTGCAACCACTGAGCCACCCTGTACAGTGCAACCACTGAGCCCCCTGTACAGTGCTGACCACTGAGCCACCCTGTATCAGTGCTAACCACTGAGCCTCCCTCATACAGTGCTGACCACTGAGCCACCTTGTACAGTGCCAACCCTGAGCAACCCTTGATACACCGTACGTAACCACTGAGCCCCTGTACAGTGCTAACCACTGAGCCACCTGTACTGTGCTGATCACTGAGCCCCTGTACAGTGCTAACCACTGAGCCACCTGTAACAGTGCTAACCACTGAGCCACCTGTACTGTGCTGAACCACTGAGCCCCTGTACATGTATTAACCACGTAGCCACCGTGAAGTGCTAAACACTGAGCCTACACTGTACCTGGAGCCACTAAGCTAACACTGAGCACCTGTACAATGCTAACCACTGAGCCACCGTACAGTGCTAACCACTGAGACACTGTCAGTGCTAACCACTGAGCCACCCTGTACAGTGCAACCACTGAGCCACCCTGTACAGTGCTAACCACTGAGCTACCCTGTACAGTGCTAACCACTGAGCCACCCGTAAAGTGCTAAACCACTGAGCCACCGTACAGTGCCAAACACTGAGCCACCCTGTACAGTGCCAACCACTAGCCCCCTGTACAGTGCTAACCACTGAGCCACCTGTACAGTGCCAACCACTGAGCACCCTGTACAGTGCTGGCCACTGAGCCACCCTGTACAGTGCTAACCACCGAGGCCTCCCCATACAGTGCTGACCACTGAGCCACCTTGTACAGTGCCAACCGCTGAGCAACCCTATAAAGTGCTAACCACTGAGTCACCCTGTACAATGCCAACCACTGAGCCACCCTGTACAGTGCTAACCACTGAGCTACCCTGTACAGTGCCAACCACTGAGCCACTGTAAAGTGCCAAACACTGAGCCACCCTGTACAGTGCCAACCACTGAGCCAACCTGTACAGTGCTAACCGCTGAGCCACCCTCTACAGTGCTAACCACTGAGCCACCCTGTACAGTGCCAATCACTGAGCCACCTTGTACAGTGCTAACCACTGAGCCACCCTGTACAGTGCTGACCACTGAGCCACCTTGTGCAGTGCCAACCACTGAGACATCCAATACCGTGCTAACCACTGAGCCACCGTGTACAGTGCCAACCACTGAGCCACCTTGTACAGTGCTAACCACTGAGCCACCTTGTACACTGCTAACCACTGAGCCACCTTGTACAGTGCTGACCACTGAGTCACCTTGTACAGTGCTGACCACTGAGCCACCATACAGTGCTAACCACTGAGCCACCTTGTACAGTGATGACCACTGAGCCACCATACAGCGCTAACCACTGAGCTACCCTGTACAGTGCTAACCACTGAGCCACCTTGTACAGTGCTGACCACTGAGCCACAATGCAGTGCTAACCACTGAACCACTTTGTACAGTACCCCTTTAAGGGTACCTCTACACGCAGCAACTTTTGGCAGCGAACGGAGGCAACCTAATGTGCGCGTGCACATTTTTCATGGTTGCCTCCGAACGCCGAAGGCACTTTTACACGCCGCAATTTCGCCCTCAATCTAAGGCGACGTGTCTCCCCGGAAGTTGCCACACAAACAACGGCAAACATCCGGTAGACTCACGTCTCAGCTTCACACGCCGCAATCCCCAAAGGAATGTGGGTGTACATCGTTAGCGCCGCAAGAACATAGGCGTGACAGACTGGTGTATTCCGTGCCCCAAACACGCTGATTAGACAACGCAATAGCGTCATGATTGGCTAGCCTACGCAGGAAGACTGGCTAATACATGACGCCATTGCCATTGTGTGGTGTGAATGGACAGCTGTTCAAATATGGCACGGTGTCAAGTGACAGCCAATGGAGACACAGTAGCCAACACCAATCATCACTGACGGGGTGCGGTCTCCAGCACGCTGTGGCACGCCTCCGGGAAATCAGTAGGTGACGCTAATTCCATCCCTATCGCCCGTTCACACGCCAAAAGTAGAGAATTTCCCCTTCATGATTGCCTCTGATTTTGGAGCAGTGCTCTGAAATCTGAACCAGGTGCAACCTTTTTGGTCGCCGCCAAATTCCCCAATTACACGCCGCAATTTCGAGGCAATTTCACGGCGATGGTGACGGGGCTACAGATTACCTGTCAGATTTCTCACCCCGTTTGTGTAAAGGTACCCTAATGGTCACTTTACACGTCCCAATATCGTTTTGATATTGTATACAACGGCACGGGAGCGCACACTTTTTTGGCAGAAATCCAAGATCGCATAGGAGCTGTCACATAGGGAGATATCGGCACACAACTACGATGTGTACCCCCCTTGGACACGCGAACCAGGGAACGACCATTTAACATGGGAGAGAATAGGGGAAGTTGCTCTCCAAGTCAGTGTTGGGCTGTCACACAGCACGATCCTGCCAGATCGTCCATCCAATATTGGGCAGTTGGAGAGCCTGCACAATTCCCCACCGATATCGTTTTGGCATCGTTCTTGCATCGAATTGGTCATTTACACCATACAACGCATGAATGATATCGGCGCCAACGGACGTACCAGGTGACTTTTTATCGAAGTTGGACGACGATATCGGGACGTGTAAAGTGGCCATAATAGTTGCCTTTACTACAATCCAGTGGATAGTTTATTTTTATTTTCATTTCTGTCCTGTGCCCCTGCACCTGATCGCATGTAAGTAAATGTAAAGGAGTGTGTGAGATCTGATGTATCGTTGATGCTTGAGAAGGTAATCGTCAGAGAGAAAACAGCCACAAGTTACTACATTGTAGATTCCAGGCTGTAATACAGACTCTAGGAGGAGACACAATGGTGATTCACAGGGGCGGACATGTCATTGGTGCAACAGGGGCTCAAGGGGTAAGAGGGCAATATGCAGCTTCAAAGCAGGGGGAATTGTGCACTGTGATGAGGTATTGGACTGTTAAGGGCCCATTGATTGTTCCCTCACAGGGGCCCTCATCTGTGTGTGTCCGCCAGTGGTGATACATCTCTCGCGGCTGATTTAGTTTTATACCTGACTTTTCCTTTATAATAACCTGTAAATGCACTTTTGCTTCTTGCAGTTCTGTTTCATCCCGATTAACTATTTTTTATTCTTGACGTTCCAGGGTGTTCGGTGCGGCCATAGTGCTCACCTCCACTTTAAACATGCTTATTCCGTCTGCGGCCAGGGTGCATTTTGGGTGTGTGATCTTCGTAAGGATTCTACAAGGGCTTGTGGAGGTATTGATTTCCTGACTCACTGCAGATTAATTTGTCAAGTTGTGGGAGGAACATCTCCTGTAGAATATCTTTGATGAAATAACGGTACAAGTGTCTCCTGGGACTGATCCTGAGCGGTTCCAGAGCTATGATTCATTAAAGTAACACTCCAGACAGAACCAGTAAAGTGCAGGGCAGAGCCGGACACAGGAACTGTCTCCTTGATCTTATTTTATTCCATGTCATGCCCCGCCCCCGAGGAAACTGTACTAGATATAATGGACTGAGGAAGTATTGCCACAATCTGTCTTAATTTACTAGTCAGGCTTTCATTTTTTGCATACTTTACATTTTACCAACATGAAATAACTTTTACTAAACAAATGAAAATATTTAAATATACCAATTATATTTCTCCTCCTGTCCTGGACTATCACTTGCCACCAGTCTCCATTGAGCCTAAGTGATACAATGCAGTCATTGAATGTTGCTGGGCATCCTCATGTCATTTATAGACACTATGTGGCTCCATACCTCCTAATCTAGAAAAATCATGGTTAATGCATATGCCTGTCACCCATCTACCCTACCGTGTTTCCCAGAAAGTAAGACAGGGTCTTACATTCTTTTTGTGGCCAAAAGTGGCCCCCTGTCTTACTTTCGGGGGGGGCCTTACATTGGAGGCCCCACCATCCATCCATCCATCCATCCATCCACACACTGCAGCCATCCATCCACACATTCCCACACATACAGACAGACACATGCATACACATATATACACACCATACACACCACACACACCACACACATACATAGCACCGCTTCTTACCGGGTCCGGTGTGGGGTCCCCGATGGTCCTGTGCCGTCCTCTGTGCTCCGGTCCGGTCCCCGAGATGATCCGCTGCCGTCCGCCGTGTTCCGGTGCCGGTCCTAGGCTCCATGGTCCCTGCTCTTCCGGAGTTCAGGCCTAGCTCCGCCCTGGTCATAGGGTGGGCCAATCAGCATAGCGGCGCTCAAGCAAGCGTCATCGGGCGCTTGCCTCTGACGTCAGCGCCGCTATGCTGATTCGCCCACACTATGACCTGGGCGGAGCTAGGCCTGAACTCCGGAAGAGCAGGGACCATGGAGCCTAGGACCGGCACCGGAACACGGCGGACGGCAGCGGCTCATCTCGGGGACCGGACCGGAGCACAGAGGACGGCACAGGGCCATCGGGGACCCCACACCGGACCCGGTAAGAAGCGGTGCTATGTGTGTGTGGTGTGTGTGGTGTGTATGGTGTGTATATATGTGTATATATGTGTCTGTACGTGTGTATGTATGTATGTAAACCCCCCCACGTGTTTCCCCGATAGTAAGACCCCCCTCCCCCCTACCCTGCCTTACATTCGGGGGGGGTCTTACATTAGCAGACCCCCCATCCCCCCCCCACCCTGTCTTACTTTCGGGGGGGTCTTACTATCGGGGAAACACGGTATGATCTGAGGCAAAGATCGAGAACTCCAGTCCTCAAGGGCTGCCAACAGATCCTGTTTTCAGGATTTTCTTAATATTGCACAGGGGTTGGAATCATCACTAGTGCAGATGATTATATTATCACCTGTGCAATACTAAGGAAATCCTGAAAACATCACTTGTTGGTGGCCCCCGAGGGCTGCAGTTCTGCACCCCTCATCTTAATGTTAAAGTTTCTCCTTGTAGAGAGTGACATGCCAGTGTAAGGATATTTAAATGCCTGCAATACTCAGAAATATGCAAATTGTCTCTTCAGAGAGGAACAGGACAAACGTTAGCGTCACCTATTGGAAGTAGCAATCCTAAAAGTTAATATCGACCCTTTAACAAGCTTTGCCATAGGACTTAGAGTAAAAGCCAACTTAGAATTTGAATTTGATTTGCAGACACAATGTTTAGGGTGGAGGCACACGATCAGTATTTGGTCAGTATTTGACATCAGTATTTGTAAGCCAAAACCATGAGTGGGTGAAAAATGCAGGAGTGGAGCACATGTTTCTATTATACTTTACTTTACCTCTCAGAGTTCCACTCCTGATTTTGGCTTACAAATATTGATGTGAAATACTGACCAAATACTGATCGTGTGCCTCCACCCTAAGTTAAGGGTATGTGCTCACAGTCCAGAGGAGCTTCGTGTTGGACGCAGCTCCACCAGACCTGAGTGAACCCGCGGGTGGCCGCAGGGAGACTGTAGCTGCCCTGTACTCACCATGCACGGGTGCAGGGCGGCTTCTCCCTCCGTGCATCTGATGACAGCTGCTTCTGACTTTGCAGTATGAAATGAACATGCTGTGGAGGGGTGGAATGCCGGCAACCCACACTGCAGCTAAAAGAACGCTGAGGCCGCGTTAAGCATAGTGAGCATGGGATTTCTTAAAAGCCCATCCACTATGCTTATACTGTATGATGCAGCATTTTGGATGCAGAGGCAAGTTACTATGTCGTATGGCAAGTTCAAGTCCTCTTCCTCTCTGAAGAGACGATTTGCAAATCCAATTATACCCCATTTCATATTTCATATATCCAAGGAGCTAAGATAGAAGAAGCGTGGTATCTGGAACTGTTATTTTTACTATGGGCTTAAGAACTAACAGGCAGGTAGTTACTAACTACCTGCCTGTTCAACCCTACTCCGGCTCAGAGCAGTCATTGACCGCTCCTACCGGTAATTTAGTTGCTCCACGTCAACACAGCAGCTGTTCCTCTTCCAGGCCAGTCTGTTGATGGGGCGTGATTATTGAAGTCATGCTGATTGACAGCCTGCTCCCCGCAGATAGGTAGTGGGGAGCAGGCTATCAATTAGCATGATGTCAGCAGTCAGACCTCACTAAGGCTGCCTTCAGATTTGCAGATGCCTCCGCAGCGTTTTGTGGAGGCATCTGCAAGCATCGGCATGCAGACGGTAGCCCCTATGTTTATAATGGAGCGCACGCCGGTCTGCAGATGCTTGCAGACCGCCGTGCGCACCCATTCACTCCTATATGTGACACACACAACATGTCGCGTCCCTGGTGCGGATGAGAGTGTGTGATCTGTACGCAGACATCCGCCTGCGCACAGATCACATATAGGAGTGAATGGGTGCGCACGGCGGTCTGCAAGCATCTGCAGACCGCCGTGCGCTCCATTATAAACATAGGGGCTGCCGTCTGCATGCAGATGCTTGCAGATGCCTCCGCAAAACGCTGCGGAGGCATCTGCAAATCTGAAGGCAGCCTAACAGAGCAGATTGGAAAAAAGCAGCACCTTGGTCAACGTGACGTCAGCTGAAGCCGCAGTATTCATGGCAGGAGCGATCTGTGACTGCTCTGAACTGGCAGAGATCGGCGCCGGGCCGAGCAGGCAGGTAGTTAGCAACTACCTGCCTGTTAGTTCTTAGGCACATTGTAAAAAAAAATTAGTCCCAAACTCCTTTAAGGATCATCACATTGTTCTGCATGTACATTCCAATGCATGTGATATGGAATGAACACCGCTTCTTTTTTCCCTCTCTTAAAAATGTCAATCAAAACAGACAAACAGTACAACATATTTCAACATTCAATTACTAATATATTACACTTACAGAGATATTGGGAGAAGTCAGATTTTTTAAATAGCTCATTACAGGTTAAGAAAAGGCTTATAATTAGAAAATGGTCTAATGTTTAACATATTTTTGTGTTAAATATATGTTTTTAAAATGTTTAGCAATTTTGTTTTTTTCATATCACAATCTGTATTTTAGAAAAAAAATTAAATCTTGCAATTTCCACACTGGCCACTGCGACTATTGTAAACTCACACTTCTTATTCTTTACAGAACAGTTTTCAGCAGTCTCATTATCACCAAAGGTAGGTTTATATCAACAGGTCACACATCTATAAACAGCTGATAACATATGATCCACCAATCACAATAGGAGATGTCACAGCTCACCTCCTCCTCCTGTACAATGACTGATAACACCTCTATATACAGTAAGTAACACAGGATCCACCATTCACAATAGATGATATCACAGCTCACCTCCTCCTGTACAATGACTGATGACACCTCTATATACAGTAGATAACACAGGATCCACCATTCACCATAGGTGATGTCACAGCTCACCTCCTCCTCCTGTACAATGACTGATAACACAGGATCCACCATTCACAATAGGTGATGTCACAGTTCACCTCCTCCTCCTGTACAATGACTGATAACACCTCTTTATACAGTAGATAACACAGGATCCAACATTCACAATAGGTGATATCACAGCTCACCTCCTCCTGTACAATGACTGATAACACAGGATCCACCATTCACAATAGGTGATGTCACAGCTCACTTCCTCCTCCTGTACAATGACTGATAACACCTCTATATACAGTAGATAACACAGGATCCAACATTCACAATAGGTGATATCACAGCTCACCTCCTCCTCCTGTACAATGACTGATAACACCTCTATATACAGTAGATAATACAGGATCCACCATTCACAATAGGTGATATCACAGCTCACCTCCTCCTGTACAATGACTGATAACACCTCTATATACAGTAGATAACACAGGATCCACCATTCACAATAGGTGATATCACAGCTCACCTCCTCCTGTACAATGACTGATGACACCAGTATATACAGTAGATAACACAGGATCCACCATTCACAATAGGTGATATCACAGCTCACCTCCTCATCCTGTACAACGACTGATAACACCTCTATATACAGTAGATAACAGGATCCACCATTCACAATAGGTGATGTCACAGCTCACCTCCTCCTCCTGTACAATGACTGATAACACAGGATCCACCATTCACAATAGGTGATGTCACAGTTCACCTCCTCCTCCTGTACAATGACTGATAACACCTCTATATACAGTAGATAACACAGGATCCAACATTCACAATAGGTGATATCACAGCTCCCCTCCTCCTGTACAATGACTGATAACACCTCTATATACAGTAGATAACACAGGATCCACCATTCACAATAGGTGATATCACAGCTCACCTCCTCCTGTACAATGACTGATAACACCTCTATATACAGTAGATAACACAGTATCCACCATTCACAATAGGTGATATCACAGCTCACCTCCTCCTCCTGTACAGTGACTGATACACCAGTATATACAGTAGATAACACAGGATCCACGATTCACAATAGGTGATATCACAGCTCACCTCCTCATCCTGTACAATGACTGATAACACATCTATATACAGTAGATAACACAGGATCCACCATTCACAATAGGTGATGTCACAGCTCACCTCCTCCTCTGTGCAATGACTAATAACTCCTTATATACAGTAGATAATACAGGATCCACCATTCACAATAGATGATATCACAGCTCAACTCCTCCTGTACAATGACTGATGACACCTCTATATACAGTAGATAACACAGGATCCACCATTCACAATAGGGATGTCACAGCTCACCTCCTCCTTGATAATGACTGATAACACCTCTATATACAGTAGGTAACACAGGATCCACCATTCACAATAGGTGATGTCACAGCTCACCTCCTCTCCTGTACAATGACTAATAACCCTCTATATACAGTAGATAATACAGGATCCACCATTCACAATAGATGATATCACAGCTCAACTCCTCCTGACAATGACTGATAACACATCTATATACAGTAGGTAACACAGGATCCACCATTCACAATAGGTGATATCACAGCTCACCTTCTCCTCCTGTACAATGACTGATGACACCAGTTTAAACAGTAGATCACACAGGATCCACCATTCACAATAGGTGATGTCACCTTCTCCATTCACTTTGCACACGCTCATTAGATGCTTCAATTTAGGCCCCTTTCACATCAGCGTTTTTTTTAAATCGCAGCAGATGCGGTGAAAAAACCGCATCTGTCGCAATTACCGCATACCGGCTGCATTTGCGGCAAGCCCCCATACAATGTATATGCGGGCTTGCGGCAGGTGCGGCAAGTGCGGTTTTGGCACTTGCGGTAGATGCGGCCGCGAAAAAAAACGCGGTCAGCCGGTATGCCGTAATCGCGGCAGATGCGGTTTTTTTCACCGCATCTGCCGCGATTTAAAAAAAACACTTAGTACCCTTAAACGATAGGGTCTGAATCAGACTATTGTTGTTAATGTACATTTCCATATCCTGGAGTCTAGTATAGCCCCCGTGTCCAGTGTGAAATTTGCTAATTTTCTGATTTTCTTTTCAATACAGATCGTGTATGAAAAATAAATATTAAAAAATATAATCAGTTAACATAACAACCTGTCTTAAGTAATAGGTCATTTATTAATGACACATTCCTTTAAAGTGCAATATTATTTTGTATTTTATTGTGTTCTATCATATTATGTTATATTTTGTGTTAATTCCCTTAATTATATTTTGTTATTTCTATTTAGTTACATGATATATTAATTTACCTAATATTGTATTTAGGTTACAATATGTAATGATGTCTTATTTTGTTACATTCTATCGTGATATTGTAGATTATAATATATTGTTATGAAATGTGTTATATTACATTATATTGTATATTTATATAATACATTGCTATCATGGCTTTGTACCCTCTCCAGGGCGTCACCTACCCCGCCTGCCATGGAATATGGAGTAAGTGGGCTCCTCCGCTAGAGAGAAGTCGTCTGGCGACCACCTCCTTTTGTGGTAAATACCCAATTATCAGGACATTTTATGATCTGTTTTTATCCTGGGTGACTGTATTATATTTCTGCTTTCTCTCCACAGGGTCCTATGCAGGAGCAGTGATCGCCATGCCTTTAGCTGGGATATTAGTGCAATATACAGGATGGTCATCCGTTTTCTATGTATATGGTAAGTCTTATATATAGTGTACAAGTGCATCTCAATAAATTAGAATATCATCAAAAAGTTGATTTATTTCAGTAATTCAATACATAAAGTGAAATACATATATTATATAGAGTCATTACACACAGATGGATCTATTTCAAGTGTTTATTTATGTTAATGTTGATGATTATGGCTTACAGCCAATGAATACGCAAAATTCATTATCTCTAAAAATTAAAATATTATATAAGACCAAATTAAATAATGATTTTTAACTCATAAATGTTGGCCTAATAAAGTCAGTAAATGCCCTTAATACTTGGTTGGGTTATTTTGCATGAATTCCTGCATCAATGCGGCGTGTCATGGAGGTGATCAGTCTGTAGCTGCTGTGGTGTTATGGAAACCCAGATTGCTTTGATAGCAGCCTTCAGCTCGTCTGCATTGTTGGAATTCTCTATGGGGTTTAGGTCAATCAAGCACAGAGATACTGTGGTTAGTAAACCAGGTATTGGGATTTTTGTCAGTGTAGACAGGTGCCAAGTCCTGCTGGAAAATGAAATCTCCATCTCCAAAAAGCTTGTCAGCAGAATGAAGCATGAAGAGGTCCCTCCACTCTTCCTCCAGAGTCTTGGATTGTGGCCTCTCCACTCTTCCTCCAGACTCTTGGATTGTGGCCTCTCCACTCTTCCTCCAGACTCTTGGATTGTGGCCTCTCCACTCTTCCTCCAGACTCTTGGATTGTGACCTCTCAGCTCTTCCTCCAGACTCTTGGATTGTGGCCTCTCCACTCTTCCTCCAGACTCTTGGATTGTGCCTCTCCACTCTTCCTCCAGACTCTTGGATTGTGACCTCTCCACTCTTCCTCCAGACTCTTGGATTGTGGCCTCTCCACTCTTCCTCCAGACTCTTGATTGTGGCCTCTCATCTTCCTCCAGACTCTTGGATTGTGACCTCTCACTCTTCCTCCAGACTCTTGGATTGTGGCCTCTCCACTCTTCCTCCAGACTCTTGGATTGTGGCCTCTCCACTCTTCCTCCAGACTCTTGGATTGTGGCCTCTCCACTCTTCCTCCAGACTCTTGGATTGTGACCTCTCCACTCTTCCTCCAGACTCTTGGATTGTGCCTCTCCACTCTTCCTCCAGACTCTTGGATTGTGCCTCTCCACTCTTCCTCCAGACTCTTGGATTGTGACCTCTCCACTCTTCCTCCAGACTCTTGGAATGTGGCCTCTCCACTCTTCCTCCAGACTCTTGGATTGTGACCTCTCCACTCTTCCTCCAGACTCTTGATTGTGACCTCTCCACTCTTCCTCCAGACTCTTGGAATGTGGCCTCTCCACTCTTCCTCCAGACTCTTGGATTGTGGCCTCTCACTCTTCCTCCGACTCTTGGATTGTGACCTCTCCACTCTTCCTCCAGACTCTTGGATTGTGGCCTCTCCACTCTTCCTCCAGACTCTTGGATTGTGACCTCTCCACTCTTCCTCCAGACTCTTGATTGTGACCTCTCACTCTTCCTCCAGACTCTGGATTGTGGCCTCTCCACTCTTCCTCCAACTCTTAGATTTTGACGTCTCCACTCTTCTCCAAACTCTGAGACCTTGATTTCCAAATGAAATTAAAATTTGCTTTCATCTGTAAACAACACCTTGGACCACTGACAACAGTCCAGTTCTTTTTCTCCTTTGCCCAGGTTAGACGCTTCTTGCGTTGTCTATTGGTCATGAGTGGTGACTCAAGGATTGTGACAGCTGTAGCCCATGTCCTCGATACGTCTGTGCGGTGGCTCTTGAAGCACTGACTCCAGCAGTGTCCACTCCTTGTGAATCTTCCCCACATTTTTGAATGGCCTTATCTTAACAATCCTTCAAGGCTGTGGTTATCCCGGTTGCTTGTGCACCTTTTTCTACTACATATTTTCCTTCCACTCAACTTTCCATTAATATACTTGGATACAGCACTCTGTGAAGAGTCAGCTTCTTTAGCAATGACCTTTTGTGGCTTAAGGCCCCGTTACACACTGCGATGTGGCAGCGATCCGACCAACAATGTGGATTGCTGCCACATCGTCAACTGATTCCTGGTGAGCTGTTACACAGCAGACTCACCAGCGAACAGTGAACCAGCGACATCGTGGAGAAGAATAAATATTCTTTCCCGATGTCTAGCTCCCGCTGCTAGGCTGCGGTAAGCGGGAGCAGGCTGGTAACCATGGTAAACAACGTGTATCTAGGCAGCGCCCAGCGCCTAGTTACCCGATGTATACCCTGGTTACCAGCCTTCTCCGCTTACAGACTGGTATCCAAGGTACACAGTGGTAACTAGGGACAGCGCTGTCCCTAGTTACCCGCTGTGTACCTTGGATACCAGCCTGTAAGTGGAGAAGGCTGGTAACCAGGGTATACATCGGGTAACTAGGCACTGCCTAGATACCCGCTGTTTACCATGGTTGCCAGCTCCCAGCACTTGCTGTGCAGCGCTGGGAGCTCGTCCATTGTTGGTCTCCTGCACCGATGCTGAGCGTCCAGCGGGAGACCAACTATAGATTTATGGACAGGACCACAAATCTAAGATCAACGATCAACGACTTATCGTTGATTGTTGATACGTGGCACACACAACGATGTCGTTCCACATCGCTGCAATGTCACCAAACCAGTGATGTTGCAACGATATCGTTCACAATATCGTTGTGTGTAAAGGGCGTTTTACCATTCTTGTGGAGTGTGTCTTCTGGACATGTCTTCCCCATGATTGTGTAGCTACTGAACCAGAGTAAGGGACCATTTTAAACATTTACTAAGCGTTTTCAGTTGTTTTGTGTTAATTATTCCAAGTTTCTGAGATAATGACCTTTGGGTTTTCATTGGCTGTAAGCCATAATCATCAACATTTACAGAAATAAACACTTGAAATAGGTTACTCTGTTTGTAATGGCGCTATGTAATATATGTATTTATATATGTAAAACAGTCTTTCAGAAATAGCGCCCACTATAGCACCATGGGCTGTGACTGTATTGCAACTATTGAAGTGAATGGTCCGGAGCTGCAATACCACAGACAACCTGTGATCAGGCGTGGCGCTATATCTGGGAGAAACTGATCTTGATGTTCTCATCCTAGACAACATTTCTTATGACTTTACAAACAAAGACAAGATGTCCATTGCCTCCTCCCGGCAGTGAGATTAGTAGGACAGATTATAATTACTGACTGCAGGATGCATTGCATGAAAAATAACACAATTGTAGCTGCAAACGTTTCCAGTTCTGACCTAGGTGGTTTAATTAGCAGCCTTCCTGGAATAACAACAGCAACACATATCCCGGAAACCAATTAGGAGACTTGTATTGAGAGACATTTTGTTCTAGGTGATTAAAATCTGGGTATATTTGTCAGATGCTGTCAAACACAGAACAGTATGAGATACAGGGTCTGCAGCTCAACCCCCGGAGGCTGCTGTAAAGAACTAATTGTTAGGAGTCCTTTCTTGGGTAAAGGTGTTGTTTTAAGGAGCTAAATCTGAGGTTACTTATATCCCTGAACTCCTGATTAATTCAAAGTTAGAAATAGAATAAGTTAAAGAATATCTATAAAACATGATCAGCTATCTGATGATCAATTCTCTTTGGTGCAGAGGTAGGAAATGTAACATCTAGTATGTAACATAACTTTATTCCCTATTTTGTTTTCTATTATTATTTACATCTTTTGTTCTTTTTTGTGTATCCGGAGAGGTGTGTTGATACAGGCTGCTGTTAACTATATGTCTGGATCTAGAACTTTCAGCATTAGCAATTTATGCAAAAGGCATGAAGAGTTTGCTGTGATCCAGAAACTGCACCATGGTCATAGAATCATACATAGGAAGGTAGGGTTGGAAGGGACTTCCTGGGTCGTCGTGTGAAGGGAACTCCTGGGTCATAATGTGAAGGGAACTCCTGGGTCATCATGTGAAGGGAAGTCCTGGGTCATCATGTGAAGGGATCTCCTGGGTCATCATGTGAAGGAACCTCCTGGGTCATCGTGTGAAGGGAACTCCTGGTCATCATGTGAAGGAACCTCCTGGTCATCATGTGAAGGGAACTCCTGGGTCTCATGTGAAGGGAACCCTGGGTCATCATGTGAAGGGATCTCCTGGGTCATCGTGTAAAGGAACCTCCTGGGTCATCGTGTTAAAGGACCTCCTGGGTCATCGTGTGAAGGGACCTCCTGGGTCATTGTGTGACGGGACCTCCTGAGTGATCGTGTGAATGGACCTCCTGGGTGATCGTGTGAAGGGACCTTCTGGGTCATCATGTGAAGGGACCTCCTGGATCATCTGGTCTAACCCTCTGCTCAGAGCAGGATTCACTAAATCATCCCAGACAGATGTCTGTCCACCCTCTGTGTGAAGACTTCCACTGAAGGATAACTCGCCACCTATTGTGGCTGCTTGGCCCACTCACTCATTGATCCCCCTGTTTAAAAGTTTCTTCTAATACCTAATTTGTGTCTCCTCCCATTTAGTTTCATCCTATTACTTCTAGTTTTACTTGTGCAAATGAGAATAAACTGATCCCTCTACAGTGTGACAGCCCTGGAGACATCTCTAGACAGCTATTAAGTCTCCTCTCAGTCTTCTTTTTTGCAATCTAAACATTCCCAAATCCTGTATCCGTTCCTCATAGGACATGATTTGCAGACCGGTCACCATTCTGGTCGCTCTTCTGAAATTGTCTCTTTTTATAATGTTGTGCCCAGAAATGGACACAGTATCCAAGTGAGGTCTGACCAAAGAGGAGTAGAGGACGATAATGACTTCACGTGATCTAGACTGTATGCATCTGTTATACATCCCAGAATTGTGTTTGCCTTTTTTGCTGCTGCATCACACTGGAGACTCATGCTTAGTCTGTGATCTATTAGTATACACAAGTCTCTTTCACACGTGCTGTTGCTTAGCTCTATTCCTCCCATCCTGTAGATGCTTTTTTCATTTTTCCTTCTCAGATTAAAGGTGGGTTTACACGTTGCGATATCGGCGTCCAATTTCAATGAAAAGTCACGTGGTTCGATCGTTGGAGCCGAAATCGTTCCTGCGTTGTATGGTGTGAACGTCCAATACGATGCAGGAACGATGTCAATGCGATATCGGGGATTGAATGAGCGTGCTATTCAACCTCCCGATATCGTATGCCGGTTGGAGCAGGATCGTCCTGTGTGACAACCCAACTCCGATGTCTGCTGCTACGTCACCCATTCACTCCCATGTTAAATGGTCGTTCCTGGGTTGGTGGGCGTAGACATCGTAGGGACGTTGCATTCCGATATCGCAACATCTAAACCTCCGATGCGATGCAGGGAGAAACGTGCACTAAATGCGCGTTCCCTCGTCGTTGGCTCCGATATCGCCACGATATCGGGACGTGTAAACCCACCTTTAGGACTTTGCATTCCTCTGTTAGGTTACATTCACACATTGCGCATTTTTGAGCACTTTTTTGCGCACGCTTTTTAAAAATACGCAATGTGCTTTGTGTCTGCCGGCAAAGTGAATGTGAAATTCACTATGCCGTACAGACACTGCGTAATTTTATGCTGCGCTTTTATAGGAAAAAGCATCGGCATAAAAAGAATTGACATGCCAATCATTTACGCAGCAGCGCCCGCGCTTTTTCCAATAGGGGCCGTCGCTGCTGCATCTGATGTCACAGAGGGGGAGGAAGAATCCTGTTCCTCCTCCCCTCTATGACATGTCTGCCAGCCCCCATTTGATTTTTACTGTGTATTAATATACACTGCGAAATCAAAATTAAATAAAGCCAAATGTATTAAAAATAATAAATAATTACCGTAATACTTACCCTTTCCGATGCCTTTTCGCGCTATCCGGTGCAGAGCCAAGACCAGGTACCTATCAACAGGACCTTGCATGACATCATTGATGACGTCTTGGGCATTGATTGGCCGCTCGTGGTCATGTGATATGTATCACATGTATCACATAACCGCGAGCGGCCAATCAGCACCCAAGGCGTCATCAATGACGTCATACAAGGTCCTGTTGATTGGTACCTGGCCTTGGCTCTGTATATGGATAGCGCGAAAAGCGTCAGAAAGGGTAAGTATTCTTTATTATTTTTAATACATTTGGCTTTATTTAATTTTGATTTCGCAGTGTATATTAATACAGTGTGAAATCAAATGGGGGCGGTCACACATGTCACACAGGGGAGGAGGAACCAGGATTCTTCCTCCCCCTCTGTGACATCACTTCTCCCCAGGGCCGTAAAAAAAATGTGCTGTGTGAAAGCACTGTTTCTTTTTTGTGCTTTTTTGCGTGGGTAAAAATGCTGGTAAAAGCGCCCCCCATGCAACAAAAAAGCAAAAAACCCCGCTATGTGTGAACATAGCCTTATAAACCACTAGCTGTGAGCCCGATGCAAATGCATCGGGTGTCTAGATTATTTTTAAATTTATTTTAAGATTTTCAAATAATAATCCAATTATTCCAATGACATCTTTACACCAACTACATATATTTGTATGGTTGATATCATTTAAGGAAAATTGAACTATTATGTTGTAAGGGTCTTAGAACACAAAGTAGCAACTCGCCCTATACTTTCTATGGGGATTACCGCAACCTCGCGCTACACAGCGCCTCGCAATGAATCCCCATTGAAAGTATAGTGGGACTTGCGGCAGGTGCGGCAGCTGAGGTAGCGACTCGCAATGGCCTCGCGGCCATTGCTCGCGCTACCTCAGCGGTAAATCGCTAAGTTTGTGGCCGAGCCTCTGGTTCTATTTTCGGCCAGCGACTCGCAATGGCCGCTTCGCGGCCATTGCTCGCGCGTGGTGACGTCACATAGTGACATAGCCACGGCGATTTCGGGGTCCGACACGATTTTGCCTACGGCAATTATATAGTAGATTCTGTTAGTTGCTGCCCATTGTTCCCATTTGTTTAGATCTTTGTGAATCCTCTCTCTCTTCTCTAGTATTGGCTATCCTCCAAGTTTTATCACCAGCAAATTTACTCAGTTTACCCTCAATTCCTTTATCATTGATAAAGATGTTGAACAACACAGGACCCAGGACAGAGCCTTGTGGTCTCCACTTAAGACATTCTTCCATCTGGACGTGCAGCCATTTATGACCACTCTTTGGGTCGTCCTTAGGTTTGTTGTTTGCAGCCCTTAAATATGTGACGCACCAGAGACGGCTCATGGATGGTAATGACGCTCTTTGTTGGAAATAGCAGAACAGTTCTTGTTAGATAAGAAAAATCCTTAAATCAGATAATTTGAGCAATCTTGTGTTAAATGTCTTCTTGTGAAAAGAACTATACTTGCACTTGTTAAAAACTCAATGTATTAAATTAAAGGGTGGTAATTTCCTTTTATTTTCCTTAATTAGCAGTTTGGCAACCCCAATTTGGTCATGTGTCCAATACAGAAAAGGTTTCTTTTCTGGCATGGGGTTGTGTGAAGGGGCTGGCTTAGCTATTGCAGTGAGTATTCATCCATACTACTTCATAGAAGGCTTTGGTCACATGCCAACATAGGAAACGTCTGGCAATTGATGTTCAAGACATAACTGAAGTCTACTTTTAAAACTCATATAACTCATCTTTTATAAACACATTGATGTAAAAAATTATTTGGACTAGACATCACCTTGAAGAAGATCAAATATCTATGTACTATCAATTTTAAGGGGAGGTTAATTTTAACAGTGAGAGATAGACTATCAAAAATAAAATCCAGAAAATCGCATTGTCTAAATTATATAAATGTATTTGCATTTTGATGAGAGAAATAAGTATTTGATCCCCTACCAACCATTAGGAGTTCTGGCTCCTACAGACCAGTTAGACGCTCCTAATCACCACTTTACCTGCATTACAGACAGCTGTCTTAGGTTAAGTTCACACATTGCGCTTTTTTGCGCTCGCTTTTCAGAACTGCGCAATGTGCCTCTGCATCTGCCGGCAAAGTGAATGTGAAATTCACTTTGCTGTACAGACACTGCATAATTATACACAGCGCTTTTATGGGAGAAAGAGCGGGCGTAAAAAGAATTTATATGTCAATTCCTTACGCAGCTGCACCCGCGCTTTCTCCTATAGAACCCATTATCCACACTGGAATTACACATCGCCATTCAGACAATGCACAATTCCAGCGGGAATACGCCGGCGATGATGCCACACAGGGAGGAACAATCCTGTTCACAGCCCATTTGGGTTTTGCAGTGTATTAATATACACTGCAAAACCCAAATTAAACAAAGGCAAATGTGTGAAAAATAATTAAGAATGAACACTTACCTCTCCACTGGGTGTTCGGGAGCGAGAGAGGTACAAAGGTACTGTCCTTCCAGGACCTGTCATTGCTAATTGGCCACTTGCAGTCATGTGATGTGCGCATCACATATCACATGACCGCGAGCGGCCAATCAGCGATCTTGCCATGTGCTGGAAGCTCAATACCTGTGGATCTTCCGACTCCCGTAACACCCGACGGAGAGGTAAGTGTTAATTCTTTACTATTTTTCACACATTTGCCTTTGTTTCATTAGGGCTTTGTAGTGTATATTAATAATACCCTACGAAACCCAAAAGGGAGGATTGTTTCCCATGTGATCCCATGAAAAATGCGGTGTGTGAATACGCCGCGTTTTTTTTACGGGGCTTTTTTGCGCGGGTGCAAAACGCTGAAAAAAGTGCAGAAAAAGCACTATGTGTGAACATAGCCTTATATTGTCATCTGTATAAAAGACTGCTGTCCACACACTCCATTAATCAACCAGACTCTAACCTCTACAACATGGGCAAGACCAAAGAGCTTTCTAAGGATGTCAGGGAAAAGATCCTAGACTTGCACCAGGCTGGAATGGGCTACAAACCATAAGTAAGACAAAGCTGGGAGAAGGAGACAACTGTTGGTGCAATAGAAAGAAAATGAAGAATTACAACATAAGTGTCAATCCACATTGATCTGGGGCTCTATGCAAAATCTCCTATCGTGGGGCATCCAGGAACATGAGGAAGGTGAGAGATCAGCCTAAAACTACACGGGGGAATTTGTTAATGATCTCAAGGCAGCTGGGACTACTGTCACCAAGAAAACCATTGGTAACACATTACGTCAATGGATTAACATCCTGCAGTGCCCACAAAGACCCACTGCTCAAGAAGGCACATTTGCCGCCCGTCTGAAGTTTGCCAGTGAACACCTTGGTGATTCTGAGAGTGATTGGGAGAAGGTACAGTGCTCAGATGAGACACAAATTGAGCTCTTTACATTAACTCAACTCGCTGTGTTTGGAGGAAGAGAAATGCTGCCTATGACCCAAAGAACACCGTCCCCACAGTCAAGCATGGTGGTGGAAACATTATGTTTTGGGGGTGTTTCTCTGCTAAGGGCACAGGACTACTTCACTGCATCAATGGGACAATGTATGGAGCCATGTACCATAAAATAATGAGTAACAAATTCCTTCCTTCCGCCAGGACATTAAAAATGGGTCATGGCTGGGTCTTCCAGCATGACAATAGCCCAAAACATGCAGCCAAGGCAACAAAGGAGTGGCTCAAAAAGAAGCACATTAAGGTAATGGAGTGGCCTAGCCAGTTTCCAGAAATGAATCCCATAGAAAACGTATGGAGCGAGCTGAAGCTCCGAGTTGCCAAGCAACAGCCTCAAAATCTTAATGATTTAGAGATGTTCTAGCAAAGAGGAGTGGACCAAAATTCCTCCTAACATGTGCGCAAACCTCATCAACTACAAGAAACGTCTGACTGTTGTTCTGCCAACAAGGGTTATGCCACTAAGTATTAAGTCTTGTTTGCCAGAGGGATCAAATACTTATTTCTCTCGCAAAATGCAAATACATTTATATAATTTGGACAATGTGATTTTCTGAATTTTATTTTTGATAGTCTTATCTCTCACTGTTTAAAATAACTGACCCTTAAAATTATAGACTGTTCATGTCTTTGTCAGCGGGCAAAGTAACAAAATCAGCAAGGGATCAAATAATTATTTCATTCACTTTATCTATCTATCTATCTATCTATCTATCTATCTATCTATCTATCTATCTATCTATCTATTCTATTTATCAATCTAGCTGTCTTTTCCCTCTATTTATTTACTGTATCTATCAACTGATCTGACATCTATCTATCTATCTACTGTATCTATCTATTGATCTATCATCTGTTTATCCCTCTATCTGCTGTATCTATTTATCAATCTAGCTGTGTCTCCCTCTATTTATTTATTGTATCTATCATCTATCAACTGATCTGTCATCTATATATCTACTGTATCTATCTAGATATTGATCTTTCATCTGTTTATCCCTCTATCTGCTGTATATATCTATCTATGCCTATATCTATCCAAAAATAAGAAAGTTTGCAGTTTATCTCTATTTAAAAAGAAACAAACACTCTTTTCTGAAATTGGGTGGGATTTTTAATTCTATGTAGTACTGCTTTTCGCCAGGGTTACCTGCCCCTTCTGATGTAGCCAGTTTCCTACGCTACTCTTCCGAAACTGCAGAGGTAAAGGTGTCTTTACTTGGAGCACAGGGAAGAGGGACGTTGGCGTTAGTGACTCAGTTATGTCGCCCGCCTGACCTGTTAATCTTCATGAGTGGACTGCCCGCCATCACAGGAAGAGAAGCCAGGAGGGCAGGGATTGGTGCTGAAGAAAGACACTTAGGACCACCCTTTTGATTACAAAATGCCCAAAGATGGAATCCAGCATTTTAATGGTCCTGAACCTAATGATTGGATTTGTCCAGTATTTGGTGTGGACCTGATAAACTGATAAAAGACATGACACAAGTATTGGGACTTGTGGTGTATATGTAGGGTTATTAATATATTTCACATGAAAATAGACAACATATAAGGTTATTGATGATGGTCTGAGATATAATGCCCTCTGCTCCTTCCTGTAGTCACCAGCCAAATCCAAAATGGAAGATAGAAAAAAAGGAGAACAGCAGTCAATTACCCTGTGGTCACATTATATATGAATTGTTTCCTTTTCTATATAGGTAGCTTTGGTCTAGTCTGGTACCTCTTCTGGATCCTGGTGTCCTACGAGAGCCCGGCCAAGCACCCAACCATCACAGATGAGGAGCGCACTTATATTGAAGAGAGCATTGGAGAGACTGCCAACCTTATGGGTGCCATGGAAGTAAGTCATTTACTCACAAACACTGCTACTGTGTCTCTGACCTTCTGGAATGTAGTCAATATACACTCAACATTGGAGTTGTAATGCCATGAAGGAAAAAAATCGTAGAATTATGGAAATCATAGGATGGAGACGTTACTGATCTGCAAATGATGAAAAAAGGGAAACAACATTTTTAAAATGTCTCTTGATTTATTCAAGAGGAACTGCAGCCATGGGAGATAAGTCTGGAGATGCTTCAGCCATGGGAGACAAGTCTGGAGATGCTGCAGCCATGGGAGATAAGTCTGGAGATGCTGCAGCCATGGGATACAAGTCTGGACATGCTACAATGCCATGGGTGACAAATCTGGAGATGCTGCAGCCATGGGAGACAAGTCTGGAGACGCAGCAGCCATAGGTGACAAATCTGGAGACGCAGCAGCCATGGGAGACAAGTCTGGAGACGCAGCAGCCATGGGAGACAAGTCTGGAGATGCTGCATGCTATGGGAGAGACAATTCTGGAGATGCTGCAGGAATAGGAGACAAGTCTGGAGACGCTGCAGCCATGGGAGACAAGTCCGAAGATGATGCAGCCATGGGAGACAAGTCTGGAGACGCTGCAGCCATGGGAGACAAGTCTGGAGATGCTGCATGCCATGGAGACAAGTCTGGAGATGCTGCAGCCAATGGATACAAGTTTGGAGACCCTGCAGCCATGGAAGACAAGTCTGGAGATGCTGCAGGCATGGGAGGCAAGGCTGGAGACACTTCAGCCTTGGAAGACAAGTCTGGAGATTCTGCTTACCATGGGAGACAATTCTGGAGATGTTGCAGCCATGGGAGACAAGTATGGAGATGTTGCAGCCATGGGAGACAAGTCAGGAGAAACTGCAGCTATGGAAGACAAGTCTGGAGACGCTGCAGCCATGGGAGACAAGTCAGGAGACGCTGTAACCATGAGAGACCAGTCTGGAGACTCTGCAGCCATGGAAACACATTTAAGCCATGCAGGCTGCTCACTCTAGCACCAGCAACCTTTCCTTCTTGGTATTACAATTTCAGTATTGAGGAGTGCAAAAAAGCGCAATTGAATTTGTTAGTCTTAAAGGAGAACTTTATCTTTTAACAACAGTTTTACATTTTCCAGATTAATATCCCTAAACATAGTGTAACCCTTTTAATGCTTTGTTTTCTTCTCCATCCTTATCCAAGGCTGCATCCTGAATTATGTTACCTTTCTGTAGGAAAAAAATATATATATATTTTAGGAATTAATGGATAATCGTGGCAAAGAGGTTTTTCAGCCCCTTATTTCCCTTACCTTTATGTTTGGCTTAGCCATTTTATGTTTTTGTTCAGACTGCGACCAGCTAATATCTATTCACAGGCTAATGATATCCAAGACACACTAGATTGACAGTGACTGCAGGGCTCGGCCATTAGCCTAATTGTATTTTAGAACGGATTATAATTTATTCTTACTGATCCAGAGCGTTCAATACCCTACATAGATTTAGTGGTAAATGATACATTTTGGACTTCCTGCAGCCTCCACTAGATGGCGCCTATAAATTTACTGTATACTGTTTATACATTGAATACGATACTAAAGCAGTATGACGTAAGCTCCCCTAGTGGCAGCTGCATACATTTACAGTAGTCTGCAACTGCTATACGTTTCTGCAGGCAGTCTCTCTTAAAGAGGATTTATCACTTGCCACAAATATATATATTTTTACTTGATATACAGGGGTTGGACAAAATAATGGAAACACCTAGAAAAATCAACAAAAGTGAGTTTAATATGGTGTAGGTCCACCTTTTGCGGCGATTGCAGCCTCAGTTTTCCGAGGTATGGATTCATACAAGGTGATATCATTGGCCCGGCGGATCTCCACGAAATAGCACCCCAGATCATCACAGAACCTCCGCCATGTTTTACGGTTGGGAGAAGGCAGTCTGGATGGAATGTTGCTTCTTCAGCTGTCTCCAACGAACACTCGTCCGGAGGTCGGAAAATGGGGTAAACGATGATTGGTCTGAGAATATCACATGTTTCCACTGCTCGAGGGACCAATTCTGGAGGTTTCTACACCACTCTAAACGCTTGGAAACATTTGTCATTGAGAGCAGCTGTTTTCTACTTGGAATCCAGATTTGTGCAGCTCCCGATGGAACAGTTTTTGTGGACACTGTGATCTGTAGGTGTTCATTGAGCTCAGCAGTGATTTTCGGAGCCGTGGCTCTTGCGATCCTCTTTCACAATTCCCTTTAGAGTCAGACGGTCTCTCTCAGTCGTCTTTCGACTTTCGGCCGGACCTGTGCTTTGCTGCGGACGTTTTTCCTTCCCATTACTTTGGAGACAGCACCTCTTGACACGCCAAGCATTCGGGCACTATTTGTTACACTGGCGCCTGCCATACGAGCACCAACAATTTGGCCGTTTGGAAAATCCGAAAGGTCTGCCTGTGATATCAGGTTCTCATCAATGTTCTTACAATTCGCAAAACCAACAGTTAATTTACATACACATATCACTTAAGGGTACCTTTACACACAGAGATATATTGCTGCAATTCACTGAAATCATGGACACATTGTTCCATTTGTACATGGCAACAAATGGAACAATGTGTCCATGATTTCACTGCAACCAGTGAATTGCAAGCAATATATCTCTGTGTGTAAAGGTACCCTAACACAAATATCAACTACAAAACATTAACATATGTCACGGCTTGCATGTTTATAACATGTTTGAAGATTATGATGCCAAAACGTTAGGTGTACCGTGTTTTCCTGAATCCAGCAATTGTTTTTCTTTTGTTTCTGCACCTTTGCGTTCCTGAGATATGTCTCTCTCTTTCCTGTATATAACTTTGGTATTTTTAGCCAAGGGGGCGTGTTCCTCAAGATGATGCCCCAGAGATAAATTGATAACCACGCCCACTTGTAACAAAGCTAGATATATACACAGGGAAGAAGGGATGATATCTCAGGAATAGAGAGGAGCAAAAACATAAGAATCGCAACGCCGGATTCAGTAGAACAGCAGGTTTTACACCAGGGAAGAAAAAAAAAATACATATTTATGGCACATGACTGGTCCACTATGAGTTCTCAACCTGTGAGTATAGATGTTTTTAGATCCTTACAACAATCTTTTCTATTTACGATCGCTGTTGGTTTTGGAGTTGTTCGGGTTGTGTCTGTGAACTCATTGAATTACAGATTGTATTTTTATGGCTGGGGGGGGCACATAAATCAACAAATCATTTCTATGCAATCAACAATTGATGTTTTTGTCTCCCAGAAATACAAGACTCCTTGGAGGAAATTCTTTACCTCGATGCCTGTCTATGCAATCATTGTTGCAAATTTCTGCCGGAGCTGGACTTTTTACCTTCTTCTCATCAGTCAGCCGGCGTACTTTGAAGAGGTGTTTGGATTTGAGATTAGCAAGGTGCGATGATTTCCTTATTTATGTATACTGAATATGCCTGGGGGTTGGTATATGAGTAATGTGTAAGCACTGGTTAATCAGAGCAAAATAATGTTTTTGGAAGCTCAATGATAAAATCATATTGGTTGACTGTTTTGTACCTTGACCAGTGTGTGAGCTGTCCATTTGGGGATTGGATCCTATGATCAGAGGGAGACCAGTTATCACCCTTAAAGGGAACATATTAGAAAATGACCTATTGTTTAAATTGGGTTTGTGCAATTTTTTTTCCACAATCTGAATTAAAAATAAAAATGAGCAATCACACTATTAGACTCTTAAGTTCCACTTATGTCATGCAATTCACATGCACATTAATAGTACAAAACAGACTCCAACAAACTCAGTATTGAAGCATCTAAAGAGCATGTGTAAAGGTCATTGTGTAGGGTGGGGGAGCAGAGTCAGCTGTGACATTATTGTGAGTGGTGGATCCTGTGTGATCAGCTGTGTCTACATGTGTTATTTAGTTGTATTGGGACGAAGTGTCTCAGGATCCTCACTGCTGAATGAATGAAACCAGAAACTGGAACACTCGTTTCAACGGGTGTTCTTTATTCCTACACGTTTCGGAGCATTATCATGCTACTTCCTCAGGGACAGGGTTTGTTCCTGAGGAAGGAGCACAGTAATGCTCCGAAACGTGTAGGAATAAAGAACACCCGTTGAAACCAGTTCTTTATTCCTACGCGTTTCGGAGCGCTACTGTGCTCCTTCCTCAGGGCAAACCCTGTCCCTGAGGAAGGAGCACGGTAACGCTCCGAAACATGTAGGAATAAAGAACACCCGTTGAAACCAGTGTTCCAGTTTCTGGTTTCATTCATTCAGCAGTGCGGATCCTGAGACACTTCGTCCCAATACAACTATTGTTCGCCACGTCGATCGTGTATGTGTGGGTCCTGCAGCAGCTGTCTCCAGGCACGCATATTGTTGTGTGTAATACACTTTTCCAGGTGATCAGCTTTCAATAAGGTTTTAGTTGATATCTGTAAGGAGATAAGACCCTATTTGCGCATTGTCTCACCCCCTATAGATTCTACATGTGTTTGTCATTGTAATACTGCCTATAATGATAATCAGACTGCTGAAAACTATTTCTGAAAGAATCTAAATAAAGGCTCAATGGCCAGTTGAAATCACTCTAGTGGGTGTGGACACACTACACCAAGGACTGGGCTTACCCTGAGAGGGTGCCAGGTATCACTCTAGGGTTGTCCCCGATATAGCTGCAGCTGAACCAAGGGTCAGGAATGCTGGTACGGGAAGGCATACAGGTCGATGTGAATACTGAAGACTGGCAGGACAGAGCAGGCACTGGAGACAGACTTGCTGGAGTAGGTACTGGCAACATGCTGGACGGAGAAAGGTAGTGGAGACAGGCTGGACGAAGTAAGTAGTGGAGACAGGCTGGATGGAGTAGGTACTGGAAACAGGCTACATAGAGTAGGTACTGGAGACAGGCTGGACGAATAGGGTACTTGAGACAGGCTGGATGGAATAGGTACGGCCGACAGGCTGGATGGAGTAGGTACTGGAGACAGGCTGGATGGAGTAGGTACTGGAGACAGGCTGGATGGAATAGGTACTGGAAACAGGCTGGATGGAGTAGATACTGGAGACAGGCTGGATGGAATAGGCAGGGCCGGCTCCAGGTTTTTGAGGGCCTGGGCAAAAGAGTCTTAGTGTATGACTCTTTAATTGTCAGTGTCTGTATCTGTCAGGTGGGAATGCTGTCAGCAGTGCCGCATCTTGTCATGACGATTATCGTGCCTATCGGAGGACAAATTGCTGACTACCTGCGGAGTAAGAATATTCTGTCTACGACCACTGTCCGGAAGATCATGAACTGCGGAGGTCAGTGACTCAGTGACACGGCTACTAATAATTGACCATGGCACCCCATAATGGCTGAAATGAGATTTCATCTAAATCCTACTGTATTTGCATGAGTAATTTCTGACTATTATTATAGCTGAATACAACCCAGACATGCCGGGGTGTAATATGAAGCTCATGGGCCCCAATGCCAACGCTCCAATGGGGCCCCAATTATTGCAAGTCTTTATTACTATTGGTCTTTTTATGTAGGCTACAGGGACTATTTGGACCCTCTAGACTCCAGGGCCCGGGTACAATTGCAGCCTCTCCAGACGTGTACTAATGTCTGCACGACACTTTCATTTTGAAAAACATTATTATTACTGTTATTTTTACTATTAACACAACTGGGCCATAATAACAACGCCCGCTCCCCCATTAGTGGTTTATACAGGATGATGCTTGCTAGGCCTCTTCCACCACAACAGTTTTATAGTAAAACCATCTGTTGCCGATAGCAACCAAAGCTTTGCTTTCATTTTACCAAATCAACCAATCAGATATCGGCTTTTATTTTACCAGGGTACCCAATCAGAGCTTAGCTTCTACCAGAGCAACAGTCAGAGCTCAGTTTTCTTTTTTCTGTTTTAGCAGAGCAGCCAATCAGAGATCAGCTTTCATTTTACCTCAGAGGTGTAAGAAATGACTGAGGCCTAGTCCATGTTTCTCTGCAGTGGGCAGTGGTGTTGTGTGTAAAACATGGCATATGGGGAGAATAAATGCCAATATACACACAGATACAAACAACCATGACAGTATAAAGCAGTTTATATGATTGGTGCAGAAATGGTGTAACATAAAAATATTAAAGTAGACACGGCAGACGCCCAGGAGACGATTGTGAGAAGCCCCAGGAAGCCGATCCAGAAATATCCCAGCAGCCCCACCAGGTCGCATCTTGACTGACAATATTTTTATGGACACTTTATAACACCTCAATAAATGATTATTAATGTCTAAGACATCATCTTTAATCTCTGTGAACTGTAAAATTATGATAATTTCAGTCAAAATAATATGTAAAAGTTTTTTCAGCCTCAAAAAAAAAAGAACAAATTCAATTTCCAGGGAAAAAAAAGTGACCAATATTTACTGTCTGTCCTTTAATTTCTGACAACCCTGGACAACATGGCGGATGTGTAATCAAATCACTTCACCCGAAGCCATTTGTGTTGGCGGTGGACCAAGCGGAGAGGATGCTACAGTCATAGTTCACTTTCAGAGCTGAAATCTCCAAGTTTTCACATCTTCTTCACTTTCTGCCTCAGGGTTGAGTTTATTACATGAGATAAGTGTCTACCGAATGAATATTTAACTAAAACCTCTCACATTTGACTCTGCTGTACAATGGAGCACATACAAGGGTTGTCGATGGGGAGAGAGGAGAAAGGTGTGTCGAAAAAAAAGGATCGGCCATTGAAATTTCAACTTCCTGATCCTTCTCTCCCTCGACTTCTGTCTGTGAAGGGTTGTAAAGTCCCCGTACACATCAGATGGTCAGAGGTGTCGTCTGACTTTCATCTAGTGTGTACAGGGCTTTACTCTGGTGACTTCTTCTTCTGTAGATCCCATTTGTGTCCCTAACCTACCGATAGGACATTCCAGGTATCGTACTTATTACAATGAGATCTTAGGGAGAATACTTGGCTGCTTAGTTGAATGCTGAAATCACACAATGTCTTCTCCATGTTTCAGGTTTTGGGATGGAGGCGACTCTCCTCCTTGTGGTCGGCTACTCTCACAGTAAAGGGGTGGCCATATCATTCCTGGTCCTTGCCGTAGGTTTCAGCGGATTTGCCATTTCCGGTGAGAACATTATTATATTTATTATATATTTTTTTATTTTATTTATTGTATTGCTTATATATAGACCCTATCATATTCCCACAGTGGTTTACAGACATCACAATCAACACTGACCCCATTGGAGCTCTTACAGTCTAAACATCCTATCAGTCTTTGAAGTGTACGAGGAAACTGGAGAACCCGGAGGAAACCCAGGCAAACACAGAGAGAACATACAAACTCTTTGCTTCGCATTAACTTCAATTTAAATTTATAATACAGAAGATTTTCAAAAGTTTAGAAAGAAAAGTTTCTGATTTCTTTTTTTTCCTAGAATCTTTGCTACTCTTGTCCATGGCTAAGGCTGCTTTCACATCAGCGTTTTACGCTATCGCGGCAGTTGCGGTGAAAAAACGCAACTGCCGCAATTACCGCATAACGGCCGCACTTGCGGTTCACTTGCGGCAAACCCCATGCAATGTCTATGGGGCTTGCGGTAAGTGTGCGGCTTGTGCAGCAAGTGCGGTTTCGGCACTTGCAGTGACCGCGTTCTTGCAGACGCAAGTGCCGAACTGCAACTGTACCGCACTTGCTGAAGCCATAACATTGCATGGGCTGCGCAATGAACTGCAAGTGCGGCTTTATGCGTTTTTTTCCCAACTGCCGCGATCAGTAAAACGCTGATGTGAAAGGGCTAAGTCTGATATACAGATCAGCATAGAGTGAACACCATGAATTCAGTCGGTCAGTGCAGCCAAGCCTTTTGGCACACTGTCCATGACCCTGAACCTGAATGGAAATCACAGATTGGCAGTTCACCTCTCCCTCACATACAGCCATAAGTAAAACACTGCCAGGGGTGAGAAGGCGTTTTATTTTAAATTCATTTTTACAGTGCAAGATGATCAAACACTGCACGTGGCTCACACTTGGCCAAGCCCAACTGTACCCGACCACTATGAGGTTTGTTCCAGTGTTTGCAAACATAAAGCACCCAAACTCCGAACTCGAACAGGTTTGCTCAACACCAGGAAGTTTGGCGACCCGAACCAAACCTTGAAAGATTCGCTTGTCTCTAGTCAGCACCATTTCATTAAATACCGCAATGAACAGACATAGCTGTAGACCGGACTGGCATAATTACTAGGGGAAAATAAAATCAACCTCCTTTTTTTTTACTGAATCTGGTCATGTTCCTTTTATTGGTCCAGTTAAAGATAGGGAAGGTTACACAACCCCATGGCCCTTTTAAGAAAGGTCACCTGTATGGACTGATTTTCTGATTTTAGTTATGACCTTGGAGGAGCCGTGTAATGTTTGTTTCCTGCAGCAATGCTTGTTGTTGCTTCATCTCCTGATTGAGGAATATTAGAATAAACATATTTCATTTGCATCTGCTTTATATTCCTGGCAGGTTCTGGCTGAGAATTTACAGACGGATTTGGAGCATGTAAATGCAAATTTGTTTTCTTTTTATCCTCATGGGTTTTTAGAAGTATCCTTAAAGGGGTTTTCCCAAGAACAAAATTAATTTTAAAGTTGATTTTAATCAACAGATCTTGGCATAATAATAATTTCTGCAGTTGGATGTATTTAATTAAAATGTTCCTGTGCTGAGATAATCTTATATACAGTTGTGGCCAAAAGTATTTACACCCCTTCAATTCTGTCGATAATACTCGGTTTCTTCCTGAAAATGATTGCAATCACAAATTCTCTGGTATTATTATCTTCATTTAATTTGTCTTAAATGAAAAAACACAAAAGAGAATGAAGCAAAAAGCAAAACATGATTATTTCACACAAAACTCCAAAAATGGGCCAGACAAAAGTATTGGCACCCTCAGCCTAATACTTGGTTGCACAACTTATAGCCAAAATAACTGCGATCAACCGCTTCCAGTAACCATTAATGAGTTTCTTACAATGTCTGCTGGAATTTTAGACCATTCTTCTTTGGCAAACTGCTCCAGGTCCCTGATATTTGAAGAGTGCCTTCTCCAAACTGCCATTTTTAGATCTGTTCACAGGTGTTCTATGGATTCAGGTCTGGACTCATTGCTGGCCACCTTAGAAGTCTCCAGTGCTTTCTCTCAAACCATTTTCTAGTGCTTTTTGAAGTGTGTTTTGGGTCATTGTCCTGCTGGAAGACCCTGACCTCTGAGGGAGACCCAGCTTTCTCACACTGGGCCCTACATTATACTGCAAAATGTGTTGGTAGTCTTCAGACTTCATAATGCCTTGCACACGGTCAAGCAGTCCAGTGCCAGAGGCAGCAAAGCAACCCCAAAACATCAGGGAACCTCCGCCATGTTTGACTGTAGGGATCGTGTTCTTTTCTTTGAATGCCTCTTTTTTTTCTCCTGTAAACTCTATGTTGATGCCTTTGCCCAAAAAGCTCTACTTTTGTCTCATCTGACCAGAGAACATTCTTCCAAAACGTTTTAGACCTTCTCAGGTAAGTTTTGGCAAACTCCAGCCTGGCTTTTTTATGTCTCGGGGTAAGAAGTGGGGTCTTCCTGGGTATCCTACCATACAGTCCCTTTTCATTCAGACGACGACGGATAGTACGGGTTGACATTGTTGTACCCTCAGACTGCAGGGCAGCTTGAACTTGTTTGGATGTTAGTCGAGGTTCTTTATCCACCATCCGCACAATCTTGCATTGAAGTCTCTCGTCAATTTTTCTATTCCGTCACATCTAGGGAGTTAGCCACAGTGCCATGGGCTTTAAGCTTCTTGATGACACTGCGCACGGTAGACACAGGAACATTCAGGTCTTTGAAGATGGACTTGTAGCCTTGAGATTGCTCATGCTTCCTCACAATTTGGTTTCTCAAGTCCTCAGACAGTTCTTTGGTCTTTTTTTTCTCCATGCTCAATATGGTTCACACAAGGACACAGGACAGAGGGTGAGTCAACTTTAATCCATGTCAACTGGCTGCAAGTGTGATTTATTATTGCCAACACCTGTTAGGTGCCACAGGTAAGTTACAGGTGCTGTTAATTACACAAATTAGAGAACATCACATGATTTTTCTAACAGTGCCCAATAATTTTGTCAACAACCTTTTTTATGTTTGGTGTGGAATTATATCCAATTTGGATTTAGGACAATTCTTTTTGTGTTTTTTCATTGAAAACAAATTAAATAAGATAATAATACCAAAGAATTTGTGATTGTAATCATTTTTCAGGAAGAAACTGAGTATTATCTGACAGAATTGCAGGGGTGTCAATACTTTTGGCCACAACTGTATGTATCCCTGTTATGTACTGTGTAATGGATCTGTCTGACCTTACAGGTACATGGTCTAATCATACCACATCTCATGTGCTGAGATAATCTTGTATATCTGTCTCTGCTATGTACTGTGTAAAGGATGTGTCTGACCATACAGGGACATGGTCTGATCATACCACATCTCCTGTGCTGTAATAATCTTATACAGTATATGTGTCCAGCTATGTACTGTGAATGGATTGTCTGACCGTACAGAGACATGGTCTGATCATACCACATCTCTGTGCTGAGATAATCTTATATATGTGTGCCTGCAATGTACTGTAAACTAAACCAAGGACGTGCTCCAAATGGGGGAAACCAGGACCACAAAAAGGTCTGATGCAATGATATATTTATTTCTGATGCATTTCAGAGCTCACTTTGCTCCTTCTTCAGGGATACAATCATCAAGATCAGATCATATTGTCGACATTATATACCCTCTTGGGGTACCTTTCACGCCACAACCGCGGAGACAATTTTGACGGTGATATGTCGCCCTGGAATTATCGCCGTCAAATTGCATCCTAATTGCGGTGTGTATTTCGGGAATTTGGCAGTGATATGTCACCTCGCCCTGGTCGCCTGAATTTGGAGCAGTGCTTCGGGAATTGCCAGCGATCTCGCCCGCGATATGACGGCGTGTGACTGTACCTTCAGTGTTTTGGCTATAGCAATGATGTGAGTTTGACAGCTGATATCACCGCTGCAGCCGATTACCGGGTTAAATGGCTCAGCTGTCTACATTGGTCAAACAGCTGAGCTTGGTGATTGGCTGCAGCTTCATATGAGCTGTTGAAGTGACACCACTACTGCAGCCAAAACACTGAACCAGAACAGAGGCAGAGAGGCGGCGTTGGACCTTGTGAGGATGGATACTGACTAATTGTATTTTTGACATCACTGACATCTTTTAGGGTCCATTTTTCTAAAATTGGAGAACCCTTTAACAATAGAATTATAAAATTTTTATCCCCAAAAATCAGAACAAAATTTTTGGTCACTTGCTTATCTAATTGCCCGGCCATCCATTGATCCTCTTAATTTTCAAAGTATTGTGCTGTACAAAACATATCCAGCAACTCCACGGTGCAAGGAATAAGCCTCGGGGTCTTCTGCTCCTGCAGCCTTGGGACTTATGGTGGGAAAATACAAGTCAGACCCTCACAACTGGTAATGTTTTGCCATTCCCTAGCCATATACTTAAAGGGAACCTGTCACCTAGTTTAACCCCCCAACCTATCACTACCAGTCCCTGTAGCTTCCTACTACATTACTATCCATCCATCACTGACCTAAAAGTGAATTATAAAAGTGTAATAAAGCGATGTATAAACTTACATGTCCACCATCGTGTGGACGTTCCTACATGGCTGGACATCGGGTGGACAGTCTCTCTGGGTCCACTCTTCCCCCACCTCGATACTGCAATCACACCCTGGTGGGTGTGATTATTCATTCAGGAGCATACCCCGATTTCAAATTTCCACCTTCTTCTTTTGAGTATGAGCCCTGCCAGCTGCGGCACGTCATTTCCGGTCCTGTGCAGTGTGGAGGGTGTGTTGGTGTACTAGCTGGCTCCGCAGCATGCGCAGTGTGCATTCTGAAGCCGACCTGTACACCCAGTACACCCCTCACACTGCGCAGGACCGGAAATGACGCGCTGCAGCCAGGAAGCGTCATAACCGGAAAAAGTAGGCGGGAATTTTAAATCAGCAGCACACTCCTGAGTGATTGATGATGCCCACCAGGACATGATTGCAGAAGCGCCGGGGGAAAAGTGGACCTGGACAGTCTGCCCACCCGACGGACAGCCATCTAGGAACGCCCACCGGACGGTGGACATATAAGTTTATATATCATTTTATTCCACTTTTATAATTCACTATTAGGTCAGCCAGGGATGGCTAGTAGGAAGCTGCAGGAACAGGTTAGTGATAGGTTAATGGGTCTAAACTAAGTGACAGGTTTCCTTTAAACCTTATTTAAAGGGGATCTGTCATCAGGTTGTTGCTATCTCACCTGCCAGCAACATAATGTAGGCAAAGAAACCCTGATCCAATGATGCATCACATACATTACTAGATACAGCCGTTCTGACACAATTGAAGAATTTATTTTTAGGGGAACATTGCAGAGCTGGGAGAACTGCCCCCACCCACACCAGGGTCTTAATAGAGATTGTGCATTGACTGTGAAGTGTCAATCACAGCAGGAGTCTTTAGTTTAAGTAAACAATAGCTCACTCCTGATAAGAGTTGCATAGTTGCTTTTTGTTTTTTAACCCTTACAGCATGCTGTCCTCAGCTACAAAACCTGCAGACAGATTCCCTTAAGTTTTTATAGGTTGACTTCTCTGTCCCTATGCCAACCCTTTTTTCTCAGAAATCAGGCCCAGTTTAACCACAGTAATGCTTAGCCTTATAATAACTATTAAGAATTATTATTTTTATATTATTTATTTTTAATTATTAGTTTTATTTTTCTAGCAAAGAAAGTAAAGGGAAGAAGAGATGTGTAGTTGCGAGTTCATGGTTGCAATGATATCACTGAGCAGATAGAACAGAGACTGGAAGGGTTATCATAGGGCTAGAAATATTCTATGACTTTCCAATTTCCATGGTTTTCTCACAGATTGTCTAGACCGGATACAATGTATCAAATCTCCTCTGTGAGAAGTAGACCTGCACATGTTTTAGTTACTAAATGTAAACGAGAATGTTTCTATTTACTAAGTTTTAAAAAAAATGATTATTAACTATAACACTATCGCATTGGTTTTGCTTCTTTTGTGTTCTTCATATCATTGTTTGTATTTTTTTCTTGTGTGTTGTTGATAGGTTTCAATGTCAATCACCTTGACATCGCTCCTCGTTACGCCAGTATTCTGATGGGAATTTCTAATGGCGTTGGTACCCTGTCTGGGATGGTGTGCCCGCTGATCGTTGGAGCCATGACTAAGAACAAGGTACGTTCCTATTAAACATTTCTCCACTTCGTTGCTGTTCCTGTGTTCTTTGGAAAGGTTCAGAATGAAAGATCTTAGTCAAAGCCTCCAGGCACGTCAGCTATAAATAGAAGCCCGAATGCAAGCCCTCGATCCTCGAGTGACCATGGGAGTCATAAGGTTTTAATTAACTGAGGAGAAATCATGCTGAGAGCAGAGAAACACGGATCAGCAGCCAATGCTTATTAGAACTTACGTAACTGTCATCTGCAGAACAATGAATGGGATAAAGAGCACGAGGATGAACCGCTGCATCAATGAGAAAGTCAAGAATTTAGAGATTCCCCATAATTAGCGGATTTTCTTTGACTTGCAGACCCGTAGATGTCGGATCTCTGTCACCCAGTACAACTGAGCTCCTCATTACTGTCTTCATAGCGATGACAAGGGCGTAACTCATGAAGCTGCTGGGCAGGTGGTTTTTATGTTGGGTGCCAAGGTAGACAGCACCAACATAGACTGCAACATAAGCTGAGCTACAACTATAGGCGCCATCAGGATGTGGAACAATCTCGTCGCATACGGAGCAGTATTTGGCTGTGATGGATATTTATGAATTATTGTTAGGATGTCTCCCAAGATCTGGATTGTCTTGTTTTGGCCCAGAATTGGTGGACATACAGGTGCATCTCAATGAATTAGAATATCATCAAAAAGTTACCGTATATACTCGTGTATAAGCCGACCCGTGTATAAGCCGACCCCCCTACTTTTGCCCCCAAAATCTGGGAAAACCTATTGACTCGTGTATAAGCCGAGGGTGGACCCCAGCACAGGTATACAGCCCCCAGCAGTGTGGTATACAGGCCCGCGCAGTGGTATACAGGCCTCCCCAGTGGTAGTATACAGCCCCCAGAAGTGTGGTATACAGCAGCCTCCCCAGTGGTACATACAGGCCCCAGCAGTGTTACAGCAGCCTCCCCAGTGGTATATACAGCAGCAGCCCCAGTGGTAGTATACAGCAGCCCCAGAGATATATACAGCAGCCCCAGTGGTAGTATACAGCAGCCCCAGAGGTATATACAGCAGCCTCCCCAGTGGTATATACAGCAGCAGCCCCAGTGGTAGTATACAGCAGCCCCAGAGATATATACAGCAGCCCCAGTGGTAGTATACAGCAGCCTCCCGAGTGGTATATACAGCAGCAGCCCCAGTGGTAGTATACAGCAGCCCCAGAGATATATACAGCAGCCCCAGTGGTAGTATACAGCAGCCCCAGTAGTAGTATACAGCAGCAGCCCCAGTAGTAGTATACAGCAGCAGCCCCAGTGGTAGTATACAGCAGCAGCCCCAGGGGGTATATACAGCAGCAGCCCCAGTAGTAGTATACAGAAGCCCCAGTAGTAGTATACAGCAGCCCCAGTAGTAGTATACAGCAGCAGCCCCAGTAGTAGTATACAGCAGCAGCCCCAGTGGTAGTATACAGCAGCAGCCCCAGTAGTAGTATACAGAAGCCCCAGTAGTAGTATACAGCAGCCCCAGTAGTAGTATACAGCAGCAGCCCCAGTGGTAGTATACAGCAGCAGCCCCAGGGGGTATATACAGCAGCAGCCCCAGGGGGTATATACAGCAGCAGCCCCAGGGGGTATATACAGCAGCAGCCCCAGGGGGTATATACAGCAGCAGCCCCAGGGGTATACAGACCCCCCCCATTAGTATACAGGGGCCCCAGCTGTATACAGCAGCCCCAGCTGTATACAGCCCCCTCGTGGTATCCAGGGCCCCCCTTGCTGCACCTGTAAAGGAAGATGTCAGTATACTTATCGCTGCTGCCGCCGCCGCCGCTCCGCTTCTCGGTCACCGCGCTGCTCCGGCCGGGTCTTCATGCTTCCTGTTCCTTCTCCGACGCTCGAACAATGACGTCATTTCCCGGGGGGGGAGACCACGGGGGGGGGGGCTGTACATAGTTTACCGTATATACCCGTGTATAAGCTGAGGGGGGACTTTTCAGCACATTTTATGTGCTGAAAAACTCGGCTTATACACGAGTATATACGGTAATTTATTTCAGTAATTCAATACAAAAAGTGAAACGCATACATTATATAGAGTCATTACACAGAGGGATCTGTTTCAAGTGTTTATTTCTGGTAATGTTGATGATTATGGCTTTCAGCCAATGAAAACCCAAAGGTCATTGTCTCAGAAAATTAAAGTAGGGAGGATGAAGGGTCTGAGAGATAAAATATGACCTAAATAGGTATCAGAGGCTTCACCTTGTGTGGTTGTGAGTAGTGATGAGCGAGTACTAAAATGCTCGGGTGCTCGAAGCTCGGGCCGAGCATCCCGAGATACTCGTGTACTCGGCCCGAGTGCCGAGCCCAATGTTATCCTATGGGAGACCCGAGTATTTTTATGAAATGACTGCCGGCAGCATGTAGAAACCCTAAAAATGTCACAAATGTCTCAGAAGAGTGCTCAAATGACATGGCAACACCATGGGGAAGACCCCTGGAAGCATTTCTCACTCAAAAGTCACAGCTGTGAACAATCTTGTCCGAGTTTCACGCCAATTTTACGGAGTCACCAGAAAACCGTCCAAAATGACACCAAAATGAATATTTAGGGTGGAAATGTTAAGGGCACCTACCCAATAGTGAGATACAGCTGGTGTATGTTACTTTTTGTGATTACATGAAAGATTTTACGTGAAAACATTGTGCGGCACTCCGATGTCCTTGAGAAGAGACGTACATGAAGCCCTGTCTTGACATAATGTGCCCATTTTGAGGAACTGGGTCTATTGTAGTATTTTCCTTTGCCAGGGCAGTCCAAAATTGGGAGGTTCACCAATGCCCCTGGATAGAGACGTGCAGGAGGGCCTGTAAACCTGAAGTGCCCATTGTAAGGAAGTGGGTGTATTGTAGTATAGCCCTTTGGCAGGGCAGCCAAAAATTGGGAGGCTCCATATTGTCCCTGGATAGAGACGTGCAGGAGGGCCTGTAAACCTGAAGTGGGTGTATTGTAGTATAGCCCTTTGGCAGGGCAGCCAAAAATTGGGAGGCTCCATATTGTCCCTGGATAGAGACGTGCAGGAGGGCCTGTAAATCTGAAGTGGGTGTATTGTAGTATAGCCCTTTGGCAGGGCAGCCAAAAATTGGGAGGTTCAACAATGACCCATGCATACCGACATGCAGTAGGGCCTGTAAACCTCAAGTGGGTGTATTGTAGTATAGCCCTTTGGCAGGGCAGCCAAAAATTGGGAGGCTCCATATTGTCCCTGGATAGAGACGTGCAGGAGGGCCTGTAAACCTGAAGTGGGTGTATTGTAGTATAGCCCTTTGGCAGGGCAGCCAAAAATTGGGAGGGTCCATATTGTCCCTGGATAGAGACGTGCAGGAGGGCCTGTAAACCTGAAGTGGGTGTATTGTAGTATAGCCCTTTGGCAGGGCAGCCAAAAATTGGGAGGCTCCATATTGTCCCTGGATAGAGACGTGCAGGAGGGCCTGTAAACCTGAAGTGGGTGTATTGTAGTATAGCCCTTTGGCAGGGCAGCCAACAATTGGGAGGTTCAACAATGACCCATGCATACAGACATGCAGTAGGGCCTGTAAACCTCAAGTGGGTGTATTGCAGTATAGCCCTTTGGCAGGGCAGCCAAAAATTGGGAGGCTCCACATTGTCCTTGGATAGAGACGTGCATGAGGGCCTCAAAACATTTTTCCCATTGAAAAGGAGCGGGTCTCCTGTCGTTGTAATGCCCATTCTAAAAGAATGGGCGAAAAAATTTACCACTGCGGGTATACCTGAAACAACAGCCTAACTATTGTAACGGTCATCATGGTGGCACATGAGGAGAAGGAGGAGCAGTCCAGCGATTAGCCAAAGTCCAGAAGTGTGTACCCATGGGTGAGTGGAGGTACATGGCAAATTCCCAGAACAAAATTTAAATTCAGTTGTCATTTGTTGGTGGTGTGGTGAAGTCTGGCCCAATCCAACCCTTGTTCATTTTGATCAGAGTCAGCCTGTCAGCATTTTCAGTTGACAGGCGGGTGCGTTTATCAGTAATGATTCCACCTGCGGCACTGAAAACACGCTCTGACAAAACGCTAGCGGCAGGGCAGGCCAGGACTTCCAAGGCGTAGAGAGCCAATTCATGCCACGTGTCCAGCTTGGAGACCCAATAATTGTAAGGCACAGAGGAATCTCGCAGTACAGTTGTTCGATCTGCAAGGTACTCCTTCAGCATCTGGCCAAACTTAGCATTTCTTGTGGCACTACCCCGCACCTCAGGGGCTGTGGTACGTGAGGGGCTGAGAAAACTGTCCCACATCGTAAAGACTGTTCCCCTACCTCTGGCAGATTGGACTTGTGCCCCTCTCGGCCGTACGCCTTGGTTGTCCACCGATTCCTGACCTATGCCGCTAGCGTTTTGTGAGGGGAATGATTTGCCTACTTCCGTGACTATGGCCTTCTGGAACTGCTGCATTTTGGCTGACCTCTCCGCCTCAGGAATGAGAGACATAAAGTTCTCCTTGTAGCGTGGGTCTAACAGTGTTGCCAACCAGTACTGATTGTCGGCCAAGATGTTCTGAACGCGAGGGTCACGAGCCAGGCAGCTTACCATAAAGTCAGCCATGTGCGCCAGACTCTTAACAGCCATCACTTCAGTATCCAGACCAACACGATGACTGAACATGCTGTCCTCCTCCTCCTCATCTCCCCTGTCCTCTGGCCAGCCACGCTGAATCAAGGGTATGACTGGTGTGCATGTCATATCCTCAATTTGGCCAGAGAGTTGATCCATGTCTTCATCCTCCTCCTCCTCATCATAGTCCTCCACTGCACATTGTGATGAGATGAGGCTGGGCTGTGTGTTATCACCCACACCCACTACTGTTTCTTGCTCCAAGTCATCGCGCTCGGCCTGCAATGCATCCTCTTTGTTTTTCAGCAGAGACCATTTTAGAAGGCAGAGTAGTGGTATGGTGACGCTAATAATGGCGTCATCGCCGCTCACCATCTTGGTGGAGTCCTCAAAGTTTTGGAGGACGGTACATAGGTCGGACATCCATCTCCACTCCTCAGGTGTTATGTGTGGAGTTTGACCCATTTCCCGACGGCTTAGGTGATGCAGGTAGTCCACAACTGCCCTCTTCTGCTCACATATCCTGACCAACATGTGCAGAGTTGAATTCCAATGCGTGGGGACATCACACACCAGTCTGTGGGCCGGAAGACGCAAACGGCGCTTAAAGCCGGCAAGGCCGGCTGAAGCAGCAGGTGACTTGCGAAAATGTGCAGACAGACGGCGAACTTTTACCAGCAGTTCAGACAGCTCTGGGTATGACTTTATAAACCTCTGAACCACCAGGTTGAGCACATGGGCCACGCATGGAACATGCGTCAGCTGGCCTCGCCTCAAAGCTGCCACCAGGTTCCGGCCATTGTCACACACGACCTTTCCTGGCTTTAGGTTCAGAGGTGTGAGCCAGTGATCTGCCTGCTGTTTCAGAGCTGTCCACACCTCTTCTGCATTGTGGGGTTTGTCACCTATGCAGACTAGCTTCAGCACAGCCTGTTGCCGCTTCGCAGAGGCAGTGCTGCAGTGCTTCCAACTTGGGACTGGTGTGGAGGGTACAGTGGATGAGGATGCACAGGAGGAGGAGGCTGAGGAGCATGACATTCCGGAGCTGTAGAGTGTCGGTGAAAGCCTGACAGAGGTAGGGCCTGCTATCCTTGGTGTGTGAAGGATGTGTTCCGTCCCTCGCTCAGACTGGGTCCCAGCCTCTACAATATTAACCCAGTGTGCCGTCAAGGAGATGTAGCGGCCTTGCCCACAAGCACTTGTCCACGTGTCTGTGGTTAGGTGGACTTTGGCTGAAACAGCGTTGTTCAGGGCACGTGTGATGCTGTTGGACACATGGTTATGCAATGCGGGGACGGCACATCTGGAGAAATAGTGGCGGCTGGGGACCGAGTAACATGGGACAGCAGCCGCCATCAGGTCGCGGAATGCTTCCGTCTCCACCAGCCGGAAAGGCAACATTTCTAGCGCTATGAGTCGCGAAATGTGAGAATTCAGGACTGTGGCATGTGGGGCGTTGGCAGCGTATTTGCGCCTGCGTTCAAATGTTTGCTGAATGGATAATTGAACGCTGCGCTGGGACAAGGACGTGCTTGATGGTGGTGTTATTTGTGCGCGGGCAACTTCAGGTGCAGGGCCGGAGGCTTGTTCGTGGCCAGCATGGACAGGGGATTGGCTCGCACGCACAACACGCGAAGACGTAGCAGTGACATCAGCAAGCACCGCTCCTCGACTCTGTTGTACTTCCCACAAAGTCGGGTGCTTGGCTGACATGTGCCTGATCATGCTGGTGGTGGTCAGGCTGCTAGTTTTCGTACCCCTGCTGATACTGGCATGGCAGGTGTTGCAAATGGCCTTTTTAGAGTCATCTGGAGCCAACTTAAAAAACTCCCAGACTCGGGAAGACCTAACATTTGCACAGGCACCTTGAGTCGTGTTGTTGTTCCGGGGAACGGTTGCCTGCCTTCTGCCTGCAGACACGACCCTGCTTCGTACTGCCTGTTAGGATGCTACGCCTTCCTCCCCCTGTGCATTGCTGGCCTCGCTCTGCATATTCTCCTGCCATGTTGGGTCAGCTACTGGATCATCCACCACGTCGTCTTCCTCGTCCGCACCCTGATCCTCCTCCTGACTTCCTGGCAATTGTGTCTCATCATCGTCCACCCCTTGTTGAGACACGTTGCCAACGTTCCGTTCGTGAGAAAGTGGCTGCTCAAATATTTGGGCATCTGTACATACCATCTCCTCATCACCCACTTCAACAGGAGCTGGCGAGAGGCCAGATTCTGCGAATGAATACGTGAACAGCTCTTCTGAGTGTCCTAGTGTGGGATCAGTAATGTCCGTGGACGTGTACTCGGCCTGGTGGTAGGAAGAAGGATCAGGTTGGGAAATGTGCGGTGCAGTATCACGGCTACTGACACTTGACCGTGTGGAAGACAGGGTGTTTGTGGAGGTGCTCATCTGACTTGAAGCATTATCCGCTATCCAAGTAACAACCTGTTGACACTGGTCTTGGTTCAAGAGCGGTGTACTGCTGCGGGCCCCAAGAATTTGGGACAGGACGTGTGAGCGAGTAGATGTGCCACTTTGTTGTTGCGAAATTAGTGCTTGCACACGACCTCGGCCTCTGCCTGCACCACCATCACATCCACTTCCTTGTTCCTTGCCAACGCCCTTGCCAACGCCCTTGCGCATTTTGCCTGTATACAGCGACAATAGTCTGGAGACTGTTCAGATCACAGGAGATTAGGATTTTAGTCCCTAACCTGTATCAAGGTAGTAAGTACACCAGTCTGGTGACTGTAATCGTCACAGGAGAGTAGGATTTTAGTCCCTAACCTGTATCAAGGTAGTAAGTACACCAGTCTGGTGACTGTAATCGTCACAGGAGAGTAGGATTTTAGTCCCTAACCTGTATCAAGGTAGTAAGTACAACAGTCTGGTGACTGTAATGGTCACAGGAGATTAGGATTTTAGTCCCTAACCTGTATTAAGGTAGTAAGTACACCAGTCTGGTGACTGTAATGGTCACAGGAGATTAGGATTTTAGTCCCTAACCTGTATTAAGGTAGTAAGTACACCAGTCTAGTGACTGTAATGGTCACAGGAGAGAAGGATTTTAGTCCCTAACCTGTATGAAGGTAGTAAGTACACCAGTCTGGTGACTGTAATGGTCACAGGAGATTAGGATTTTAGTCCCTAACCTGTATTAAGGTAGTAAGTACACCAGTCTGGTGACTGTAATGGTCACAGGAGATTAGGATTTTAGTCCCTAACCTGTATTAAGGTAGTAAGTACACCAGTCTGGTGACTGTAATGGTCACAGGAGAGTAGGATTTTAGTCCCTAACCTGTATCAAGGTAGTAAGTACACCAGTCTGGTGACTGTAATGGTCACAGGAGTAGGATTTTAGTCCCTAACCTGTATTAAGGTAGTAAGTACAACAGCTGGGACTGTAATGGTCACAGGAGATTAGGATTTTAGTCCCTAACCTGTATAAGGTAGTAAGTACAACAGTCTGGTGACTGTAATGGTCACAGGAGATTAGGATTTTAGTCCCTAACCTGTATTAAGGTAGTAAGTACACCAGTCTGGTGACTGTAATGGTCACAGGAGAGTAGGATTTTAGTCCCTAACCTGTATCAAGGTAGTAAGTACACCAGTCTGGTGACTGTAATGGTCACAGGAGATTAGGATTTTAGTCCCTAACCTGTATTAATGTAGTAAGTACACCAGTCTGGTGACTGTAATGGTCACAGGAGATTAGGACTTTAGTCCCTAACCTGTATTAAGGTAGTAAGTACACCAGTCTGGTGACTGTAATGGTCACAGGAGATTAGGATTTTAGTCCCTAACCTGTATTAAGGTAGTAAGTACACCAGTCTGGTGACTGTTATGGTCACAGAAAAGCTTGGATTCCGATCTGTATCACCCTGCCTATATCCTCCAAGATTAGTCCTTAGAAGGACTGTTGTGGTCAGCAGCAGTTTGCAGCCCTGCTCCGGATCTACCTATGAGGGCTGCAAATCTGTCCCTAAGCAGCAGCAGACACTCTCCCTACACTCACTGTCTGGATGCCTGTGTGCAGAGCACAGCGCGGCCGGGTCTTATAAAGGCTCGGTCACGCTGTGCAGGCCGGCCAATCACTGCAATGCCACAACTAACAGGGCTCTGGCATTGCAGTGGTCTGCCAGCCAATCCCTGCATGTGGGCTGGCTCTCAAAAGAGCGCCAACATGCAGGGATGAGGACCACGAGCACAGCACGAGTATCGCGAGATTACTCGGTGCTCGCCGAGTAGCCCGAGTACAGTGATACTCGTGCGAGTACCGAGCAGCGCAGAGCATACTCGCTCATCACTAGTTGTGAGAGTCACAACCACTATAAAAGCAGATCATGGCTGCTGCAGTCCCCAGCGTGGTGCATATAGAGTAGGGAGGATGAAGGGGTAAACACCGTGCTGCCATATTCCATGAGTGGCTTTAAGTTCCTCCACTACTTAAGACCATGCATCCTCTACTTTTGAAGATCTGAGATTCTTCACTAAATGAACAGATTAATTTAGCGTCTCTAAACAATGAGCCAACCATGTGGATTACCTTTACTGGGCGAACTTTCATTTATACTGGAAAGTGTCTAGTGTCATTGTTTACCTTGGTGTAATTAGGCAAAGCAAATGTGGACAACCCCTTTTAGTAGCAAATATGCAAGGAAAACATCTACTGGAACATTTATGACCATTCTCTTTCTCCCCCAGACACGTGAAGAATGGCAATATGTCTTCCTGATCGCAGCTCTCGTCCATTATGGTGGAGTTATATTCTATGGTCTTTTTGCCTCTGGAGAAAGCAGCCATGGGCAGACCCTGAGCAGACCAGCGATGAGAAATGTGGCTTCATCCATGAAGATGAACTAGCCGAAGAAACCGAGGACATTAGTCAGAATTACATCAACTACAGCAACACAAAGTCCTATGGAGCCACCACGCAAGTCAACAGCGGCTGGCCCAACGGGTGGGAAAAAAGAGAAGAGTTTGTACAAGAAGGACAGGAGTCATATCATGAAGGCAGTTTCACCTCTTAACAATTCCCGCAGTAGATAGTTATTTTTCATAGTGTCTGTGATTAAAAAATTCATTGTGGTGTTTGCACAAAGTGTTGGTCAGGATCATGTATAGCACACACACATCCATCAAGTGCAGATCATGCTGTGACAATGACGAGTACTATTTGTATTGAGTTGCCTGATAATTCATCGTCATCTTTGAGAACGTCTGGATTTTACTTTCCTGGACCATGCTAGCACTAATCCTATAGATGCAGTGTCTCCGCTAGTCATTCAAAGCACAGTTAGACATAGCACATATGAAACTTTGAACAAGTCCTTTGCGTATCAAGATCGAACAACCAGCCATAAACACCTTCACGTTGACCCATGAAAGATGCCAAACACCCGCCAAGGCTTCATAAAAGGGTCTATCGAGCCTCTATGAGATCAATGGGAACCTTCTAATCATACATTCCTCTCTGCAAATCCACGAACAAACCCAACAAGTTCATCTTGAGTTTGCAAAAGTTGAAAGACTCAGGAAAAGTTTGTGGAACGAACTCAAAATGCTTTATTCATTGTTTAGAAGATAAACCAGCCAGGACACGCGGCCGCCCGTGAGTTACCAGCCGACCGGAAATGATACATTTTGTATTAATCTTCTTACTTATTGTCAAAACAATCAAATAATAGATATGGATGATAAAACATGATATAAGGATGACATGTACTGTACGGCTAGACACAAATGTGAACATTTTCCTCCCATTGATATATATATATATACAAACAGGTATTTTTGACATATAACTATATGATACATAACAGCACCTTCCTTACTGGGTATGTATAATCATTCCATTTAACTAGTGACCCATTTTATGTAAAGATATATTAAAACTTGGATTAAATAAGGGGATTTTACCCCTATAATATATAGATAGATACTATTATACAACATATTTAGTTTTTTTGGGTGGATTATATGATTTATCTCAAAAATTGATGTAGTTGAGGATTGTTCGTGGGCAGACCAGCAAAGTTGCTATACTATGATATGATTCATCCAGTGCCAGGAAATATCTATCCATTCTTCATTTCCCTTCACCTCCTAATATTGAAACCAAATACCTAAGGCCCTGTGCCCACCATATGTTGTTTGATGCTTTTTTTTTATACAGATTTTGCATGTCTATCCTGGAGCCAGCATAGTCATGGAGCGTTCAGAAGGGCTGTACCCATGTTGCCTTTTTTTCCCTTGCAGATTTGGTGCAGATTTCTTTTTTTCTGCACCAAATCTGCAAGGAAGAAAAAGCAAAGTGTGCACAGCCCTACTGAACGGTCATAGACTTTGCTGGCCTCAAGATAGACATGCAGATTGTCAAAATCTGCATCAAAAAAGCGCACCGTGGGTACAGGGCCTTAAGGAAGGGTGAGTCCTGGGTATTATATGACCACTATATGCACACATCTCGTAGATATTTGTATCTGTTGCACATCATTTTCTACATAGTTATTTAAAAAGCCATAATCAATCAAAACATTATAAAAGAACAAAGATAGACAAACTGGTAGTAATGGGTAACCCCTATATACGGTAAATGTTATGGAAATAGAGCATCAATTTTAATAGGATCTAACGAATGGTATCAACGTGGCTCCTTTGAGCCAATAAATGTACAGTGCTGAACTTTTCTGACAAGCCTAGCCCTGTGCCCAGAGTAGTTGGTTGATGCTTTTTTTTATGATGCAGAGTATGAGAATCTGCATCAAATTCTGGATGTCTATCCTGAAGCCAGCGAAGTCTATGACAGGTCAGAAGGGCTGTGCACATGTTGCTTTTTCCTCCTTGCAGATTTGGTGCAGATTTTGGTGCAGAAAAAAGAAATCTGCACTAAATTTTGCAAGGAAAACCAAAAGCCAATGACGGCTCAGCCCTTCTGACCTGGCATAGACATTGTTGGCTTCAGGATAGACATCCAGATTCTCAAAATCTGTGTCAAAAAAAGCATCAAACAATGCTCTGTGTGCACAGGCCTAAAGGACCTGTTACATGTTTCAACATCGTTCCCGACCGTTCAAGAGTGACATCAGGAACGATCTAACGACATCGTTATTGCGTCGTTGCATGTAAATGCACGATTCAACAACGATAGTTGTTCAAGTCGGAGTTGTGAGGTTTTGCTGCATGTAGGAAAACCTGTCAACTTCAACTCCAGCAACCTGCGGCATCGTTCGGTGTGACACCGCAATAGCGATGTCACGGCCGACTTCGCCCATTCACAGCAGTGAGCAGGGATCGTTCGCGGTGTTTGCGAACGATCCCTGCTCACAACCTCGTTGATGAGTTGTCCGCGATATCTGGATGTGTGACAGCTCACCAGCGATGTTGCACAGGTGTCCAAAAAATCAGCGTGCTCCCGAGATCGCACACAACACCGGTGATAAGTTGCACAGTATAATGGTACCTTAAAGGTACCGTCACACGCTTCAACATTGAAACGATGTCGGCAACGATCTTGGGTGCGCGCGGTCGTTGCCAACATCGTTGATGAGATGTCACACGTATAGATATCGTGGACAACTCAGCAGCGATGTTGTGAGCAGGGATCGTTCGCAAACACCGCAAACGATCCCTGCTCACTGCTGTGAATGGGCGAAGTCGGCCGTGACATCGCTATTGCGGTGTCACACCGAACGATGCCGCAGGTTGCTGGAGTTGAAGTTGACAGGTTTTCCTGCATGCAGCAAAACCTGTCAACTCTGACTTGAACATGTATTGTTGTTGAATCATGCGTTTACACGCAATGACAATGTCGTTTCAACATCGCTCCTGACGTCACTTTTGAACGATGTCGGGAATGATGTTGAAAGGTGTCACGTGGCCTTTACAGTCAATGACTGTGTATGCAGGGGGATAAGAATTCAAGGAGCACCAATATTGTCAATAATGTCTCATAGGTATCAATGGAACTAGTTTTTGGGATCTATATTACAAAGAAAAATAACCCTAGAGATAATTACCAAGATACTGATTTATGATCAAATGGACTACAATATATATGTGTGTATATATCTATATTTATTTTTAGTATTATTATTACTTATTATATAGATATAGGTAACATTTTGGTTTGTTTGTTCTTTTGTTTGTTTCTTATACAATTGATGATGCGAATCCAGTGTTCTAAATCCACAGCTGCTCTGGACTGAGTTTCTAGTGACTTAAAGGGAATCTATCATCAGGTTTTTGACACCTAATCTGAGAGTAGCATAATGTAGGGCCAGAGATCCTGATTCCAGGGATGTGTCACTTACTGGGCTGCTCAGTGTAGTTTTGATAAAATCACTGTTTAATCAGCAGGAGATTATCATTAGAGGACTATTAGGCTGCCAGATTGTCCAGCATGTTTGTGAGCTGCTAAATCTGCAGCAGAGAAAACAGTCATTTTATCAAAACTACATCAAGCAGCTCAGTAAGTGACACATCACTTGAATAAGGGTCTCTGTCTCTACTTTATGCTGGTCTCAGATGGGATGGCAAAATCCTGCTGACAGATTCCCCTTAAAGGGGCATCTGGTTTTGACAAAATAATTTCCCAATATCTCATTCTGAAATTCCGGGATAACTCGGCAGGGCGAGGGGCACTAGGAGATTTCTCTTGCACCACTTCTGTTGCTCCGTGCTTTCTAGAGTGATCCTCCAGTCGATCACCAAGATACCAGTTCAAAGCAAAACATTTTAAAGGCTCCGGAGTTTCTTCTGACACCTTGGTGTCTAAAACGACTTTCCCTGCTTTTTTTTTTGCAATTCTAGAAAATCGAGGCAAATAGTGTATTCTTTTTGTTGCAAAATGTGAACGCAGCCATAGAAAATGTTTGCTTTGGACTTCACCTATGGATGGTCTTTCATTTACAACCTCTAAAGGAACTCTGTCAACATTTTTTGCTATGTAATCTGAAAGCAGCGAGATGTCTTTACTGGGACCCTGTGTGTCACTTGCTGGTTCTGATACAATCAGTTTAATCTTCTGCAGATGTAGCAGTGCTCAGAATGCTGAGCTCTATATAAACCCTTCCACACCACTGATTGGCAGGTTTTCGTGCCCACTGTATAGTGAGAGCTAACAATCATTGGTGATGGTGGGGTTACACAGAGCAGGAGGACTAGGAGAAACAAGACACCTAGTCCTGTGATATAATCTCCTGTTGATAAAAAGTGAATTTATTGACATTACAACACACAGCCCAGTAAGTGACACATTAATGGAATCAGGGACTCTGCCTGTACATCATCATGCTTTCAGATTACATATGAAAAAAAACTGCTGATAGATTCCCTTTAACCAAAGGAGAAAGTACTATTTCACACCTAGATCTAGTCCAACATTCACGGCCAAAGCACAAACCTCGATGTCTCGACCGGCCACAGATCTCATGACCCGAACTCAGCAGCCTCATACAGGTGCATCTCAATGAATTAGAATATTATCAAAAAGTTAATTTATTTCAGTAATTCGATACAAAAAGTGAAATGCATATATTATGTAGTCATTACACACAGAGTGATCTATTTTAAGTGTTTATTTCTGTAAATGTTGATGATTATGGCTTAAAGCCGATGAAAACCCAACTTGTTTCAGGGCTCCAGAAACATGGCAATATGATATTGATTTGTTCTGTGGAAGGGGCCAAGGAGCCCTGAAACATGTTGACTAATCAATATTATATTCACCCTTTGATATCTGGTGGAATACGGCAGCGCAATGTTTAACCCTTCATCTACCCTACTTTATATGCACCATGCTGGGAACTGCAGCAGCTGTGATCTGCTTTTATAGTAGTTGTGACTCTCACAACCACACAAGGTGAAGCCTCTGATACCTATTTGGGTCATATATTATCTCTCAAACCCTTCATCCTCCCTACTTTTGGGTTTTCATTGGCTGTAAGCCATAATCATCAACATTAACAGAAATAAACACTTGAAATTGATCACTCTGTGTGTAATGATTCTATATAATATATGCCTTTCACTTTACATACTGAATTACTGAAATAAATTAACTTTTGAATGATATTCTAATTCATTGAGATGCACCTGTATATGTCTTTGAAGCTGTTGAGTTTGTATTATGAGACCTACAGCCGGTCTGGACATCATGGTCCATACTATGAATGTAGGATGTGTGATATCGTCCTTATTTTCTCTCTGGACCCAGAACATCTGTGTATTTCACAGGATTTCTACATTCACCTTGTAATGCTTCATTTCACCAGTGGGGGTGCTGCTGTGAAATTGTACCCTTGCAAACAAATGACAGCTGATACAACTTTGCCTAAAAGATGACCACAACCACCCACTGACCTTATTATATCCCCCCTCCATGCAAATTATACTAAGACTTCAAATTTTTTATTGCAATGACCAAATATTATCTATAGAGTTTCATAGCAATTTATTTACAACATTTTTAATTAACACCAAGCAATAACGTCCGCGATCACTTGCAGGTTAACATTACGTTAAACCAGTTATTTAGAATTGCATAGAGCTGGTGCTTGAGACCAAACGGTAACGCATCCGTCCTCGCCATGTGAGCCATCACCACCGACATCGCTTATATGTGTGTTAGTGTGGCCCTTTTTATTCCGTCCCTTGTACTGTGTTTGTGATTGGAGGCCCTGCTACTGCAATATCCACCTTGAACTATTCCAAGGACAAAAATAAATAAATAAAAAAATGCAAAAATATTCAAGGCCTTGAAATGTTTGAAAAAAGAAAAAAAAAGAAAAAAAAAAGAAACCTATTTTTTTTGTTTGCTTTGTGCCTAAAAGTGATGTGAAATGTGACCAAGGCTTTCGCTGTGTTAATGATAAAGTTGGACAGTGTCACTTTTGTTGGTGCAAAAAGTGTTAATAAAATGCTATATTTATCTTTTTGTTAAAAAAATTATAATATTTGTCATTTCTTTCTTTTAATGGTGAAGATTAATGGTGAAGGAAAAATGTGCAGGAAAAGTCCTGGAGTCCTGGAAAAGTTTCTGGAGTTGACAGGACTTGATAAATGGCGAATTATCAGACAGTCATCACTTACAAAACCCATCAAAGTCATTCTAGGGCTACACAGTGCATAGAAATCACAGTAGATGCAACGAGTTCCAATGGTGTCACTGACCATTTGTGGCCCAACTAGACTTAATCAGGTAGATAATGGGAACCAGTGGCGTAAACTCAGGCCCAGGAACCCACCAATGCAAAAGCTCCAACGGGGCCCCCAATTATTGCAAATCTTTAATAGTTTTAGTCTTTTTGTATAGGCAAAAGGGACTTTTGGGGCCCTGCCTAGGCTGCAGGGCCCGGGTGCGGTTGCAAGCCCTGCACCTGTTGTAATTACGCCCCTGATGGGACCTCTAAATACAAAAAAAAGATGGTGGACACATCCATACACTGTTTAAAAGAAATAAAAACAGCCTAACTTGCTAAGAAAACCCTGGTGGATCTATCTAGGCTTGGAAAAAGACACTGGTGGACTTATGTAGGCTTGGAGAAGACCTTGGTGGACCTGTCTAGGCTTGGAGAAGACCCTGATGAACCTATCTAGGCTTGAGGAAGACTCTGATAGACCTATCTATCTAGGCTTGTAGAAGACCCTGGGTGGACCTATCTAGGTTTGGAGAACATCTTGATGGACTTGTCTATGTTTGCACAAGATTGATCTTTCTACAGAGCATTCATCCAGCAAGTCATTATGGCTCACAATCAAGAACGCTCTGTAGGAGTATCAATCTCTTGCAACCTAGATAAGTCCACCAGGATCTTCTTTAAACCTAAAGAATTCTGCCAGGATCTTCTTCAAGTCTACATAAGACCACCAGGGTCTTAACCAAGCCTAGAGAGGTCCACCAGGCTTTTCTCCAAGCCTAGATAGGAGCACCAGGGTCTTCTCCAAGCCTAGATACGTCAACCAGGTTGTTCTCCAAGCCCAGATAGGTCCACCAGGATTTTCTCCGTCGTTATCTTGATAGTATCAAGTCATCGGGTTGTTGGGTCTTCCTCTTCACCTTGTTCCTTCTTTTCTTTCGACCATCATGCCTTCTCCAGTGATTGCTCTCTTTCGTATGATGTGTCCAAAGTAGACAAGTCGTAACTATACATGGTTTTATCACTACACATGATTTAACAACAATGTTCACCATGACCGCCCATGATCACTATCCATGATAATCATCTCAATTCATAATCAGGTCACCACCCATGATTATCAAAAATGTTCACCATGAACACCATCACAAACCATGGGCACATCGCCATTCATATTCACCATCCATTAACACCATAATCATCCATAAATCACCATCACCAACCATGTTCACCATTCATGATCGCCCTCACCATCCATACTCACAGCGACACTCATCTTTTACATTTATAAACACCATTACGATACATGATCTCCAAACCAGAACGATTCATGATTATCATCTATAAACACCAGCACTATCCATGCTTTCATTAACACCCATGTTTAATATCCCTGAACGCCACCATAGCCCTTGACGACCACTCATGAACCCCATCAGTTAACACCATAACTATTAAACATCACCACCACTACCAACGCAGACTATCATTACTCCACTGTTACCAGTCTGTGATGGTAAACATGAGTGGCATTGGTGATTCTGATGAGTATAATGTTCATGGAAGATTGATATATCATGAGTTGTGATGGTCTTCATATTCGATGAACAGGAGTGGTCAGGGTGAACATCTTTGGTAGTCATCATGAGTGCTGATCTGATCATGGTTGGTGATCTGGGGTGGTGATATGATCATTCATGTTCATCAGGGTTAATGATAAAATTGTCACATTGTAAATGAAAGTATTTACCGACAAGTTACAGATGGTCATTGAGAAGGTGACGTGGCTGCACGTCAACTTATCCTGCCATTGCCTTAAAACTAAAAAAAGTTATTGGAAAAAATGTCATTACCAACTTTACTCCATTGGACATATTTAGAAGATCAGGAGTAAATTAAAGTTGTGAGAAGTTTGCAATCATATCCGTGCCTTGATAAGTTAATGGCCATCCGATGTAAGAGAACAGCACTACATTACCTGGTTGGGGCAAATCCATTTGCACATTTCAGTCTATCAGACATGGCGGAGATCTTTGTGTGGAGGGGGAGCACCGCCTTTAACGGTTGGCAACCATAGTTCTTCTTTTGATTAGGCGGCCTGTCACAAAGTGATTGTTGCATTGTGACATTGCACCACGTCAGCTTATCAAAAGAAAATCCATGAAATCCGGCAGGTAAGAGGTGGTGCTCCTTCACCCATTCAGAGGACACAGGAAACTGTCATGGAGTGTGATTTTCACCAACTCTACTAGTTATCTCTTTATTATCTGATACGTGCCATATTTTGCGTTTTTAAGACGCCTTGCACTACTGGACACACTCCCAAATGTAGAGAATAAAAGTAGGTTAAAAATGTTTTATGTATAAATGGGGGTCCGCCTTATAATCTGGTTGTGTTCCAGTGGGTGATGGGGCAGCTGCGGTGTAGTGGAGCCACAGGAGGCATTGTTGCAGGCGATGTTGTAATGGGTGTCAGGTTGATGCTGCAGGTGGTGCGGCAGGTGTAACAGCCAGTGTGGTGATTTTGTGGGCAGTGTGAGACATTAACCATCCCAACGTCATTGAGCTGAGATGTCAATCTGCCCCGCGCCACCTCCGATACCATTTGCTTGAAGCTCACACTGCCGACATTTACTTTAACACAACCGCTGAGATGGCTCCTTTCTCACACCGCCCACAGCACACTCGGGACACCCGCAGCATTGCCTGTGACGTCTGCAGCATCGCCCGCAGCACTGCCCATGACACCCAACGCACTGCCCATAGCACCCACCACACCTCCCGTGACAGTGACTCCTGTGACCCCATTTCACTTTGCACCACCCCTTCCCGGTAAGTTACAACCAGATTATAAGATGCACACCCCATTTTCCTCCAAAATGTTTGGAACGAAAAGTAGATTTTATAATCCAAAAATGCGTTACTCTCCAGTTTTCTGTTAGGTCACTAGTTTCTTTACGGAAAGAATATGAATGCAACTCAGAAGCTACCGTACGATTGATAGATTAGATAGACGACCCGGTTACGGACATGAGCTCTACGACTGCGATACGCCCCTGCTGATCCCCTTACATACACTACTATGAAGAAAGGACACCACACAATGAAATAAGTTCAAATGCAAATAATTTTAATTTTAGATATAGTCACATCTTTAATGCAGACATTTCTTCTATTTGAAACGTATCAGGCATATAACAATAATCATCAACACCAGCAATGTCGCCAAAGCAAGGATCAGTGCCAGGTAGTTCAGTTTACTTGTGAGGTCAGAATATTTAATCGCCATTCTGATGTCTCCGTTATCCAAACAATTGAGGGCCTGTAAGAAAAGGAACAGAGTTCTGGTCACATTTTATGTATGAGTTTTGCATTTCTCACATAATTGTGTTTTGCAGTGATGAAGTCACCATATTGTAATGGTGTAGAGATAAAAGAGATGAAAGCACAAATATGGAGACATCTAATACAAGCTGAGCCGCATTGTTCCCCTCATTGTGTCATGATTTTGCAAATTCGACCATTGGTCACTTACCTTATAGAAGACGAAAAGCGCGACAAGTCCAACAGGTGGAAAGAAAAATGCGCATAAGATGGTGAAAGATAAACTGGGCAAACCCAGAATAGGGTTCTCGATGGCGACTTTGTCATGAATAAGGCAGTCTCGGCTGGACGGGCGGGAGTGCCCTCTGCTCATCTCCATTTCTCGCTCCTCAGGGCCAATGACACCAGTTTGTCTGTTGTAACGGATGTAATAGTGTCGGGTGCAGTTGAGTCAGTTGAGGCACATGCACGGTCAGGCGGCCATCCTGCAGTATTGACTGCAGCGCCGCGGTTGCTTGGTAACCGGCAGCACAGGTAGTGAGTGCGGCAGGGCATGTCAGTGGAGGAGGCGGAGCCTCCACACAGAGCTGACACTACGGGGCAGTGTTGTGCAGTGCAGAGATAAGTCTGAGGGGCTGCACCATGGAGCCAGGTCCTGTGCACTTAGCATCCAGTGTAAGTGATGGGAGCCAGTGTTTTGGGAACACAGATTTGTGACTTGACCACTCTAAACCACCAGGGAAAATATTGATTGGATAGTACCTATTAAACCACGCTAGAATAATATTGATTGCATCGTACCTATTAAACCACTCTAGACCACCAGGTGTAATATTGATGGTCCATAAAGAACAGTATTTTAAAATATTTGATGAAAGCTCATGAAGACAGAAAAATCAGGGTGCATCCAGGTGTTTCCATCAGTTTTTGACCGTTTGCGTGCTAAATAACCAAGTGTGTGATTTATACACTTTATATAAGATCTCCATTTTCTAGTTAAACTTTTCTGATAAAAAAATCCCTAGTATCAGCAAACAAAGCATGATGTTACGGGTGCTGCCACGTGCTGTCTGTACCGCTGGGTACAGCAATACTGCAAGACAATGACTGCGCCAAACCTTCCACTACTGAAACAAATTAGAAGTCAATTGATTAACCCAGGACTGAAACGCGTCCTGCACCGATCACATTCTCATTTTACTGTATTAAAACTGCTCAGGTTACAGGAGCAATGAATAATAGAAATATAAATAATCTTCCATCTTGCAAGCTGTAAATTATCAGAGAGATGACATCGTAGGGGACATCTGAGGTCTCATTGTCACATTATGGGTTATGGGGGAATTATAGCTACAGAGGATTTTGGAAAGCAAAATATCCAAAATGGTCCCTTTACACGTGTCCACAGGAAGGTAGACACCAGCAGGCATCGGACACAATTGTGCCTGTTGCCTTGAAAAGACCTCGATGTGGCTGTGTGTAAATCAGGACTTTCCTTCCTGTGTCTTCCCTGAAGGAAGGAAAGTCCTGAATTACACGCAGCCACATCGAGGTCTTTTCAAGGCAACAGGCACAATTGTGTCCGATGCCTGCTGGTGTTTACCTTCCTGTGGCCGCGTGTAAAGGGACCAATAGAGTTTTTTACCGGGCTATTTGCACTCCCAGTGGTCTATGATCCAAAACGTCTTGTAATTCATAAAGAGTTTTTATTATTTCTTAAGAAAAGCTGCAACAGCACGGGAGGATCATTCCCAATTACACAGAAATTATGTGACAGCCAATTTGTGGTGTATGTCATCACATGTGCCTGTGGCCTTCAGTACGTGGGACGTACTATCCAGTCCCTGAGAACACGTATGAATGGCCACAGGCACAATGCGAAAAATGGCTTCATGAAACATAGTTTGTCCCGACACTTGTGTTTGAAGCATAATAAACAATTTAATATAAAAGTTACACCAGTTGAGCAAATTTCGGAGAACTGCCCAAACCGCACTGAAAAATTAAATCGTAAAGAATCTTATTGGATTTTCAAAATGGGTTCATTACACCTGGACGGATTAAATGAGGTTATTGAGGGAATATAAAATGAATCCTTCCTTGGATACTGTGTGTTTTCTCATAATTTTAATGAGCACTGTTTTTTTTTCTTTTGTTTTTTTTGTGTATTTTAAATGGATTTTAAATGGATTTCAGTCACATACAACAATTTTAAATTTGTTATATAACTCTATTGAACATTTTATGCTATTTATGATCAAATTATATTTCACATTTTATCTGTCATAATCAAATTTTACTATGCTCTATATATACATGTAATGTGTTTGTTTTTTATTATTATTATGTGCTTCTGAATATACCAAACCAGTATAGCAGCTATATAGCAGGTGTGGCACTAGCTAACCTTAGTGGTCCACACCCTATTTAGCATAATACTATTTCCTATAAAGCTATCCACAACTTTGGAACACTTTTAACAATATACCTGAGGAAGATATTTTTTACTGTCGAAACGCGTTGTATGTGCTTTTTTTGAGAAATAATAAAAACTCTTTATGAATTACAAGAAGTTTTGGATCATAGACCTCTGGGAGTGCAAATAGTCTGGTAAAAAACTCTATTGGATCTATACTCCTATGGTGACTCGGTCTGAGCTACATACTAGCTACTAGGGATTTGCAGCACACCGAATACTGAGGAAATCTATGCCTGGATACTTAATGGTCCCTAGTGACCGATACGCAAGTTAACAAGACCTAAAAAAGGTGAGTGCCATCTACATCCACCTACGATCTAATCATACATTTACATTTAGATCGGTGCGCTTTCTTCCTTTCCTTCCTTCTACTGGAAAGCAAAATAGTGATTTCTGCTTATGTGTCATCATTGGTCCTTGCTTCAGTTTCTTACAAAAAAAAATCATGAACCCCAATCCCCAAACTTCTGAAGAGCGATCGAAAGAGAAGAAAACAGCAGGAATGAGTGGAGGATCTGCACTGGATCATCCTAGGAACGAACACAGGACAGAACTCAAATAATAATTGTTCTGTCTCTGACATCCAATCCATCTCCAAATGTTTGTTTCTGCTTAATGTCGTTATTAATTTGTAGCTGTAGATTTTTAATGAGCTTATCTCATATGTAGTGTTCTGCTCCCGCTAGTGGCCAATGCTATGTTTGCAGTCTCTGTGTCTAATTCTCCTCCCTCTTGCAATGCATTTTGGTAGCTCAGCCCCCATTTTTACTTTCATTTCTGGAAGGAAGACATTCAGCATCACTGTTCCCATGCGATTGCATTGCCGGTATGTATTCATGCCTTCTTTAGTTGTTTTCTGCTCTAGTTTTAGCCTGGCTCATCCAGTTATAGTCTAGATTAGTTACTAGTTCATGCATATTGTATATCCATGTATAATGTGTATTCTGCTGTACCATGCACTGATTCTTCTGTATTCTCATTGTTTCCAGTTTTACCATTTACAAATATACTGCAACGTTCAATAAAAGCACAGACTTCACCACAGTCTTCTCATTGGACTCAGTATAAAGGTTTAGCTGTCTGTTTAAATTCATGTGCCCCCGGCCCATTTAGTGAGAACAGAACAGTAAAACGGCAGCCATCCTACTGGGAAACAGTGAAGCAGCAGCCATCCAGATAGTAGGATACAAGTCACCGGCTACACAGAGACTTTGTACAGCTACAGCAATCTCTGCACAGCCAAGAACTTTCCCAGAACACCATGTCCCACAGATCACACAGGACAAGATCCGTTACTTCTACCTCCTCAAAGACAACATCCATCAGCAGTGCGGTTGCCATCGCCCGCGCAAATGCCGAAGCCGCCAAAATGCGAGCAAGCTTTGCCGAACAAGAGATGCAACTTAAGTTAGAGAAGGCACGCCTGGATGACCAAGACAGAAGGTCACAGTTAGAGAAGGCACGCCTGGATGCCGCCTTAGAAAACCTAGTAGCGAAAAGGGAGGCTGCAGCCGCCATCGCAGAAGCAGAGTCACTAGAAGCCGCACAAAACCCAGAGCTGCATAGGCGAAACAGTGTGCTGAGTCTGGAGTTTCCACTGCAAGATCCTCCACAACGCACATCTCAGTACGTTAATGAACTCCCCGATCCAAACTACAATCCTGATCTGGACCCAAAACGCGAACACGACACCTCCAGAGAAGAAAGCAGGAGCCATCATGAGCCTCAGCTCCAGAACAGACGCAAACTTGAAAATGTTGCACAAAACAACTCTGCTAATGACTACCTTCCCCCTCAACAGGTAACCAACGTAAACCACCTTGCTGACACATCGTACGTCAGACCGAAGCAACATGACACCGGCTGGCGCCACCCAGAGGATACTAACAGGTACGAACATACCTCACACCACTTACCCTTACCGGTGCACCCACCACTAGTATACTCTGCTGACAACCTTTTCACAACAGAATTTGCAAAGTTCTTGACGCGACGTGAGCTGGTTGCCAAAGGACTCATGAAATTCACAGACCAAGCTGAAAGCTACAGAGCTTGGAAAGCCTCTTTCCAAAATGTCACTAGAGACTTGGGGTTGCTACACAGGGAAGAGATAGACCTCTTAGTGAAGTACCTGGGAGAAGAGTCAGTCAAACATGCAATAAGGATCAGAGATGCTAATATAAGCCACCCTGAGATTGGCCTCAGAGAGATCTGGAAGAGACTGGATGAGCGTTACGGCTCAGCAGAGGTAATAGAAAGTGCTTTGTTCAAAAGAATCGATGGCTTCCCTAAAATATCTAACAAAGAGCTACAGAAACTTACAGAACTTAGTGACCTGCTAATGGAAGTCCAAGTTGCCAAATATGAAGATGATCTACAGGGACTTGCATTCCTCGACACAGCCAGAGGAGTGAACCCTATAGTCCAAAAGTTACCCTACAATTTGCAGGAGAAGTGGCTCACACATGGTTCCACATACAAATACAAGCACAGTGTTCCATTCCCTCCCTTCTCTGTTTTTGTAGACTTTATACACCAACAAGCAAGAATTAGAAATGATCCCAGCTTCGACTTTACAATGTCATATGCCGCACCGCTACCAGCAGCAAATCCACGCAGAACGTCTGTGGCTGTACACAAGACTAATGTTTCTTCTTCAGATTCCAATCACAGGTCTGCTGACTACTCCCAATCGGAGACAAAGATGCAGGACCCTGACAAGCAGTGCCCGCTCCATCAGAAGCCTCATCCTCTTCTCGAATGCAGGACCTTCAGAAGAAAATCTATGTCAGATCGCAGAAGCTTCCTGAAAGAACATGGTATCTGCTATAAGTGCTGCTCGTCCACGGCTCATCTCGCCAAGGATTGCAAGGTCAGTGTAAAATGCACAGAGTGTGGCACCACAGACCATAACACGGCTCTACACCCTGACCCAGCTCCATGGTATACACAAAACACATCAGCTGACAGTGAGCATGGTGGGGAGGAAAGGAACACTGCTACACCTACGCCAGAGATCACTTCACAATGTACAGAAGTCTGCAAAGGGACAATAGACAGCAGGTCCTGTTCTAAGATATGCCTCGTCAGAGTATACCCAAAGGGCCACAGAGACAAAGCTATAAAACTGTATGCTATCTTGGATGATCAAAGTAATCGATCCCTGGCTAGATCAACATTCTTTGACCTATTCAACATCAAAGGGCCAAGCACTCCCTACTCATTAAAGACGTGTGCAGGTACTGTGACAACAGCAGGCAGGAAAGCTACTGACTATCAAATCGAGTCCTTAGATGGACAATTCTGCCTACCACTACCCACGATCATTGAATGCAACCAGATCCCAGACAACAGATCTGAAATTCCTACGCCAGATGTAGCAACCCACCACGCTCACTTAAAACGCATAGCTCACCTCATACCGGAACTAGACCATCAGGCCCAGATAATCCTGCTGTTGGGAAGAGATATCCTGCAGGTGCATAAAGTGAGACGTCATATCAATGGACACCACAATGCTCCCTATGCCCAAAGGCTAGACCTAGGATGGGTCATAATAGGAGGCGTATGCCTGGAACGCATGCACGCCCCCTCTTCTGTGTCAAGCATGCTGACAAGTACGCTGGAAGAAGGATGCCCATCTCTGTTTCAACCTTGTAACAGCCTCAGAGACCTGGATTTGGGGTCAGACCCCGCACCAATTCAACGTAGCCTCGGACTTCTCTGGAATCTACGATCAGATGCTTTCACCTTTCAAGTCAGCCAAGGAGGAAAGCCTTTTACTCGTAAAGGTGTTCTGTCTACCATCAACAGTCTGTACGATCCCCTGGGTTTCGCAGCTCCTGTCACAGTACAAGGCAAGGCCTTGCCAAGAGACTTAACTAGGGAAACATCTAACTGGGATGCACCTCTGCCACCCAATAAGAGAATCCAGTTGGAAGGATGGAAGAACTCGTTAGCTACCCTCTCCAACCTGAACGTGCCAAGACCATGCACCCCTGTACCGTCAACAGAAATACGAAGCCGAAAACTGTATATATTCGCGGATGCTTCTGTGAAAGCAATTGCTGCTGTTGCCTACCTTAAAACCTACCTTAAAGACTCCAAATGTCAGAGCCACATTGAGTTTGTTATGGAGAAGACCAAGCTTGCACACGCAACCAGGACAGTTAACGCAAGTCAGCTACAAAGTACAACGTGGCTTTCAGAACCAAAACTATTATACGTTGAAGAACACCTTACAGACACCTTTGAAGTAGTAGGAGAGGACACAGATGCTGAAATCAACCCTCAGGTGTCTACACTTCATACAATGACTTCTGCTACCCAGCTTGGATCTTACAGGTTCGTCAAATTCTCAAGGTGGAAGTCACTCGTTCGAGCCATTACCTGCTTGAGCTACATAGCTCGCTCCTTCAGAACTCCCAGAACTTGTGATACAGGAGAATGTAAAGGCTGGCATATCTGTAAAAATGCCTATGTTACCTCAGACTTGGATTCCTCTAGAAACCACATAATCCTCACTATTCAAAGAGAATCCTGCTTTACAGAAATCCAATGTCTTATTAACAAAGCTCAAATACCAGCGAGTAGCGTGTTAAGAATTCTCGATGCTACTCTTCAAGCAGGAGCAGCGAGGCTTACCCACGAAAGCCTAATCACCTACATGGTGGAAGCCACAGCTATAATCAATGCAAGACCCTTAGTTCTAGTTCCTAACGACTCTGAGGAGCCCTTGTTATTGACTCTAGCTACCCTCCTTACCCAGAAAACAGGACCGACCAGTACCCCTCCAGGAAGATTAGATGCCAAGAACTTCCACAAGTGCCAATGGAGACAGGTACAAAGTCTTGCGAATACTTTCTGGGACAGGTGGCGCAAACAATATCTGTTTACACTGCAGCCACGGACAAAGTGGCAATCTACTTGTCCCAATCTGAACATAGGTGACCTTGTCCTTGTGAAAGACTCTCAAGTACACCGAAACCAGTGGCTACTTGGTCTAGTTACTGCAACATTTCCGAGCAATGACGGTAATGTCTGCAAGGTTGAACTAAGAATGACTAAGGGAAATGAACCTAAGACATTTCTTAGACCAGTATCTGAACTGGTCCTGCTGTTACCCTCAGAAGACAGGGATAGTGACATCCAGTGATGCCAGGCAGGGAGTGTTCTGTCTCTGACATCCAATCCATCTCCAAATGTTTGTTTCTGCTTAATGTCGTTATTAATTTGTAGCTGTAGATTTTTAATGAGCTTATCTCATATGTAGTGTTCTGCTCCCGCTAGTGGCCAATGCTATGTTTGCAGTCTCTGTGTCTAATTCTCCTCCCTCTTGCAATGCATTTTGGTAGCTCAGCCCCCATTTTTACTTTCATTTCTGGAAGGAAGACATTCAGCATCACTGTTCCCATGCGATTGCATTGCCGGTATGTATTCATGCCTTCTTTAGTTGTTTTCTGCTCTAGTTTTAGCCTGGCTCATCCAGTTATAGTCTAGATTAGTTACTAGTTCATGCATATTGTATATCCATGTATAATGTGTATTCTGCTGTACCATGCACTGATTCTTCTGTATTCTCATTGTTTCCAGTTTTACCATTTACAAATATACTGCAACGTTCAATAAAAGCACAGACTTCACCACAGTCTTCTCATTGGACTCAGTATAAAGGTTTAGCTGTCTGTTTAAATTCATGTGCCCCCGGCCCATTTAGTGAGAACAGAACAATAATAATAATAATTATAATAATGTGCATTCTTTATTGATGATAACAATAGTTCAACAAGTCTCTACTTCAGAATTGGGTCTTCATCAGGTTACACTGTACGGAAGTGGAACATGTTCTCATCTTCCATATATTGCTGAAGAATGTTCTGCTTGAAAACTATTCCTGATGAAGACCCCTGTAGTGAAATATGTATCTCAGGGACTGGACACTAGACCAGTAAGGGGTTAAATCCCATGTCCATCCACAAGTGGTCACAACCTGCTTTATATAAGCACACACTAACATCACAGTCACACTGACTCCAGTCTCCCCAGGGGGCATCCTGCCAGCAGGGCAATAAATTCACACATATTGGGAGCCTCAAAGAGGAAGAGAATTGATAAGAGAGAGAAGCCATCTCAAATACTGAGCTTCAAACAGACCCACAGATGGAAAGCAAAATCAGGAGACCTAGTCAGAAGACAAAGAATATTTTAAACATAAAATATGCAGGGCTAAATTAGTGAGTGTCCAATCATAGACCCAGAAGTAGATTGTTAAACTAGAAGGCCGGTCTAGAATCTGACCCCCCCAGTCTTAGTCTATATCTGGGCTCTCACAGCTGAAGCCCCTTGTCACAGAGATGTGTCAGCCGAAGCTGCTGTGATCATCATTCCAAATCCCTGCTCTCCCAATTGGGCAACAGAAGCAAAGTTTAGGTTTCTGTAAGCTTCTCCTTTTTATTTCATTGTTTGCAAATGTGTATGTCATTTTATTATTTCTATTTTTTATACCTTTTTTGTAAGCACTGTACTTTTTATATTAAAGCTTAAAACTTTAATAAGTCTGAACCTTGTATACTTTAAGAATTCACAGCCCGAGGAACGTGTGATTTGTTGATTGTCTGATAAGTGTTAGTTTAGGGGAACTCATCGGCCCCCCAAAATCCGACGGGTGGTGGAAGCGTGTGTGAAGAGGGGTGCGCAGTCTGAGTCGGGGTGTGATTGATGCTCCCTTTCAGCATAGGACAGAGGTCAAGTGCTGGATTGAGTGAGAGGAGATAGATTAACCCTTACAGGCGCAACCCCAAGTCATGTGCTGAGAAGTGGGTACGTGACAACCCCATTCTGGAGTAGAACCGTGTGCTAAAACTATCAATAATTAAGTTATTTTCCTTGTGCAGCAACTCACATGGGAAAATAAGTCTAACACTATATACTACAACTGACCTAGCTGGTTCCTGTACAGACTCAGGTTCCTGACCCCATAGTCCTTAGTGTCCCCTGCATGAGATGGAATGGCCCTAACCATAGTCTAAAAGGAGACAAATGAGACCTAGGCTTCCTGAAAGCCTGTCAAGCGTTTCTCATATATCCTAAGGAATCAGAGGAAAGTGCAGAATGCAATTAACTTAAAAAGAGAAGGAGTGCTGAGACAGAAAAACATCCCAAAGTGAGAAAAAAAAACAAACATGAATGCAGAGGGGAAGAAAAAAGCACTTACTGCTAAAAGGGAATGCACCTTACTTCCTAACTACAATAAGGACAAAGGAGCTGGTCTCCCACTGACTGGCATAAACAATCAGCAGGAAGTAAGATCCACTTCAGAACTACACCAGCAGGAAAGATCAGTAAGGCTGGAAACAGACTGTCAGAGTGAAATGCGAGTCACTTGGACGAGTCTCGGATGATTAACTCGGAATGGCCTTCCCCCTCCCCCCGTCAGGACAGAAGTGTGAAGCTGCTTATAAACACAGTCAGGAAGTATTGCCTGTGATGCCCGCCACACTGCCCGTAGCACTGTCCATGACACCCAACGTACCACCCACAGTACTGCCTGTGACTTCCGCCACACTGCCCGCAGAACTGCATGTGACACCTAAAGCACCACCCACAGCACTGCCCGTGATGCCCGCAGCACTGCTGTGACACCCGCAGCACTGCATGTGACACCTGCAGCATTGCCCGTGACACCCGCAGCACCGCCTGATGCCAACCGCACCACCTGCAGCACTGCACGTGACACTCAACGCACCACCCACAGCACTGCCAATGATGTCCGCAGCACTGCCTGATGCCTGCCACACTGCCCAGAGCACTGCCCGTGACACCCGCCGCATCGCCCGCAGCACTGCCCATGATGTCCACCGCACCTTAGAGAAGAAGGGTATCCTCATTACACCCAACGGGCCTGGTAGGAAGTGGGTTTGTGCAGGGTAACGCACGGAAAGTAAGGAGAGTGCAAGGAAGCACACAGAGGGACTGAAAGCAAGGTGGAAAGAACATCTAAGAGAGCCTCGGAGAGACATTCCACTCTTCAGTGACGGCCCCGCCAGCTCCCGATCCTGTGTAACTGTATACCTGACTTGCCGTGAAGAGTTACCAGTAAACATCAGTACAGAGTCATCCAGTCTCCTGTATTTCATTCTTATACGTACTGTGACAAGTGTTCCAGATCCTGCCCTGGGGATCCCGCTTCTCCTGTGGGGAGCTATAACATCTGGCTGCCTATCCACCGTCCCCAGAGGTCTGCCGGCAGCGCTGATGCCATCACCAGGTACAGCAGGTGGCGTCACGAGACTTTATTCTTAATTCTTTTGTTTTTTATTTATTTTCAAAACCCCCTTTTTTAAGCTGACCACCAGGGCCACGGCCCCGGGCAGGCCACCAGTGACATCCCCTTACAGTAACCGCCCGAGTACTGAGTCCCCACGTCCTTGGGGTGGGTCACCCATGGCACTGCCTGTGACACCTGAAGCATCACCTGCAGCACTGCTAGTGACGCCTGCAGCACTGCCTGTGACACCCAACGTACCGCCCAAGCACCACCCGTGACGTCCGCCGCACCGTCCAAAGCACTGCATGAGACACCCAAAGCACTGCCCGTGACACCTGAAGTGCTTGCAGTACTTCACGTGACACCCGGCACACCGCACGCAGCACTGCCCGTGACGTCCACCACACTGCCCGCAGCACTGCCTGTGACGTCCATCGCACCTGCCCGCAGCACTGCACGTGACACCTGAAGAATCACCCGAAGCAATGCCCATGATGCCCACAGCACCGCCTGTGACGTCCACCACACCGCCCCAGCACTGCCTGTGACGTCCGTCGCACCGCCTGCAGCACTGCACATGACACCTGAAGCATCACCCACAGCAATGCCCATGATGCCCACAGTGCCGCCTGTGACACCCGCCACACTGCCCTCAGCACTCCACATGACACCCAATCCACCGCCTGTGCCAGTGCCTCCTGTGACCCTGCTCCACCACAAGCCCCACCTCCAGTTAAGCTACATTCCCCATCTTCCCTCTAAATTGGGAGGAAAAGTACATTTTATAATCCAAGATTTACGGAATGTACACTGAAACTTTTCTACTCATCCGCGGTGGTTTCAGGGACCAAGAGACAAACTGTGGTGACCTGAGCCCTCATCATCATATTCTCTGTCGATGAAAGTTGCATCTTTTCTATTACTCATAGAAATTCCTCATCGTGCGTCTCATATTTGATGTTTTTGTTCCGTATCCTTCACTTTCGGCACAGGTGCATCAGATGCAGAGAGAATGGAACCGATAATGGAATTATTGTGAGGAACAAAAAAATGTCAAGGCTGAATGACAGGCGGAACGAGGACACAAAGCGCCCACTAAGGTCCTCGGATGTAGAGAGGAGCGCGCCCCATACTCCACATCAAGGCTGCGCTGGAGAGCTTATTCTCCGGCTTTTGTTGCCTATTGATTTCACGGTGTGTGGGGGAGGGGAGGCATCCTGGCAATGTTAACCCCCCCCTACCACCACTAATTAATAAATAGCTGTTTGTCCTGCCTGTATCATCCTGCCACTCCTCTACTATTATAAGAACATTATTGTTTGTTTGTTTTTTTTTTTTTTAAATCTTTCGAAATATTTGAGTAAACAAAAAATCTCCACATTGGGGATTTTCACCCCAAAGTTATCAGATTATATATTAGAACCTGGGAAATTTATAGAACAGGGTGTTTTTGAGAAATGTTTTATTTTTTTGCAAGGGTAAACATGGAGCACAAAACTGGTCAAAAACAAACAATAAAATTAAAGGGGTTGTGTCATCTCGTTAAATGGGTAAACTGCAAAGGTGCTCACTAAAAATAAAGAACTGCAATTTACATCTTATGGCCGCTTTACACGTCCCGATATCGTCATCCAACTTCGATAAAAAGTCACTGTGGTTCGTGCGTTGGCGCCGATATCATTCGTGCGATGCGTGGTGTAAATGACCAATTCATGCAAGAACGATGTAAAAATGATATCAGGGGAAGAAATGAGCAGGCTCTCCAATGGCCCGATCATGGATGGATCGATCTGGCAGGATCGTGCTGTGTGACAGCCCAATACCAACTTGGAGAACAACTTCCCCTATTCACTCCCATGTTAATGGTCGTTCCTGGGTCGCTCATCCAAGGGGGCGTAGACATCGCAGTTGTGTTGCCTGCCGATATCTCCCTGTGTGACAGCTCCTATGCGATCTTGGATTTCATCCAAAAAAGTGCGCGCTCCCGTGCCGTTGTATACAATATCGAAACGATGTTGGGACGTGTAAAGTGGCCATTACTGACAATCGTTTCTTTTCTCAAGAATGGAGGAATTTAACATTGTATCCTTTACCACCCATTGCTGTACCGTTGGTGTCTATCCTAATCCCTAAATACTCTGGCGTTCCAGTGATTGCTAGAGTTGATGTCCCTGCACACTTCTTTTCCATTGCCTGGTAGGCACACGCACGCTGTTACTTCTTCGGCCCCCCACTTGTCCTTGTGGACGTGCTCGTGCTGAACAGTCCCCTGAATGGCTGCCCACGTCCGTCTCAGTCCCATGCTCTCCTGCATTGTCGCCCACGTGTAGTTCAGACCACAGCTCTCCTCTACAGCTGCCCATGCGTGTTTTGGTTCCTCCTGGGGTCCTCAGGCCCTGTGCACGCCATGCGGGCTTTCCTGTTTACTAACCTAGTGTGCACTCACGCGTTCTCTGCCTCTTGAAGGCGCAGTGCCACTTTAAAAAGGTGTCCCCAGCCTATCGCCAGGAGTTACCAGGTATTTAAGGTTCCACCTCCCCCCTCCTTATTGAGTGGGGCCTGAGCAACCGATTATGTTTCTAGCCTAGCTCTGTCATGGTGGTCCAGCCTGTTGCTCTGGTTTGCCTGTATCCAGCACCTGCCCGGCCTGTAAGCAATTCTGTGCCTACTATGTTCCCGAATCTGTCCTACCTGTGTTCCAGTGTCGCTCCTGCCTCTGTTCCTGGAGTTGTCCAGCCTTTAATCTAGTACTGATCCCATTTGAGTTTCCTGTTTTCCAGTTTTGGCCTTCCAGAGTTCCTGGACCTGTTCAGCCTAAGTTCCTGTGTTTGCCTTGTCTATTTTTCCTGGAACCATCCTGCTTATGTACCTGTTTCTGTTCCTGTATCTGTTCCTGTGTCGGGTACCAACTTGTATCCCTAAATCCCCCTGAGTCCTGCCGTTGTTCCTGTTCCAGTCCTGGCAGTGTTCCTGTTCCAGTCCTGGCAGTGTTCCTGTTCCAGTCGCTGTTCGTTCCAGTCCATGTGTGTTCCATGTTCCAGTCCTGTCAGTATTCATGTTCCAGTCCTGCCAGTATTCCTGTTCCAGTCCTGCCAGTATTCCTGTTCCAGTCCAGTCTGGTTCCTGTTCCAGTCCAGTCTATGATCCTGTTCCAGACCTGCTGCGTTCCTGTTCCAGTCCCAGTTATTTCCTGTTCCAGTCCATACTGGTATTCCTGTTCCAGTCCTGTCTGGTTCCTGTTCCAGTCCAGTCTATGTACCTGTCCAGTCCAGGTGTGTACCTGTTCCAGTCCGTACTGTGTTGTTTCTAGTCCAGTCTGTGTTCCTGTTCCAGTCCAGTCTTGTTCCTGTTCCAGTCCATACTGTGCTCCTGTTCCAGTCCATATTGTGCTCCTGTTCCAGTCCTTACTGTGTTCCTGTTTCAGTCAGTCTTGCGTTTCCTGTTCCAGTCCATTACTTTATTTGTTCAGTCCAGTCTTTTTCCTGTTCCAGTCCATACTGTGTACCTGTTCCAGTCCTGTCTGTGCTCCTGTTCACAGTCCAGTCTTGTTACCTGTTTCAGCCCAGTGTGTGTACCTGTTCCAGTCAGTACTGGTGTAAGTTGTGTCTAGTCCAGTCTGTGTTCCTGTTCCAGTCCAGTCTGTGTTCCTGTTCCAGTCCATACTGTGCTCCTGTTCCAGTCCATACTGTGTTCCTGGTTCCAGTCCAATCTGTGTCCTGGTCCATCCAGTCTGCATTCCTGTTCCAGTCCAGTTCTGCGTTCCTGAGTCATAGTACTTATCCTGTCTGTGACTCCATTTCCCGTCCTGCTGTTAGTCAGCTACCACAGAGTCGGACACTGTCCTGGGAGTCCCATCTACATGCAGCCAAGCTTAACTTCACCATCACAATATGGGGAGCGGTGCGCTACTGCAGACAGGCAAACCCCTTAGTAAAATACCTAGTTTATTCTTTAAAAAAAAAAAGTATATATGTATGTATATATATATATATATATATATATATATATATATATATACATATATAGTGATTATATACTGAATGTCACAATCATCTCATAATATGTGAGCAAATCATGCAGAAAAAGTTGAACTTGCCTTCAGCGCCACCACAGGAGAAGTAACGTATTACACAATCCCTAAAATATACAAAATATCGCACGATCATGCCAGGTCTGAGACAATGGGTTTTCCAAACCAGTCAGATCCTTTCAATATAATATAGGATTACTACCTTACATTAATACTTGGAAATAAATCACTCAAAGAGCAGAGTGAGGCGGGAGATGAACTACAGACACCAGGAGGGTCAGAGATGCAATACACAGGACAATTGGTCAGCTAAATGACATAACCGACACTTAGCTGGGGCTTAATGGTGGCGCTTTTGTCAGGTAATATATTTTGATAGAGGCTCTGACTGCAGGCGCCGCACCGCCACAGCACAAATTAAGTTAATAACAGAAAATTACCCTGAATGAGCCCTTCTCCCATTATCCCTTTTCAGTGGCTCTAAATATAACATTAATGACCGGCAAATATTGAAGATAGAACTGAGATTAAGTGGAGCGATTCCCCCAAGTGCGAGGCGTTGTGTGTGTGTGTGGCGCAGACCGGCGAGGGGAATCTCCAAAAAAGAAGGGATTTTCTTTCTTAAAAAGTTTCCTTGGAAGCGAATGATGAAATCAGAAGGTCTCGGACATCACTTACTTTTCACATGTTACTTTCAAGTTGATGTATTTCTTTGTATATATGTCTATTTATCTGTCTATTATCTATGTATCCAATTATCTTTTTGGTTCCCATCGTTACGGTTACTTAATATTTTTCAATCTCCTCTTTGCTAGCTTATATTTATCTAATATAGTATAGATATTCTATAATATAATAGATATTTATCTAATATAATACATTTTAATATTGCTTAAGTATCAATCAATATGTATCCATCATATCAATATTTATAAATAACCTTTTATCCGTCTGACACATCAATCTTCAAATGTAGTTTTTTACAAAGTTTGTTGCTTTAAGTGTTTTAAGATCTTTTGTTGGATGTTTCTATGGATACTGAAGTTTTTAATCTTTTATTAACAAGTGAATCAAGGTTATGTAACGGCTCAAAATTGACAGTGTTGACCAATGGCGTAACTTCAACTTAATGGCCCCAATGCAAAACCAATGGGGCCTCCAACTATTAACGATCTGTAAGGCTATTTTCACACTTGCTGTTTTTTAAAATCAGGCAAGATCAGGTATTTCAGGATCCAGTTTCTTTGCACATTCACTTTAATGGTGTGGGTAGCATCCTCTCGCTTCAGATTGCTACCGGAAACCATTAGCCTGCATACTCACGGTGAGTAGACGCAGCGCCTTGCCGCTGCGTCCAAAATGCTGGCGTAGCGACAGTATCAGCATAGGGCATGGGATTTTAAGAAATCCCATGCCCACTGTGCTTAACCCAACAGCAGCGTTCTCTTAGCTGCAGTGTGGACTGCCGGCATTCCGCTCCTCATGTTCATTTCATGCTGCGGAGTCGGCAGCGACTCCCACCGGGTGACTGCAGGGAGAAGCCGTCCCACACCCGCCACACATGGTGAGTGCAGGGCGCTGCGGTCTCCCTGTGGCCACCCGTGCTTCACGTCAGGTCAGGAGGAGCCACGTCCAGCACGCAGCTCCTCTGGACCATGAGCACACAGCCTTAAAGTGAATGGGCAAAAAACTGGACCTGAAAAAACAGCAAGTGTGAAACTAGCCTAATAATTTAGCTCTTCTCATATGGGCTAGAAGGACCTTGAGGACCCCCCAGACTCCAGGGCCTGGATACAATTGCCACCCCTGCACCCCATTATAGTTACGTACCTGGTGTTGACCCTTATTTTTCAAGGCTCCTTCAGTTCACCCATATATGTGGGATATCGGCTTCTGGGCTAAATCCAGACCCAAGATCAGGTTCTTAATAGAACTGAGATGAATTCTTTTACTTACTTATACAGCGCTAGTAGAAATGTGATCATTGCTGTCCTCATTGGGGCTCACAATTTAAATTTGGGCAAATTCCTGTTTGTGGATCCAAATATCTAAATGTAGTAAAGGTCTGGACTGTAAATATTCAGTCATTACATAGACTTGTGTACCGTACTCCGTACTTCGTCATCAAAGTTTTAAATCTTAGGAAATGTTTTCCTGGGTTTAGATCTTTAGGGTAATGAGCTGCACCATTCTGCATCCGGCGGGAGATAACAAGCCATAAAGGCGGTGCGGGCTCTGGTGCAGATTTGTGCCCTGCGTCAATCCACACAAACAATTGACAGAGTGCAGATTATTCTCTACACCAAATCTGCAAGGGAAAAAATAAGTAACACGTACTACACAACCCTTCATACATCTCCTAGACTTTGCTGGATTGAGGATAGATATGCACATTTATGACAAATCTGCAGCATGAAAGGTGTGCACACAGCCAGATGTCAGATGCTGCAAACTGTGACAACCAAAATATGGTTCAGTCTTCAAACATTTGTCCACAACTGTATATATCCATCTGTTATCTATTGATCTATTCATCTTATCCAATAGTCAGTCCATGTATTATCTTTGTTTCTATGTATCTGTCTATATATCCATCTATTATCTCTGTATCTTTTGATTAAATATCTAGTTACAGAATCTTCAATCTATTAGCTAATATCTATCAATATAATATTTCTAAGACAAAAATATCAAATTATCATCTGTTGATATATACATCTAACTGTTAGGGTACTGTCACACCTGGACACTTCGCCAGCGATTTCATAGGCGACACAGGGGCGCGGCCTATCGCTGGCGACAGCGCCAGTGCGTTGCATAGTGTAAAGGGGCGATAATAGGCGAAAAATCGCCTTAGAGTGGTCACCTGGTTTCGCAGCACTGCTCTGAAACCAGGCGAGCACTCTGGGGTGGTGTGTACACATCGCCCCATGTAACATGGCGATCGCCGATGTTACAGGCTATGGCAGTTATAGGCTCCCATGTTACAGGATCGCTGCTGGGGTTTGGGGACACCCCAGCCGCGATGTCGCCTGTAACATCACCGGTGCATCGCTGGAGGTATCACTGTGTGTAAAGACGTGACGGCGACGCTGGAGGGGCGCCAAAAACGTGCGCGCTCCCGTGCGTCGCTGGTGATATCTCCGGCGATGTGGAAAGCTTTAACATTACTTCTATGGCGGTGCGCTGCCCTGGACCTGTCGCTCCACCACCACTGGACCTGGCGCTCCACCACCACTGGACCAGGTGCTTTACCACCACTGGACCTGGTGCTCCACCACCCCTGGACCAGGCACTCTACCACCACTGGACCAGGTGCTCTACCACCACTGGACCTGGCGCTCCACCACCACTGGACCAGGTGCTCTACCACCACTGGACCAGGTGCTCTACCACCACTGGACCAGGCACACCACCACCACTGGACCTGGTGCTCCACCACCACTGGACCCGGTGCTCCACCACCACTGGACCCGGGTACTCTACCACCACTGGACCTGGCACTCTACCATCACTGGACCAGGTGCTCTACCACCACTGGACCTGGCGCTCCATCACCACTGGACCAGGTGCTCTACCACCACTGGACCTGGTGCTCCACCACCACTGGACCCGGTGCTCCACAACCACTGGACCCGGTACTCTACCACCACTGGACCTGGCACTCTACCATCATCGGACCCGGCGCTCCACCACAAACAGAGCAGACTCAGTCTACTGTCTCTCTCCCCATTGCCTTGTAGAATGTAAACCCGCAAGGGCAGGGTCCTCTCTCCCCTCTGTACCAGTCTGTCACTGTTAGTGTGTTTATTGTATTTTTAACTTGTTTGTATGTAACCCTTTCTCATGTACATCACCATAGAAGGAATGGTGCTCTATAAATAAATAATAATATCAGTCTATCTATATCTATCTATCCCTCTTTCTATCTACTGTATCTATCTACAGTATCTATTGATCCATCTATGTAACTATCAATCAATTGATTTATATGCAGATATAAATATGAAGATATAATTGTAAAGTTCTGCTGAATCTGTTGGCACTATATAGATAAAATGTATTATTTGTATTATTATCATATCTATCTTTCAGTTAATCTCATATCTCTCGATTATCTGTAGGGCCATTTTTCAGTGTTCTCCATTAGACTTTGCTCTCATAAAGTTCTGGGTCCTTTATTTTTTGCTGTCCTTTAACATTAAATCCATGTTCTGTAGCAAACTCTCGGTCTGACATTGAATAGAGAGCGGAGACGCTGTGATGGGCTTATTGTGCATCTGTTTCTCTGGAAACCATTTCTATGGTATAAACAGTAGATTTAGTTTTAGCGGAGCATCAGTTAAGTGCTGATCCTTCATTTGTGGGTCAGAGATAGAAGGGCCCTTCATAAAGCTTTCCCCTCGCTTGTCTCTCTGTATAGGGGTATACATGGCTCGGTCCCATTCTCTGATCTCATATTTATCAGACCAGTGAGATACGTCAAGCTTTTTACAACAGTAGCAAGATTTATTATTCCATTGTTTTTCCAGATCCATTTACAGTTTTCTGAGAATCTGAAATTATTCCAAAGACAGAAAGATAGATAGATAGATAGATAGATAGATAGATAGATAGATAATCCTTTTTTCTTCCCTCTTTATCTTTCCCTGACTAGTCCTTATATTTATTTTTTTCCTCCTTCCTCCATCCTTTATTTCTCCCTTTCCTGCATTATTGTTTCTTTCTCTTCCACCTTCTTTTCTTACTTTGATATTCTTTTTTTTCTCCAGAGTTCCTCTATCCCTCACTTCTTTTTTCACTCCCTCTTTATCTTTCCTTGAGTAAGCCATATCTTTCTTCTCTTCTTTCTTCCTCCATCCATTATTTCTCCCTTTCCTGCATTATTGCTTCCTTTTCTTCCACCTTTTCTTCTCTTACTTTTACCTTCTTTCTTTTGTCCTTCATTCCTTTATCCCTCACTTCTTTTTTCCCTCCCTATTCATCTTTCCTTTCTTCTCTCTCCCTTCTTCCTCCATCTATTATTTCTCCCTTTCCTACATTATTGCTTCTTTCTCTTCCATCTTCTCTTCTTACTTTTACCTTCTTTCTTTTCTCCTCCATTCCTTTATCCCTCACGTCTTTTTTCCCACCTCTTCATTTTTTCCTGACTAGTCCTTAATTTTCTTCTCTCTCCTTCTTCCTGCATTTTTTATTTCTCCCTTTCCGGCATTATTGCTTTTCTCGTCCAACTTCTCTTCTTACATTTCCCTTATTTTTTCTCCTCCGTTTCTCTATCACTTCTTTTTTCCTTTCCTTTTCATCTTTCCTTGACTAGTCCTTATCTTCCTTCTCTCTACCTTCTTCCATCCATTATTTTTCCTTTCCTGCATTATTGCTTCTTTCTCTTCCTCGTTCTCTTCATACATTTACCTTATTTCTTTCTCCTCCATTCCTCTTTCCCTCAGTTCAATTCTTCATTATTTTTCCATGAATAGTCAATTTATATCATATAACAAATAACTAACTCTAACTTAAAGGGGATCTGTCAGCAGGTTTTTACTATGTAATCTGAGGACAGCATTCTGTATGGGTTAGTGCACATCGTACGATAGTGTGTTACATGTCACCTCCTGTGCTGTTGTTTCCTTAAAGTGAGTTGGCGTGGGGTTTGAACTACGTACGCCAACGCTAGCCACTGATCTCCCAACAGTAGAGTGGGTCATCTGCTGCTGCACAGAGGTCAGTAGCGACGCAGCCAGGAGATGACCGGCAATTGCCGATCATTTCCTGGCTACTTGCAGCGAAAGCACCCTGACCGGCGCTAGCAATCTCGCTCAGTGTGACACGCAGCAGCGACCAGGCCCGCGCTGTGAGATCGCTGATCCTGTCACGGAGGTCAACGGCGAAGCAGCCAGGGGATGACTGTCGATAGCCGGTCATCTCCCGGCCGCCCACAGCGGAAGTACCCAACTGACGCTAGCGATCTCACTCAGTGTGACAATCTCACCAGCAACCATGTACTGACGCTCCAGCGATCCCTACCAGGTCGCATCGTTTGTCGGGATTGCTGGAGGATCGCCAAGTGTGACGGTACCTTATAGATCGCTGGTGAGGTGTCACACGTGCAGATATATTGAATGAAGCCGAGTCGCTGATTGGGGAAAATCCTATGCATTCATTGCATTATTTTTAAATCTTCATAAGTAAAGTACATATATATTCTAGAATACCCGATGTGATAGAATTGGGCCACCATCTAGTTGTATATATAGAGCCTGGTGTGGGTGGGGGCAGATCTATGTCTATAGACATTGTATATACAGAGCCTGGTGTGGGTGGGGGCAGCTCTATGTCTATAGACATTGTATATACAGAGCCTGGTGTGGGTGGGAGAAACTCACTCTCTATAGACATTGTTTATATAGAGCCTCGTGTGGGTGGGGGCAGCTCTCTGTCTATAGACATTGTCTATATAGAGCCTGGTGTGGTTTGGAGCAGCTCTCTGTCTATAGACATTGTATATATAGAGTCTGGTGTGGGTGGGGGCAGCTCACTGTCTATAGACATTGTATATACAGAGCCTGGTGTGGGTGGGGGCAGCTCTATGTCTATAGACATTGTATATATAGAGCCTGGTGTGGGTGGGGGCAGCTCACTGTCTATAGACATTGTCTATATAGAGCCTGGTGTGGGTGGGCGCAGCTCTCTGTCTATAGACATTGTATATATAGAGCCTGGTGTGGGCTGGGACAGCTGTCTATAGACATTGTATATACAGAGCCTGGTGTGGGCGGGGTAGCTCTCTGTCTATAGACATTGTACATATAAAGCCTGGTGTGTGCGGGGGCAACTCACTGTCTATAGACATTGTATATACAGAGCCTGGTATGGGTGGGGGCAGCTCACTGTCTATAGACATTGTACATATAGAGCCTGGTGTGGGCGGGGGCAGCTCACTGTCTATAGACATTGTACATATAGAGCCTGGTGTGTGTGGGAACAGCTCACTGTCTATAGACATTGTATATACAGAACCTGGTGTGGGTGGGGGCAGCTCACTGTCTATAGACATTGTACATATAGAGCCTGGTGTGGGTGGGAGCAGCTCACTGTCTATAGACATTGTACATATAGAGCCTGGTGTGTGTGGGAACAGCTCACTGTCTATAGACATTGTACATATAGAGCCTGGTGTGGGTGGAAGCAGCTCACTGTCTATAGACATTGTACATATAGAGCCTGGTGTGGGCGGGGGCAGCTCACTGTCTATAGACATTGTACATATAGAGCCTGGTGTGGGTGGGGCAGCTCACCATTTATAGACATTGTACATATAGAACCTGGTATGGGTGGGGTAAGCTTTCTGTCTATAGACATTGTATATATAGAGCCTGATGTGTGCGGGGGCAGCTCACTGTCTATAGACATTGTACATATAGAGCCTGGTGTGGGCTGGGGCAGCTCACTGTCTATAGACATTGTACATATAGAGCCTGGTGTGGGTGGGGGCAGCTCTCTGTCTATAGACATTGTATATATAAGCCTGGTGTGGGCGGGGACAGCTGTCTATAGACATTGTATATACAGAGCCTGTGTGTGGGCGGGGGTAGCTCTCTGTCTATAGACATTGTATATACAGAGCCTGTTGTGGGCGGGGGGTAGCTCTCTGTCTATAGACATTGTACATATAAAGCCTGGTGTGTGCGGGGACAACTCACTGTCTATAGACATTGTATATACAGAGCCTGGTATGGGTGGGGGCAGCTCACTGTCTATAGACATTGTACATATAGAGCCTGGTGTGGGCGGGGGCAGCTCACTGTCTATAGACATTGTACATATAGAGCCTGGTGTGTGTGGGAACAGCTCACTGTCTATAGACATTGTATATACAGAACCTGGTGTGGGTGGGGGCAGCTCACTGTCTATAGACATTGTACATATAGAGCCTGGTGTGGGTGGGAGCAGCTCACTGTCTATAGACATTGTACATATAGAGCCTGGTGTGTGTGGGAAAAGCTCACTGTCTATAGACATTGTACATATAGAGCCTGGTGTGGGTGGAAGCAGCTCACTGTCTATAGACATTGTACATATAGAGCCTGGTGTGGGTGGGGCAGCTCACTGTCTATAGACATTGTACATATAGAGTCTGGTGTGGGGGGGGGGCAGCTCTCTGTCTATAGACATTGTATATACGGAACCTGGTGTGGGTGGGGGCAGCTCACTGTCTATAGACATTGTACATATAGAGCCTGGTGTGGGTGGGAGCAGCTCACTGTCTATAGACATTGTACATATAGAGCCTGGTGTGTGTGGGAACAGCTCACTGTCTATAGACATTGTACATATAGAGCCTGGTGTGGGTGGAAGCAGCTCACTGTCTATAGACATTGTACATATAGAGCCTGGTGTGGGTGGGGCAGCTCACCATTTATAGACATTGTACATATAGAACCTGGTATGGGTGGGGTAAGCTTTCTGTCTATAGACATTGTATATATAGAGCCTGATGTGTGCGGGGGCAGCTCACTGTCTATAGACATTGTACATATCGAGCCTGGTGTGGGCTGGGGCAGCTCACTGTCTATAGACATTGTACATATAGAGCCTGGTGTGGGTGGGAGTAGCTCTCTGTCTATAGACATTGTACATGTAGAGCCTGGTATGGGCTGGGGCAGCTCACTGTCTATAGACATTGTACATATAGAGCCTTGTGTGGGCTGGGGTAGCTCACTGTCTATAGACATTGTACATATAGAGTCTGGTGTGGGGGGGGGCAGCTCTCTGTCTATAGACATTGTACATATAGAGCCTGGTGTGGGTGGGGCAGCTCACTGTCTATAGACATTGTACATATAGAGTCTGGTGTGGGGGGGGGCAGCTCTCTGTCTATAGACTTTGTACATATAGAGCCTGGTGTGGGTGGGGCAGCTCACTGTCTATAGACATTGTAAATATAGAGTCTGGTGTGGGGGGGGCAGCTCTCTGTCTATAGACATTGTACATATAGAGCCTGGTGTGTGTGGGAACAGCTCTCTGTCTATAGACATTGCACATATAGAGCCTGGTGTGGGTTTGGGCAGCTCACTGTCTATAGACATTGTACATATAGAGCCTGGTGTGGGTGGGGCAACTTTCTCAGCTCTGCTGCATTGCTAAATCTAAAAGCTTTGAATGTCAAAGAATTACTTCACCCTGTAAACTAAGGGATACATCATTGGATTCAGGGTCTCTGTCTACATTATGCTGCTCTCAGGTGACATAACAAAAACCTGCTGACAGATTCCTTTAATACACCATACTATGTAAACAGAAGCCGCTGTGTATCATCTCAATCACACCACTTTCCCATTCTATGCTCACACAGCGCCAATGAATATTGTATACAAAGACAGCCACATTGCCATACTGTTCTCCAGTAATGCCGCCATATCGTGGCCAAACGTAGCTCCTCTGAAGTAATATCACCAGGGTGGAAATCTAGTGATGGCGTATGGCACGGAGACGACATTTTGCCCTCACAATATTACATAACACAGAACGTGATACATTGTTGTCTTTCCCTTCATGTATACAGTAATCTCCGGCCGCACCAGCTCCCATCTTATGTTCTATTCTTAGACGGTGCCCAGAGACGCTCATCCTCCAACTCTCCAGAAACCCCGACACTTCTAATGAGCATTACATGCTGACTGCAGAGCTGGACCAGGCCTTACACATCTAACCTATCACATCCTACAGGATGCATCCTCCTTCATGTGCGGGGAAGGATTATTTGCGCCACCTGCTGGTGGATGGTGAATTATAGAAGCAGAGATGAGAATCTGCAAAGAAACTAACACTGATAAAAACCAGAATTCAAATAATTCCAATTCACTAAAAATTTACTAATATATTACACTCCTTATCCTCATTACTGATCCTGTACTGATCCCGAGTTACCTCCTGTATGATACTCCAGAGCTGCACTCACTATTCTGCTGGTGGAGTCACTGTGTACTTACATTACATTACTGATCCTGAGTTACCTCCTGTATTATACTCCAGAGCTGCACTCACTATTCTGCTGGTGCAGTCACTGTGTACATACATTACATTACTGATCCTGAGTTACCTCCTGTATTATACTCCAGAGCTGCACTCACTATTCTGCTGGTGCAGTCACTGTGTACATACATTACATTACTGATCCCGAGTTACCTCCTGTATTATACTCCAGAGCTGCACTCACTATTCTGCTGGTGGAGTCACTGTGTACATACATTACATTACTGTTCCTGAGTTACCTCCTGTATTATACTGCAGAGCTGCACTCACTATTCTGCTGGTGGAGTCACTGTGTACATACATTACATTACTGATCCTGAGTTACCTCCTGTATTATACTCCAGAGCTGCACTCACTATTCTGCTAGTGGAGTCGCCGTGTACATACTGTACATTACATTACTGATCCTGTACTGATCCTGAGTTACCTCCTGTATTATACTCCAGAGCTGCACTCACTATTCTGCTGGTGCAGTCACCGTGTACATATATTACATTACTGATCCTGAGTTACCTCCTGTATTATACTCCAGAGCTGCACTCACTATTCTGCTGGTGCAGTCACTGTGTACATACATTACATTACTGATCCTGAGTTACCTCCTGTATTATACTCCAGAGCTGCACTCACTATTCTGCTGGTGCAGTCACTGTGTACATACATTACATTACTGATCCTGAGTTACCTCCTGTATTATACTCCAGAGCTGCACTCACTATTCTGCTGGTGCAGTCACTGTGTACATACATTACATTACTGATCCTGAGTTACCTCCTGTATTATACTCCAGAGCTGCACTCACTATTCTCCTGGTGCGGTCACTGTGTACATACATTACATTACTGATCCTGAGTTACCTCCTGTATTATACCCCAGAGCCGCACTCACTATTGTGCTGGTGCAGTCACTGTGTACATACATTACATTACTGATCCTGAGTTACCTCCTGTATTATACTCCAGAGCTGCACTCACTATTCTGCTGGTGCAGTCACTGTGTACATACATTACATTACTCATCCTAAGTTACCTCCTGTATTATACTCCAGAGCTGCACTCACTATTCTGCTGGTGCAGTCACTGTGTACATACATTACATTACTGATCCTGTACTGATCCTGTATTATACTCCAGAGCTGCACTCACTATTCTGCTGGTGCAGTCACTGTGTCCCTGTGATCCCGCTTCTAAGTAGCTGGCTGGGACCTTCCATCTTGTGCCTTCCTTCATCAGTTTGTCCCCTGCATCAAATCTCTCCTCTTTCCCCATTCTTTAAAGTGCTGCATCTGGGCCACTGCATAGTGTGTCACCCCAGGGCCGTAGAGTACTCGGAACCAGGCTGTTAGCAGTTCTGGGGAGTCACAGGGGTTGACTTGCGGCTTCCGTGACTCTGGGTTTAGTTGTAAAAGGCAGTTCTTGGCTTAGGTATGAAAAGGGTTGATTTATAAGAGAGGTAAGCCCCCGTCACACTAAGCGAGATCGCTGATACGTCACAGTTCTTGTGACGCCCCAGTGACCTCGCCTGGTCGTATCAGCTATCAGGCCTCTGCTGTGAGATCGCTGTTCGTGTTGGAATGCCAAAATGTACCATTTTTTGATCGTCAGGCTCCCGCTGGGCAGCATGCCTCAGTGTGTTTGACGGGGACAACGACCAACGACCTCAATACTACAGGTCTGAGCGACAGGGTCCCAACGACCACTGTATCGTTGTTGCGTCGCTGGTGAGATCTAACAACTCACCAGCGATCACGTAGCGACACACCAACGATCCCGACTAGGTCGTATCCTTATCGGGATCGCTGGTGCGTCGCTAAGTGTAACGGGGCCTTTAGTTGTGGTTTGTAGCCATGAGTAGCCACCGCTGCTGCAGAACCTCTGGGGATGATGGACGGGCAGCTGGGATGGAGCGGCTCCCCACAGGTGGAGCGTATCCCTATGGCAGTGGATGTTGGAAGGGTGTAGGGTTCAGGACGGAGGGTGTGCATTAACAGACAGACTCACGTTTTGTTGATTCCTCAATTCCTTTACTGGTAGACCAGTTCCACATAGATGCTGTTCTGCGAGTCCATGTAATATGGGAGCAACTCTGGGTTTTCCACACCCAGCAAGTTCTGAGGCCTCCCTGCTGCGCTTTCTCCTGTGGGTCCCTGCTGCTGCTTGAAGCTGAGCTGCGGCCTTCTCTCTCTCCTGCACATGCCAGTATGACAGGCAGCTTGAGTCCTTTATTAGCCCCACTTCACAGGCGGCTATTCCTGGGCTCTTGATGCTGCTTTGCCTCCAGGTACTTGGTGTGGATGGGGGACTTGGAATTCCCCACCCTCCGGCATTGGCTGCCGGGTCGGTAGGCCCTGCACAGTCTCGGACTCCGGTGTCCGTTTCTTGGTGCTTTTCCTCTGGGGTGAGCTTGACACCGCTTCGCTCCCATACTCCTCTCCACTTCCTCAGACCCTTGCTTTAGGTCCCTCAAGCTAGGCTCAGCTCTCCTGGGACAAGCTTAGCACTGCTCCAGCCCACAGGATGTCTTCCTCAGTACTGCTCCATACTGAGCTAACTCCTCCCCATACCAGAATATATAGGGGAGCTGCATTGAACCTGGATTTAGATCTCCCCCTTCAGGCCTGGAGACAGAAAGGTGCTGTGTGCCTTAGTTTTGCCTGGTGCGGATTCCCTTTGTTGCTCTCGGGCATGATACCACCCCCCAGGGGAGATAGTGACATAGTGGCATCTGAACTCTGGGGTACCACACATAGTATTACATGACTTCTACTACTTTGTTTCATATAGTGATATAGACCGTGCTGATGTAACCTGGGCATATTCTGTATATAATTACTGTACATCTGGTATAAAGTTGTACATCTTTTGCATATAGTGGAGTGGATTCTATTGGTATAACCTGAGCATCCTCTGAAATCACGACTAAGTAAAGCACATACACTGGCGAACAGAATTCGAGAACAACAAACAGTTTGCTTAATGTTAAGGTCATTGTGTTCTCCTATGTGTAAATATCCTAACATGAATAAATGATCAGTATTTTAAGATTATTTCAAACATTGAATATATTCTAAAGCTCAGAATAAAAATGTCAATGAGATAAATGAAAAAGACACTGATCAAAATGAGAGAACTCTCAGATACCTGCAAGTTGTTAATGTTAATCTGGCACCTGGTGCTAATTCCCTTAATTATCTGACAAACCCTATTTAACTGGCAGCCTAACTTTGCAATTTGCACTCAATACGCCGTTCCAAAGTAACTGAAACCCTCCGCAGCAGGTTGTCCAGATGAAGTCACCTTATCAGCTATATCAACAGAAGTTGGTTGTTCCAAGTCTGTGATTTCTAGAATATTGCCCCTTCACAACATCACAAACTCTTTCAAGTCCCCCAAAATGGCTGGTCGCCCTCAAAAGACAAATGCAAGAGAGGACAGGATACTGCGGAGAATCTCCATGGGTAATCGTTTCAACACTGCAGCTGGAATAGCTCGCCAGTTCAGCACTGGACAGGGTAAGGATCTGTCGCATCATACAGTGTCATGATGTTTAAGAGTATTTGGACTGAAAGCCCACTCTATAGTGACCAATACCTCTCATTAGCAGAAAGAATCAAAAGACTACATCACCTTTGGTGAGGAGATGTTGTGTGGACAGGAGAAGTGGTCACAGTTCATTTTCGTGATGAAAGCAAGTTTAATTTATTTGGGTCTGATGGGAAACATTATGTTCATCGACAACTGGCGAAAGACTGAACCCAAAGTGTGTAAGGGTGCTTTCACACAGCGTTTTTCTGGGATCCGTGGCTGTCCGTTGTAAAATGGACAGCCACGGATCCGATTTGGCCCATGTTAGTCTATGGGCATGGATCGGATCGATTTGGCCTTCTTGCCATCCAATTTTTGTCGGATCCGACTCTGTCCGATTTTTAGTTGTGCCCAAAATCGCAGACTGCTGCGATTTTGGGCACAGGGGTCAAATAGGACCAAATGGATCCGACCTGATCCGCGCCAAATAACATGGGGCCATATGGAGCGCGGTCCGAGGAAACAGCTGATCATTCCTTGGACCCGATTTTAGTGTACTGAGCATGCTCAGTACACTAAAATAGCTCTGTGCCATTAATATTCACTTCTGCAATGTATATTCATACATTGCAGAAGTGACATCTAGTGAAAGAAAGGGTTAAAAATAAAAAAACTTTTTCTCACCTGTCCCGCGATCCAGCAATGCCTCCAACACTGATGCTTCTAGGACCTGGCGTGACGACACAGTGCAGTCACATGACCGGTTACCATGCCAGGTCCTGTGGATCAGAGGAAGACAGCTGGAAGCGCCACGGGAGTCGTGGATAGGTGAGAATAAAGATTTTTTTTATTTTTTAAGGTCTGGAAAAGGGGGACAAAGAGGGGAGAAAGAGGGGACAGAGGGGGCGAAAGAGGGACAAAGGAGGGGACAAAGTGGGGGCGAAAGAGGGGACAAAGAGGGGACAAAAGAGGGGACAAAGAGGGAGAGAGGAGGGGGACGAGGTGACAGGAGGAGTAGGGAGAGGAGGAGAGAGGGAAGGATCCACTGATGCTGCAAAATATCGGAATCGGAGCCTATTTGGCATCTGATTGCAGGCATCAGTTTGGATCCGTTGCTGTCTGAGGGGTGCTGCAAAAAGTTGATCCCCTCGGACAGCACAAAAACGCTGTGTGAAGCAGCCTAAAGAAGTCAGTGAAAGGTGGTAGAGGAAGGTCATGGTTTGGGGAATATTTTCTGCTGTAGGGGTTGGACCTCTCATACTGCTACATGGCAGAATGAATGCAAGTGTGTATCAGAACTCTTCTTCAACAACATGTGGTTCCTTACTTGTATTCAGCACTCAATTAGCCAGCAATTTTCATGCAGGACAATGCCCCCTGTCACACAGCAAAACGGGTAAAGCGTTCCATAAAACAGAAAACACTGAAACAATGAAATAGGCATCCAGAGTCCTGATCTAAACCCAATAGAAAACCCAGAAGATCCTTGATGACAAAGTTATGGCCAAGAAACTCACAACAGTCACAGAACTGTGGAAAAGACTGAAAGAAGAGTGAGTAAAATCCCCCAGAGCAGAGAGAGAGACTAGTGATGTCCTGTGCCGCAGATGTGCTGAAGTCATTCACAGCAAAGGCCTGGACACAGCAAAGACCTGTACAAAGCAAAGGCCTGCACACTTCCTACTGATTGGTGACTTTGTAACCTTCACTTCATTACGTTTTAATCTTTCTCTGTCTACAGTCATTGCTGTTCTGTAATTACAATCAGTTTTGTGTAATATATGGTTTTAAGCTGATAAAACCCTGTTCTAGTGGCATGGTGCACCCCTTACACAAAAAACACCAAATGTTCACCAATGTAGATCACATTCTGCCTGAAAAAATCAAGTGATCATACATTGTTCTCTCATTAGAGCTGGATTTTGCAGGCACTAAATGAATCTAAAATGCTAAACTCCAGCAGGAGTCAGTAGAGGCTGCAGCGAGTTCAATGACTTCTCTTCCTGCAATTTAATTTTAAGTAAAGCAAAATGCAAAAACCAGCCAGTGGAAAAATGAATGAAGTGTGATAGGAATTAAGCAGAGGCCGTAAAACCCGGTAACATTTACATTAGAGCTGGACCAAATGCAGCAACTGGCAGGGGGAAGCTAAACAGCTCGGCTCGCTATTCCTGGCTACCTGCAAATAAGAGAGATCATTCTGGTCTGAAACAAATTGCAATCCCAGACAAGCTACAAATTCATAGATAGCGGGGATCAGATTCCAACCCACTGTGCACATGGAGCTGTTTTATGGTCAGTAGTGACAAAGTGAGCTCATTGCCCTGTACAACCTGCCCAGGCCGTTACCCCTTTAAGAATTGGCATCGGACCAACCGCTTCTCATTTGTAATGGGACATTTTCCAGAATAACTGCAGTGATGAAAGGGTTAATGCACTAATTATTATTATTATTAATTTATATAGCGCCATTATATTCCATGGCGCTTTACATGCTAAAAGGGCAGACTAGGACAAGTAACATAGTAACAATACAAGTAACAATAAATGTGGACAATTCGGTTGTACAGATACAAGAGGGGAGAAGTCCTGTCCGCGAGGGCTCACAGTCTACGAGGGGCGGGTGGGGATATGTGGGAGGGGGAAGTTCCAGTCGTGAGGCGGTGTGGTGGACCGGGTCTTATTGTAGGTGGTAGGCTTGGCGGAAGAGGTGGGTCTTCAGGCTTCTTTTGAAGGTTCCCAGGGTAGTAGAATGTCTGATGTGTTGGGACAGTGAGTTCCAGAGTATGGGTGAAGCACGGGAGAAATCCTGTATGCGGTTGTGCAAAGAGGAGATGAGGGGGCAGTAGAGGAGAAGCTCTTGGGAGGATCGCAGGTTGTGTGAGGGTAGGTATCGGGAGACCATGTCAGAGATGTATGGAGGGGATAGGTTATGAATGGCTTTGTATGTAATGGTTAATGTTTTAAACCGGTTCTCTGGGAAGTAGGGAGCCAGTGAAGGGCTTGGCAGAGGGGGGAGACAGGGGAGTAGCGGGGAGACAGATGGATTAGGTGGGCAGCGGAGTTCAGGATAGATTGGAGGGGTGCAGGGAGGTATTGGGGAGGCCGGTAAGCAGGAGGTTGCAGTAGTCGAGGCGGGAGATGATGAGAGCGTGAATAAGGGTTTTAGCAGTGTTGTAGTCAAGGAAAGTGCAAATCCTATAGATGTTTTTGAGCTAGAGTCGGCAGGAGGTGGCGAGGGCCTGGATGTGGGGCTTGGAGGAGAGGGAAGAGTCAAGGATAACCCGAGGCACTTGACATGGGGGACTGGGGAAGAGAGCAGTCGTTTACGACAATGGATAAGTCAGGGAGTGAGGGGGAGCATCTTGGGGGAAGACTATGAACTCGGTTTACCAAGTTTTCAGCCGGTTGTTACTATTTTAAGGGGGTCATTACTTTCCTTTGAAAAGCAGAAATATTGTAGAGCTTTTCTATGTGATTAAACTCCCCAACTTCCATTCATGTTCGGGACATCAGGAGCTATCATCACTTTTGTGGGTCCATTGTTGGTGAAATGATCTTTGCATTGTGGTAAAACAGTAGTTGAAAATAATAAGAGTCAGGGATCAGGGTGAATATTACAATAGTGCACAGTTTGTCCTGAGTCCTGATGTCACCTCTGGTCCTGGGTTCAGGAGGTCTCAGAGTTTAATAGATCGCAGGCCTTCTGTAGAGCTCACTTAGCTGTTGTTTTTGCTGATACTTTATATGTTCTCTTCTCTCCTAAGGGGAATGAGGACATTTTTTTCTTCCCTGCTGGCTCAGTATTCTCTTGGCCTTCATTCCAGCTGTAGCTTGTTATTGTCTCCATCTTCAGCTGTATCTACCTTCCTCTGACCTGACTCCATGCTGGATGTAGAATCCATATTCTTACTATGGTGTTTGAGCTTGTTCATGTATAGCAAGCTACTTTCTGGATAGGTCTCTGGAGTCCTTGTTGCATTGCCTGGGTTTCCAGGCTGTTTCCAGGCTCAGCTTCCCTTTCACTCCCTTGAGTAGGGGAGACGGAACATTTAGGTTAGTTGCAGACAGGAGCCTATGAAGGTGTGAGACCCAGGCATCCCTACATTCAGGGGTAACCTTGGAGACAGGGACTAGCCTATGGACCCCTAGCAAGAGGGACTGGAGCACTGTCCCTGCTACCAAACTGTGTGACCGGCAGTTCCATGAACAGGACCACAGAGTGGCAAAGTTTCACCAATACCTGTCCATAAGTGCTAGTGTTTTGGAGGCAGGTGGTAATTTGGGGCAATCTCAGCTGTTGTCAAGTTATCACTCCCTGATGCTGCCCCTCCATTTTCTCATCTTATATAGTAGCACTATATCACTTAGTTATGCCCTGTAATCCCAGAGGATTAAAGCCCTAGTCCTCAGAGGTAAGAGGGAATTTATGTCGTTCTGCACCCCGCTCACACTCTTTTTCTTGGACACCTAGTTGTGCATTCAGCCCCATTTAATTTTGCAGCCAGACAGTGACTGGAAGAACTTAAATGTGGATTAAGACCCTTTATTCTCACCATATGGGATCTAAGTGCAGTAATGAATCACGCCCATAGTAAATTAGACATTATGGTGAGTTTTTGCTTCTTTTGTGGATAACTGGGCAGCAATGGTTATGGTGTCATCAGATAGAAAAATCATCAGGAAACTGATCGCTCATTCCAGCACGGCCTGTACATTGGAGTAGTGTGTTCGGAGGCAGCAGCGCCTGGCGGTCAGGTGCAGGCGGCTGAGTGATAATTGTCAGGACCGGTGGCAGCTCTAAAGCCAGGAGTGATGTGAATCAATATCCAGTTGTTAGAGGAACAGCCGTGTCCGTTCTGGATGGCTGCCGGGGTGAAAACATGTTTGTTCTGTTTAATGTGACTCAGCTCTGTCAAATTAATGTGTGGCTGACAGAGGTTGTCCGGCTTAATGAATGGATGACATCTTTACAACCGATTTATAATGAGCCCGTAACCCTTTCACTGCCAGCAAGCCATTTACTGTGCCAGAAACCTGTATTAGAGGGCACATAGGGAGCGTATGGCTCCACTGAAACATTTTTATTCTACATTTCTAATGCAAAATTGCACACAACCATTTCATCTCTGCCTGATTTCCAGAGTCTTTTCAAGGGCTTCGGTAACGTTGTACAGACTACTTCATTACAAGGTGCCACACACTGCTGCTGCCACTCACTCCACCCACTGCTGCCGCCACTCGCTCCACCCACTGCTGCCGCCACTCGCTCCACCCACTGCTGCGCCACTCGCTCCACCACTGCTGCCACCACTCACTCCGCCCACTGCTGCCGCCACTCACTTCGCCCACTGCTGCCGCCACTCGCTCCACCCACTGCCGCCACTCACTCCAAGCATTTCTGCCACTCACTCCATGAACTGCTGCCACCACTCACTCCACCCACTGCTGCCGCCACTCACTCCACCCACTGCTGTCCCCACTCACTCCACACACTGCTGCCGCCACTCATTCCACCCACTGCCGCCACTCACTCCAAGAATTGCTGCCACTCACTCCATGAACTGCTGCCACCACTGACTCCACCCACTGCTGCCGCCACTCACTTCACCCACTGCTGTCACCACTCACTCCATCCACTGCTGCCACCACTCATTCCACCCACTGCCGACACCACTCACTGCTGCCGCCACTCACTCCACCACTGCTGCCATCACTCACTCCACCCACAGCTGCCACTCACTCCAAGCACTGCTGCCACTCACTCCATGAACTGCTGCCCCACTCACTCCATCCACTGCTGTCACAACTCACTCCACCCACTGCTGCCGCCACTCACTCCACCCACTGCTGCTGCCACTCACTCCACCCACTGCTGACCCCACTCACTCCACCCACTGCTGCCGCCACTCACTACACACACTGCTGCCGCCACTCACTCCACCCACTGCCACCACTCACTCCAAGCATTGCTGCCACTCACTCCATGATCTGCTGCCACCACTCACTCCACGCACTGCTGCCGCCACTCACTTCACCCACTGCTGTCACCACTCACTCCATCCACTGCTGCCACCACTCATTCCACCCACTGCCGACACCACTCACTGCTGCCGCCACTGACTCCACCCACTGCTGCCATCACTCACTCCACCCACTGCTGCCGCCACCTACTCCACCCACTGCTGCCACTCACTCCAAGCACTGCTGCCACTCACTCCATGAACTGCTGCCGCCACTCACTCCACCCACAGCTGCCACCACTCAGTCCACCCACTGCTGCTGCCACTCACTCCACCCACTGCCGCCACTCACTCCAAGCACTGCTGCCGCCACTCACTCCACCCACTGCTGTCCCCACTCACTCCACACACTGCTGCCGCCACTCACTCCACCCACTGCTGCCGCCACTCACTCCACCCACTGCTGCCGCCACTCACTCCACCCTCTGCTGTCCCCACTCACTCCACACACTGCTGCCGCCACTCACTCCACACACTGCTGCCGCCACTCACTCCACCCACTGCCACCACTCACTCCAAGCATGGCTGCCACTCACTCCATGAACTGCTGGCACCACTCACTCCACCCACTGCTGCCGCCACTCACTTCACCCACTGCTGTCACCACTCACTCCATCCACTGCTGCCACCACTCATTCCACCCACTGCCGACACCACTCACTGCTGCCGCCACTCACTCCACCCACTGCTGCCATCACTCACTCCACCCACTGCTGCCGCCACCTACTCCACCCACTGCTGCCACTCACTCCAAGCACTGCTGCCACTCATTCCATGAACTGCTGCCACCACTCACTCCACCCACAGCTGCCACCACTCAGTCCAACCACTGCTGCCGCCACTCACTCCACTCACTGTCGCCACTCACTCCAAGCACTGCTGCCACTCACTCCACCCACTGCTGCCGCCACTCACTCCACGCACTGCTGCCACCACTCACTCTACCCACTGCCGCCACTCACTCCAAGCACTGCTGCCACTCACTCCACCCACTGCTGCCTCCACTAACTCCACCCACTGCTGCCGGCACTCACTCCACCCACTGCCGCCATTCACTCCACGCACTGCTGCCACCACTCACTCTACCCACTGCCGCCACTCACTCCAAGCACTGCTGCCACTCACTCCACCCACTGCTGTCACAACTCACTCCACCCACTGCTGCCACCACTAACTCCCCACTGCTGCCGCCACTCACTCCACCCACTGCCGCCATTCACTCCACCCACTGCTGCGCCACTCACTCCACGCACTGCTGCCACCACTCACTCTACCCACTGCCGCCACTCACTCCAAGCACTGCTGCCACTCACTCCACCCACTGCTGCCTCCACTGACTCCACCCACTGCTACCGCCACTCACTCCATTCACTGCTGCTGTCACTCACCCCACCCCCTGCTGCTGCCACTCACTCCACCCACTGCTTCTGCCACTCACTTCACGCACTGCTGCTGCCACTTACTTCACCCACTGCTGCTACTGCCACTCACTCCACGCACTGCTGCTGCCACTCACTCCACACACAATTATAAATCACACAAAAGAAACCAAAAGAGTAGGTCTTCAGTCTTTGTCCGGCCAGAACAGGTCCAGAAATGCCTCACTCCTGCTCCAGGTCCATAGCATATGCGACTGCTGCAGCCAATTACTGGGCTCAATGGCTTACACTCTATCTACTGTTTGCCTGCAGCAGTCATCATGACTGCAGACTAGTAATAAAGATTGGAGCAGTGCTGGAGCCAGGGAAGGCAAGTAACTGCTCTGCTTGTTATTTTGTACATCTAAAAACTTTGGATAACTAACAGTTCATCCAGTGCTATTTTTTACTCACCTGGCATCTGTGGCGCCCCTGCAGTCTACCTGCCACAAATGGTATTTTATGTTCATCTTATGTAATACCATGTATGGAAATTATTAGAGCTCCTTCTGTTGGAAGTCTGAAGCATCTAACACAGCCTGAACTTCAACCAGGAAGCTGAGCACTGAAGTGCCTGGCTTAGGCTGTGACTCAGTTTCTGGTTGGAGGGAGGGGTTAGGGTAGTATGGCTGAGTTAGGCAAGAAGAGAGGTTTAGTTATGAGCAAACTGGGAAGCTGTACAGCAGGGCACCAGGCCCTAGGTTACTTTAGGCTCAGAGGGTCTAGTAACAGAAATTGGAGGCTAGTGGATTTCATGCTCACTAGCCACTGAGGTGAAACCTTCTGGGGCGGTCGTAATACAGAAAATCAGGGAACTTCACTGAGCAGAGCAAGGATACCCACAAGATCCGCACTACTATCATAGCTGGAGGTTAGCCACATCAACTAAGAGGGAGTAAAGGATAGCTCAAAGGCACCTAGAAACCTACAAGGACAAGTCAGTGGGTAGGTCTCGATGCTCACCCAGCAGAGCGGACTACTGTTCTTCCCAGAATGGCAGGACCTCCTGCCTGGAGGTGCTTGTATACAATAGACCTGCTTAAATTTCTTCAGTAAAAGGTAAAGCGAAGAGACTGACTCTGTGCCTCCTTTCTCTCTGCATCTCATCACTGCCACCACTACCCTCACCATGCCCTAAGAGGAAGCCCTAGTTGGATAGGGTTTAACATTTTCACTGCCACTCCATCTATATCACAGGGATTATCTGTATTGTTGGCCACCTACTCGCTGAAGATCCTAACTGGTGTCATAAACTCTTGTTATTTCTTAATACCATTTAGTCCTCCATTTTTGCTCTACCTTTTCAATGTGAGCCAGAGCCACGGCACTACTGGCACAGCTGCTGAATTACCTCAACCCTTTGCACTCCACACATTGTACGATATGCATTTTATCAGCGCTCTTATTTCACAATCATTACAGGACCACCTACAGTGTTATATACTGCAGAATGGTAATGTATCCGTAAAAAAAGTGTGACATCCTTTTTCCTCTCGCAACCCTAGACGTCTTCAGGGCGAACAGCAAATGAACAAATTGCAGATCAGCAGTGACTCATTGAATAACATTGGTGTCAGTGCAAAGTGATTTTTTTATTGGATTACACTCGGCGTATTTATACGTACATGTGAGCAAGACCTTAGAGGCAGAATAATAATGACTGATAACACCTCTATATACAGAGCTGATAACACAGGTTTCACCAATCATGGTAGGTGATGTTACATCTGATCCTACTCCCTCTTCCTCCAAAACTACCTCTGCACAGCGCCGCCACAGTCCGCCGGAGGTGGATGGTAGTGCGGCTGAGTTGGCGAAGCCCCTACAGGTAGGGCTATTCCTCTGGGGCAGCGTTCCTGCAAGGAAACAGGTAGATGTAGAAACTCACACGCATGCAAAGTCACTTTCTCCTGGGTACTTTACTGTCAACTTGTAGCAGCATCAGGGTGCTGCGGCTGGTAAACAAGCCACAGCAGCCGGTTGCCGACTGCAAAGCTGGACTTTGGCCGGATCCTCGGGCCCAGCTTTCCCGTGGTGGACTGGAGTATGGTCGTTCCACTCTGAGGATCTCCCTTTCTCTCTAGGGCCCGGACATCTCTCGTCGGGCGCCCTCTTTCACGACCTCCTCAAGGTCCCTTCTTCCCTCCAGTTTGGCTTGAAACCATCCCGGTTTGACCTTACGCCTCGTTCCAATTAGTCAAAGCCTTCCTAACTCCTCTCCTCCTCCTGCTGGTCCAAACCCAGGACCAAAACTCAAAGACCTTCTTGATCCTCCTAGAGGTGAATATATCCCCTCCCGGGTAACCTCCCACCGCTCAACTAATGTGGGAGTGCTGGGAATGGGTCACACCCACCATCTTAGGGTCCACCTGCAGCTGGGGCAATTACACCTCTTTTACGGGTGCAATACCCCTCTGTGACGCCTGCATATGCAGGGTGCCACATACCCCCCTGATGGAATATACTCGTCCGCGAGTATCAGTACCTGTTAACCGGGAAGTGAAAAAGCATTTTCTTTTTACATTCAACATTAGCGGGTAAACTATATACAATCAAGCATTCTTTGAATTCTTCCTATTGCTAGGAGGCACTAATCTTTTAACGTTACACATATATATATACAGACATTGCAGTAGTAGTTAGTATATTAGACCCCACGGTCCTCGGGTCACCTGTTGGCAAAGCTGGACTTTGGCCAGATCCTCAGGCCCGGCGTTCCGTGGTGGACTGGAGTATCCCCTGGAGTGTGGTCGCTCCACTCTGAGGATCTCCCTTTCTCTGTAGGCCCCGGACTTCTCTCGTCAGGTGCCCTCTTTCAGGACCCCCTCAGGGTCCCTTCTTCTTCCCTCCGGTTCGGCTTGAAACTGCCCCGGTTTGACCTTCCGCCTCGTTCCAATTAGCCAAAGCCTTCCTAACTCCTCTCCTCATCCTCCTGGTCCAAACCTAGGACCAGTACTCAAAGACCTTCTTGATCCCTAGAGGTGAATATATCCCCTTTCAGGTAACCTCCCACCGCTCAACTAATGTGGGAGTGCTGGGAATGGGTCTCACCCACCATCCTAGGGTCCACCTGCAGCTGGGGTAATTACACCTCTTTTAAGGGTGCAATTCCCCTCTGTGACGCCTGCATATGCGGGGCGCCACATATATAGCCCCCTCATCAATGTATATAGCCCCTTATCCTAGTATATATCCCCTCATCACTGTTAGTAGCCCCCCATACTGGTATGTAGCCCTTAATCACTGTACATGTCCCCCATCCTGGTATATAGCCCTTCATCACTGTAAGTAGCCCTCCATACTGGTATATAGCCCCTCATTACTGTATATAGCCCCTTATCTTGTTATATAGCTACCCCATCACTGTATATAGCCCCTCATCATTGTACATATCCCCCATCCTGGTATATAACCCTTCATCACTGTATATAGCCCCCTATCATGGTTTATAACCCCATCATCCTAGTATATGGCCCCCATCACTGTATATGGACCCCATGCTGGTACATGGCCCCCCATCACTTTATATGGCCCCATGATGGTACATGCCCCCATCATTGTATATGGCCACCATGCTGGTACATGCAGGGCCGGCGTTAGGGGCAGGCAGCCTAGGCATTTGCCTAGGGCCCCCAAGTTTCAGAGGGCCCCCTGGCCCGGCCGGAGTATAGCAGGCGCCGCTGCGCGGGAGCGCCGCGGCCGCTTGCAGCGCTCTGCACCGTGCTCCGCCTCCGGCTTCTTCCTGGTGACCGGCGCCGGGCGCAGCCGCAGGCGATGTGTCGTCACAGGAACCAGGAAGAAGTCGGAGTGCGGTGCAGAGCGCTGCAAGCGGCAGGGAGTAAGTATCATGATCTCTGTATTCTTTTACAGGGGAGGGGAGGGGAGGGGGCCCCTGTATACAACACCACCAGTGGGGCCCCTGTATACAACACCACCAGTGGGGCCCCTGTATACAACACCACCAGTGGGGCCCCTGTATACAACACCACCAGTGGGGCCCCTGTATACAACACCACCAGTGGGGCCCCTGTATACAACACCACCAGTGGGGCCCCTGTATACAACACCACCACTGGGGCTGCCTGTATACACCACCACTGGGGCTGCCTGTATACACCACCACTGGGGCTGCTGTATATACTGCTGGGGCCTGTATATAGCACTGGGGAGGCTGCTGGATACCACTGGGGCTGCTGTATATACTACTGGGGCCTGTATATACCACTGGGGCTGCTGTATATACTGTATACAACTGTACGGGTACTATTTTTATTTCATAGTTTGGGGCCCCACTCTCAATCTCGCCTAGGGCCCCACTTGGTCTAAAACCGGCCCTGGGTACATCACTGTATATGGCCCCCATCACAGTATGTTGTGGCCCTCATGCTGGCACATGCCCCCATTACTATATATAGCCCCCATCACAGTATGTAGCCCCCATGCTGGTACATGCCCCCCATCACTGTATATAGTACCCCATCACATTATATTAGCCACATGCTGATACATGCTCCCCATCACTGTATACATCCCCCCATCACAGTATATGGCCCCCATGCTGCCACATATAGTTAAATAAAACAATTAAACTCACCTTTTATGTTGCTGTCCTGTAGCACCATCTCTCCTCTGGTCTTCCTGCTTCTGCCGGGCACCTAATTATGTTAGCAGCTTGTAGTGATGATGTCATCGCTGTGAGCCCAGTCACATGATGAGATGCCCAACAGAAGCAGAAAGACCGGAGGAGAGATGGTGCTGCAGGACAGCGATATTTCACTGTGTGTGGCAGCATGGAGGCCATATACTGTGATGATGGGGAGGCGAGTACACTACATGTCATTCAAAATGCGCTGCTCCCCACGCTGGTGATGGACAGTGGGATGCAGTGCTTATTACATTACACTAATAAGTGGCGGCACGTGACCTCCCGCTGCCTCTGTAGCCTCCCCCTGCCTCCTCCAGCCCCCGGTCACTGCCCTGCCCTTACAGCTAATAGGACTGACTTGAATATAAGCCAAGGGGGGCCGTTTTCAGCACAAAAATTGTGCTGAAAAACTCTGCTTACACTCGAGTATATACGGTAATAATAATAATCTTTAACATTTAAAAAATTACAAAATTGAAAATGGGCTGATGCTAAAGTAATTTTGACCAGGGGTGCCCAAACTTTTGCATGCCACTGTATTAGATAGAGACATGCTTGACATTCCTTTAAGATACATTTCTTAGAAACTTATTTTCTGCAGATTGAGATCTTCGTTACTTCTGTCTTCAGAGCATAAAAATAAAAGTAATTATGAGATTGCAAATATTATGATAAACAACCTGTCAAAGTGTTCTCCCTCCACAACAGATAGCGTCCTTCAGAAGGTCGTGAGGAGGAGGAGAGCGCAGGTAACAAACTGATTAATGGAGAGTAAAGCCAGGTCTGAAGGCAGCACCATAGAGGTCACCTCCAGAGAGGCGCACCCTATACTGTGAGAGGAACATATATAGGTCAATCTGAAACTGTATCATGGACGGGCTGTGACAGGCACTCTTTCATTAAGAAGAGGGAGATCTCACTAGATCAAATTAATGATTTGGTAAATAAAGCAGAGACAAGACAATGTATTAAAAGGGAAAAGGGGCAAATGAAGAGCTCTCTGGATGGTACTATAGACTGAAAAAAGTTTACATTTACCTATATAATTAATCGACATAAGTCACTGTTTAATTCACTAATCCATACTGATCCTGAGTTACATCCTGTATTGTACTCTAGAGCTGCATTCACTATTCTGCTGGTGCGGTTGTCGAGCCCCAGGGGATGTCACGGGTGGCAGTGCCTGAGCCCGTGGCCTGGGTGACACTTCAAAGAGGGGTTATGTACAAGGGATAAGAGTTGATATCTCGTGACGCCACCTGTAGTACCTGGTGATGGGTCACCAGCACCACCACAGTCCTCCGGAGGGCCATGGTATTGCGGCAAGGATGGCAAAGCTCCCTACAGGTGGAGCTGGGCCTCCGGAGCAGCGTTACTATAAGCAAAAGGTTGATTTTTGGTAGCACAAAGACACGGAGGCACAGTCACTTTCTCCCGGGTACTTTACTGTAAACAGTCAGCAGCAGAATACAGAGTCCACAGTTCAGCAAGATGTTAAACAAACAGGTAGCCCTACGGGTGGCTGCAAGTGGATGTCAGGCGGTATGGAGGTACCCGTGGTGTGCCTTAGTTGACGATCCCGTGTCCTTTCTTCCCTGCCTGGGATTAGTCCGTACCCAATTATTCCTTGCAGGTAATTTTGTGGCTCCCCTCCCTCGCAGTGAAGAAGCAGGCAGACCGCTCCGTGTGGCAGGGTGCTGCAGCTGGTGAACAGACTGCAGCAGCCGGTTGACAACCATAGAGCTGGACTCTGCCCGTGTCCTCGGTTCCGGCGTTCCCGTGGTGGACTGGGGAATTCCCTGGAGTATGGTCGCTCCACGCTGGGGTTCCCCCTTTCTCTCTCGGGCCCAGACTCACGCGTCAGGCACCCTCTCTCAGGATCCCCTCAGGATCCCCTTTCATCTTCCCTCAGGATCAGCCTGGAGCTGCCCTGTTAGACCTTCTGACTCGTTCCACACTCCTACTCGACTCCAACTCGACTTTCTAACTCCCCCTAGAGGTGCCCATTCCCTCCCGGGATAACCTCCCACCACTACTCTAGTGTGGGAGTGCAGGAATTGGGTCCCACCCACCAGCCCAGCATCCACTTGCAGTTGGGGAAAAATTACACTGCTTTTATGAGTGTAATACCCCGGTGTGATGCCTGACCATCGGGGGCGCCACACGGTCACTGTATACATACATTACATTACTGATCCTGTACTTATCCTGAGTTACATCCTGTATTATACTCCAGAGCTGCACTCACTATTCTGCTGGTGCAGTCACTGTGTAAATACATTACATTACTGATCCTGTACTAATCTCAAGTTACATACTGTATTATACTCCAGTGCTGCACTCGCTATTTTGTTGGTACAGTCACTGTGTACATGCATTACATTACTGATCCTGAGTTACCTCCTGTATTATATTCCAGAGCTGCACTCACTATTCTGCTGCTGCAGTCACTGTGTACATACATTACATTACTGAACCTGTACTTACCCTGAGTTATATCCTGCGTTATACTCCAGAGCTGCACTCACTATTCTGCTGGTGCAGTCACTGTGTACATACATTACATTACTGATCCTGTACTGATCCTGAGTTACCTCCTATATTATACTCCAGAGCTGCACTCACTATTCTGCTGGTGCAGTCACTGTGTACATATATTACATTACTGATCCTGAGTTACCTCCTGTATTACACTCCAGAGCTGTACTCACTATTCTGCTGGTGCAGTCACTGTGTACATACATTACTGATCCTGTACTGATCCTGAGTAACCTCCTGTATTATACTCCAGAGCTGCACTCACTATTCTGCTGGTGCAGTCACTGTGTACATACATTACATTACTGATCCTGAGTTACCTCCTGTATTACACTCCAAAGCTGTACTCACTATTCTGCTGGTGCAGTCACTGTGTACATACATTACATTACTGATCCGGAGCTACCTCCTGTATTATACTCCAGAGCTGCACTCACTATTCTGCTGGTGCAGTCACTGTGTACATACATTACTGATCCTGTACTGATCCTGAGTTACCTCCTGTATTATACTCCAGAGCTGCACTCACTATTCTGCTGGTGGAGTCACTGTGTACATACATTACATTACTGATCCTGAGTTACCGCCTATATTATACTCCAGAGCTGCACTCACTATTCTGATGGTGCAATCACTGTGTACATACATTACATTACTGATCCTGTACTGATCCTGAGTCACCTCTTGTATTATACTCCAGAGCTGCACTCACTATTCTGGTGGAGTCACTGTATACATACATTACATTACTGATCCTGTACTGATCCTGAGTCACCTCTTGTATTATACTCCAGAGCTGCACTCACTATTCTGGTGGAGTCACTGTATACATACATTACATTACTGATCCTGTACTGATCCTGAGTTACCTCCTGTATTACACTCCAGAGCTGCACTCACTATTCTGGTGCAGTCAGTGTGTACATATATTACTGATCCTGTAATGATCCTGAGTTACCTCCTGCATTATACTCCAGAGCTGCACTCACTGTGTGCTGATCCAGTTGTAACGGAGTGGGTAGCCCTGACTGTATTATTATTGAAATGGACACTGAAGTGAACATTACACAGTCCGATACTGCCCCCTCGTGGACAATTGCTGAAATGACTGCAGAGAAAAAAAACACTGATTGCTGATCCCCTCCCACAACAGCCTTGTGCTGAGGAGGGAAAAGTGCGGGAGAGGAGTGCAGACCCAGAGCTCAGCCAGGACAGACCTGCGTGTGGTGTCTCCCGACATAGGGCTCTTTTGCAACCGGATTCTTGGGAAGAAATACCTTGTGAGGATCGCTGTTGCAACCCCCGGTCTGCAGGACATTATTTTACCGAGGGTCCAACTCAAATTCAGGACATTGCCACCGGATTACATGTGTAGGGGCTGTGACCGACATAAGGGAGCAATCTGTGCTACCGTGATCTCCCTTCTGCTGCTCGGTGTGCCCCGGGACAGACAGAGACTAACAAAAATCCGTTACCTGCGGAAGAAGACCAAAGAAGAGGACTGAGGAGTTTCCCCCTTCAGCGCTGCACCGGGACCCGTCATCGTGAGATCCAGGCCTGCGACGTGGGAGCGACATCTTCTTCTGTGATAGACTGGTACGTGATTTGAAGGAAAGTTAGGGAAAGATATCTCCATTTTTTTTTTCTTTTTCTTCTTCTTGTTGTGCACCCGGATAAAGTGAAGATCCAGAGACTCCACCATATACATGTGTGCAGCTAGGTCAGTTGACTGTGTTATAGATATGTTTTACAGTAAAGAAATGTTACTACCGGTTAAATCTGAGTATGGGGATTCTGTTGAGAAAGATCATACACACACACCCGCGGCCTTACCACCGGTCGCTACACAGTCACTGTTATATTACTTATATTGTACTGATTCTGTGTTATATCCGGTATTTAATGACACATATGGTCACATTTTCTAAGGTTGAGCTTTCCCTAGAACATTTTCTTACCTGACGAGTGTCTCAGTGAATGACATTTTCCTATGTTCTGCACTGACTCTGTGCTGGAGAATGCCATGTAAGATGCTTCAGTCCAAAAATCTAAGATTGAAAAAAGAAATAATACACTTTTTCAGTTTTTTTCACTTAGTTGCATTGGCCTAAAATACAAACTGCAGATATTTTTCCTGAAAATAAAATATATTTCTACAGTTGAATGCACGTGGACAGCGCTGCTGGATCTCTCAGTTATACATTGGTTTATTCATCATCATTTCTTTCACTCTGCTGAATGTTCTATGGCGGCTTCATTCTGCGGTTTAGAGGTGACGCTTACTCTCGGCGCTCACTGACTTTTAATTGGGAGCCTGAGTGACAGCCTGCTCTGACCCCGGACATGTCCCCGAGCCCCAGGTGCTAAAATATGAGATGGGTTTAATTTCATAAAAGAGGATTCTGGGAAATTTTAATCCATATTATTTACAGCCATCCGAGCACCTGATTTATTCCACGTAGAAGGCCTCTTGCTTCACAGTGGAAACATCACGTCCTGGGAATTGACTGAAATGAATTTATGTTCACTAATTGTGTCATCACAAGATGAGATAACAAGGAAAGAGTGAGAAAGAAAGAACAAAAGAGAGAAAGGAGGAAAGAAGGAAGGAAAAAAAGGAAAGATAGAAAGAAAGAGAGAGAGAGAAAAAGAATGAGAGAAAGAAAGAAAGAAAGAAAGAAAGAAAGAAAGAAAGAAAGAAAAAGAAAGAAAAGAAAGAAAGAAAGAAAGAAAGAAAAAAGAGTGAGAAAGAAAGAAAGAATAAAGAGTGAGAAAGAAAAAAGTTTGAGAAAGAAAGAGAGAAAGAAGACGAGAAAGAAAGAAAAAGAGTGAGAAAAAAAGAATGATGGTGAGAGTGAGAAAGAAAGAAAGAGAAAGAAAGAAAGAAAAAGAAAGAAAGAAAGATGGAAAGAGAAAGAAAGAAAGAAAGAAAGAAAGAGATGGAAAGAAAGAGAAAGAAAGAAAGAAGTGTGAGAAAGAAAGAAAGAGAAAAAAGAGTGAGAAAGAAAAAAGTTTGAGAAAGAGAGAAAGAAGACGAGAAAGAAAGAAAAAGAGTGAGAAAGAAAGAAAGAAAGAAAGATGGAAAGAAAGAAGGAAAGGAAAAAAACAAGAAAGAAAGAGAAATAAAAAGAGAAAGATAAAGAGAGAGAAAGAAAATTAGAATGTTTATATGCAAATATTTATATCTTTTATTTTCGTCAAAATAAATAAAATATTCTACACTGATGTGAATGGGTGAAGTCGTGAACGAGATCGTTATCGCGGTGTCACACAGAACGATGCAGCAGGTTGTCTGATCGAGGATCGTTTGATGTGAGAACATGTTCTCAAATCTGCGATCAACGATCCAACGTCACACACAACAACGTCCTAACGATGTCGTTTCCACGCCTCCAAACCCGTGACCTTTCAGCAATATGGTTCACAATCTGGTACCGTGTAACGGGGTCTTTACTCTATGCTCTTTGGCTCTGGCTACCTGAGTGCAGCTCCAGGTGATTGACAGACCTCTCCCATGGCGAGCGACCAGTCAATCACCTGGAGTGATGTGGGGAGAAGCATCTGGAGACAGCGCTGGACTAGTCCCATCTACAGCTATGGACCTGGTCGGATCTTCTAACCATACTTTCTCCAAATTCCAGCCTCTATCGTACAGTGAAGCTCTGATTTATGGGCAGCACGAATCGTTTGACAGGTTTCCTTTAAATGTGCACGGTCCAAATCACTAATCATAGCACCATTGTGGTGCAAAATCTTCCCGGCTCCCATTAGTTCAGAAATTCTCAGTTTGGCTATGATCAGTTTTTGAAGTGCCAAAAAGCGCCCCCTATAGAGCGAATCGAAAAGAGAAGGACCGGCGCAGAGTTTACAGCAGTGTGTGCGAGAAATGCAGCAGTGTCACCCAGCCCAGCAATTCACGTAGTTGTTAAAATCAATATATTTTCAGTAATCTCAGTTTTTGGGAAAAAATGTAATGAAAATTTGAGCTGCAGCAGTCACATGACTGATACGGCAGATATTCTGCTACAGACCAGAAATGACCATCGGGGGCAGCACTGGAACAATGAGGGATTTGAGGGTTCTGTTTTGCTATTATTATTATTATTATTTATTATTATCATTATTACTATTATTATTATGTTGTCACATTTCCCATGGGTATGTAGGTTTCAGAAAATCATGGACATCCCCTTATATACAAATTTATATTTTTTATGTAGTAGTTGTAGCCTTGGCGTTCCTGCCCTGTCCCGCCTCTTCCGCCCGGCAGGGATGCTGACATACTGACCACTGCGGCCAGCCAGCTCTGTCCACTTCTCCTTCTGAGGTCTCCACACTTCAGGCCCTGTGCATGTTGCGCCGGGTCCTTGCAACATTAGGGTGTGAGTGTGCACATGCTCCAAGCATCTTAAAGGGGCAGCACATGCTCTTAGATAGTGTTCCCCAGCCTATGGCTGGAAGGCACTGGGTATTAGCGAGAGGCCTGAGCAATAGGGTTCCTAGGGTTCCTGGTCGTGTCAGTTCTCCAGGCTGTACCCCATCCTGTCTGTCTCCAGTTCCTGACCCTGTCCTGTCTGTTCATGTACCTGACCTACCTGTCTTCAGTACCTGCCCATCTTCTGTATATTCTTTGTCCTGCCTGACCTCCATAACATTGTCCCTAACATATGGGTCAGTTGCTGCAGTATCAGGACTGCCCTGGAGTGGAACCTGCTATCTAACAGCAGACGAGTCCATCCTCACATCAGAAATCCCGCTAGGCACTGAAGGCCCCGTTACACGCTGCAATGTCCCAGCGATCCCACCAATGATCGGGATCGCTGGGACATCGCTATCTGATCGCTGGTGAGCTGTCACACAGGCAGACTCACCAGCGATCAGCAAGAACACTGGTAACCAGGGTAAACATCGGGTGACTAAGCGCAGCATTGCACTTAGTTACCCGATCTTTACCCTGGTTACCAGTGTCCCAGTGCTCACTGTGCGGTGCTAGGCATCGTTCGGGAGGTCTTTGATCGTTGGTCTCCCGCTGTCACACGCCGATGCTGGCTGCCCAGCGGGAGACCAACGATCGAAAAACGGCCATGGCCATTTACCAACGATCAGTGAGCCGATCGCTGGTTGTTGGTACAAGTCACACGCAGCGGCTTCGCTACGAGGTCGCTGCAATGTCACAAAACGGTGATGTTGCAACGATATCGTTAGCGATATCGTTGCGTGTAACTCGGCCTTTAGTCTCGCTCCTCCAGGGTGACCGGCCCTTCGCATAGTAGGTCCACACCCGCCAGCATGACAGTAGTGTAGTCTACAATACATTCAGAATGACCTCTATTGAAGTTATCGGAGTCTATAAATTATATTTTGGGCAAACACTAATGGCCACTTTACACGCAGCTACAGGTAACAGGTTTTCCACAGGTAACTTACTGGCTGCAGTGAAATCATGGAGACATAGTTCTATCTTGTTGCTGTGTACAAATGGAATAATCTCTCCATGATTTCACTGCAACCAGTAAGTTACCTGTAGCCACCCAAGAAATGTAGCCGCGTGTAAAGGTACCCTAAGAGCCGCTCCCTTTACTATACCTTCGGGAGAGTCGATCCTTGACAATTAATCCCAGCAATATATCCCGATCATCTGCCGGGCAGATCTAAATAACATTGAGCTCAGCTGCCTTCCAGAATTTAGACACTTAACATAAATATGGAAAATGGCACTTGTAAAGTGCCATGTGGAAGGATCTCTGTGACCTTTAGAAAGATAAAAGATCGATTTTTTTTCCAGGGAGATGAAATAATGTTCTTCTTTGTTTTTTCATTGCATTGCAACAAACATAGCCGTCTGAGCATTCTCACCGGACTCATTGTGCGAGAATTTCTACGTATTTGTCCTGTTGCCATAGTGACTGACACTCAGGAGTCCGTCACGATATATTGAGGTTAGACCTGAAGAAACCAATTAGGACCATAGTTATTATGCTATATTCTAGGAAAGGAAGAATCAGATTGGTTGGACTATAGACAATAGACTGCGCCGGATCGCGGTAAAAAGATGATGAACGGAAATAAAGAGGTGGTAAATGAAGGTGTAATGTAAGTCGAGGTGATTGTACGTAAGTGATTGTGAATGAGTTCTATTGTTCCATTTGAGCATCCGTCTGTGTTATAGGCCAGGTCCTCTGAGAGCTAATTTATACTTACCAACATTTCGGATGGTAAAATAGGGATATAGGAGATGTATGGTAGCAACAAGTTGTCAGCTCTCCTTGGGATAGGTCATCGATGGTGGTCAAACCTGGGACTTGCACCGATTGATAGAACGGGGCACTTTTAATCCTGGTAGAATGGATCAACAAGTTGGATGACCTGCTGAACACTACAATCTGCTTTTTCGACAGCCCCTTACAGAATAAACATAGTGGCGGTCAGGCGCCTGACTTGCTGCTCCTTTCCTGATGATCAGTGACAATCCCGGTGGTCAGACCCCCACCAAAGGGTAAATTATCACTTGTCCTGACCATGGTTGATGAAGGGGTTAGGCTAGGTTCACACTTGAGTAGTGCCATCCACTAAAAGGATGCGTTAAAAGAATGGGCTTTCTTTCCTTGGCATTCACATCATTATTATTTTTATTTATTATTATAGCACCATTAATTCCATGGCACTTTACATGTGGAAAGGGTAAACCTAGACAAGTACAATGCAATGGACAATATTCGGCACACGGGTACAGAAGGATATAGGACGCTGTCCGGAGGGCTCACAACCTAAGAGGGGAATGGTGAGGATGCAGTAGGACGGGGTAGAGTTGTTCCGGTGGTGGTTTAGTGGACCAAGGCTCACAGTAGGTTGGAGGCTTGTTGAAAGAGGTGATATGACATGTGTGTACATTTTTGACACATGCATTAACACATAGTACATGTATGCCTTAACGGATGCGTTTGCCATTGACTTCAATGTTAAATTAATGCATCTGTTTCCCAAAACCGCCCAAAAAACAATGCAGACCGCGTTATGATGTGCGCTACAAAAACGCATAGTGCCAAACACATAGCAATTTGGCCATGCGTTTTTTGTATTGGAGTCTATGGGTGCGTTAACGCATCCGTTTGCACAAATTTAAAGATGAAAAAAAAGCATCCTTTTGGCGAATGCGTGGCGCTGGTGTGACCCTAGCCTTACCAGTGGAAGCAAGTAAAGTTCTGCCCCGAGAAACATCCCAGAAATGCCTACCCTGTTTCTCCAAAAATAAACCCTACCCTAAAGCTAAGCTGGCAGGGTTTTTCGGGTTTTTTGAAGTAAGTTTCAAAATTACTCCAAACCCTAGTTGTGTAAAATGAGATGAGATCTCTCACCTTTGGGTTGAGTTTATGAAATCTCGCCCCTATTCAGACTAGTGACTCGCCCCTGGCGGGGAACGTGGGGTACTCGGAACCGGGCCCTCTCGTCGTCGTCTGGGCTGCGGGATGTCACTGTGGCGTAACCCGGTCTGTGTCAGCCGATCAGTTAAAAAGGGGAAATTGAAAAAGGGAATATGTTAAACATATAACAATAACAAATTTACAAGAGTGCTTCTTTCCAGAACGGGAGGTTCGTTGCTTAAACATTACATAACAAAAACCAGACACCGTATTTAGCAAACTAGAAAAGTAGAAAAAAGTGCAAAAATCTGTTCGGCGATAGTCTTCCACCTATTGTCTTTTATTCTTCGGGGGAACCCACCACAAGTAAAACCCCAGAACATGCCCTGGGCGTGGAGACAGGCACTAAAGAGACCGATTCTTCGGCCATGCCAGTGGGTTTGTTGTGGTCACAAGTGCAATGTTTTTTCATATTCAACGCATTTTAAGTACATATTTTGAAGTATAGCATAAAACCAACAGGATGCACACCGCAGTGAGCTAACTATATACATTTTTAGTCCTGATCAGGCATAGTCCTAGATCAAGTGTTCATTGATAAACAGGGGACACACTAATAGGGAAAACTGGGGGCAAACAAGGGAAGAAATTGTTCATAAAGTCTATGGCCAATCCTGGCTGCTATTGCTGAGACGGTCCCTCCATCCCAAAATTCGGTCAACTATGGGACAAGACCTGGCCAAGTGTCCTGCTCTGTCACAACAGCGACAAATCGGTTGTCCAGTTGTATCAAAACGATTGGTGTTTCTTCCCCTTCCCCAGGGGATTCCTCTCTGTAATTGGCGCGAGACACCACCTAAACTGGAAGCTGGCTGAATCTCGACCTCTTGAGGTGTATTCCCCGGAAACTGCACGGTTCTGGTCAGCGCAGGCACACTTCTATGCAGCTCCCAGCTCCCAAAGCGGCCAGGGTAGTATATCAGAGCGGGGAAGCCGCTGCATGTAGCACCTCCCGGAGTCGTACTGGTCCCAGGCTCCGACTCGTCTTCCTCAAGCTCCCGGTTGGGGAAGCAGGGCGCCTTCTCCACGAGCGTCTGCTGTCATCTTTCCATGGTATCGAGGTGGACTTTCTCTAGCTGGCGACTCAGCTCGCTGATCTCCTCCGACAAAAAGGCAGGATCCATTTCTGGCATCTGGCTTGCCTCCGGGGAATCGGGGAGTCCGTCTCTTTTGTTTCCTACCCTGATTGTTTCCTGCCTGTTTCCCACCCTCCACTTGTCTTGTACCGCCATCCCGTTGCTGGGCATAGAGTCCCTAGTCTTGGGATCGGAGTGTGTTGGGTGTGTGTTTGGGTGACTGTGTGGCACCCCAGGGTCCGGTTGCCACAATATTAAGCTTGGAAGCAAGGAAAGTACCCACCTCAGGCGAAACACCCACACAACACCTTTCCAACTCCAGGCCAGAAGGGGGAGCTCTACACCCGAGTTCAGGGCAGGTCCCCTATAAATTCTGGTCTGGGGGTGTGGTCAGGCAGTTCAGTTCCTAGGAGGACTGTAGAAGACATCATACAGTCGGGTGCCGTGCCAGGCCCGTCCCAGGAAACTGACTAGCCAGCTTGAGGGACCCAAGGTTAGGGTCTAAGGGAAGTGGAGAAAAGGTGTGGGGAGTGGAGCAGAGCCAGCTCGCCCCAGCACCTAGCGCAGTATGGACACCGGAGTCCGAGGTTGCAAGGGACTTTATGCCCAGCAGCCAACACCGGAGGGCGGGTAATTCCAAGTTGCTTGTCCACCACAAGGCCAGGAGATACAGCCGCATCAAAGAGCTCAGGAGACGCAGTGAAGGAGAGTAACGCAGAAAGGGCTCAAGCCGCCTGTCTCTCGGCGAAGACAGACAAGTGAGAAAAGAGTCTTAGAACAGCTTCAAGCAGCTAGAGCTCACAGAGAACAGGGCAATAGGGAGGCCTCAGAACTTGCCAGGTATGGGAAATCTGAACTTGTTTCCAGGCTCTGGATCCCTAACACCACTTGTGAACGGTGCCCTGGATGAACCTGCTTCTGACTTCAGTAAAGGTAAAGGCGACTGTTACCCCTGTGTCTGTCAGTTATTCCGTACACTAAGTCCCTGCACCCCCAACAAACGTATCATATCCATAGACTTTACGATTGTCCAGGGGACCTGCTCTTCCTGTGGAGAGCTGAACCATCCTCGCTGCTACTCCCATCATCCCCAGAGCTCCCGACTGCAGCAGCGGCTATACTGGCCGCATTCCACGGGTGGCGTCATGACAAAAACTCTTTTATGTTATTTTTATATTTTTCTTTTCTCCGTTTTCAATTTCCCTTTTTTAACTGATCGCCCGACGAGGGAATCACGGACTGGGTCACGCCACCTTGACATCCAGCAGCCCAGATGATGACAAGAAGGCCCGGTTCCGAGTACCCCATGGTAGCAATACATTTTTCAATAGAAATCAATGGGAGAAAAAAGGTTGCCCTGATTTATGGGGCAGTGACCCTCAGAGGTATTACAGGTGCCTATAATTCACACTGACACGGTCACATAATGCAGATTCGGTGCCAGGTCAGAAAACTGGATGTCGTCACGAATATAGTAAAGTCCAGCTAGGACTCTGAAGGTACCGTCACACGCCACAATCTCACCTGGCAATATGTGGCGATTGAACGTGTGCGCTCATGTTTTTCATGGTCGCCTCAGATCACCGATGGCGGCATCACACGCCGCAATTTCGCCCTGAACCTGAGGCGATGTGTCGCTCTGGAAATCGCCTCACCCACAGTGCAACCAATCTTGCCTAATTCCATCGCTGCTTCACACGCCGCAAGCTCAAAGGCATGTGGGTGTACATGTTCAGTGCGGCGAGAAGATAGGCGTGCCACAGTGGTTTACACCGCCCCATACAGGCTAATTGAACAAGGCAACAGCATTTCGATTGGTCAGCCTGCTCTGGAAGGCTGGCTAATACATGACGCCATTGCCATTGTGTGGTGCTGAACGGACAGCTCTTCAAATATGGCGCGGTGTCAACTGACAGCCAATGGGAACACAGTAGCCCACACCAATCGTCTCAGACGGGGCGCAGACTTCAGCATGCTGAGGCACGCCTATGGGAAATCATAGACAACGCTCTCTCCATCACTATCGCCCTGTCACACGCCACAACATGGAAATATCGCCTTAAGGATTGCGGCTGATTACTGAGCACTGTTCAGGAATCAGGCGACGGCCGAGGAGTGAGAATTATCGCCGCAAAATTGCCCAATCACACGCTGCAACCGTGAGGCAATTTCACGCCGATTGCTCCGGGGCGACATATCACCTTTATGATCTCCAGGCGAGATTACGGCGTGTGACGGTACCCTTTAAGGTTCTCCCTTTTAAAGGGGGGAATGTATCTATATAGTTCTGGAAGCACATTATTTGTGTAAACGGCCATCTAAAGTGTGTGACTATTGTTTTCTAACCACACCCCACCAGTGATTGGCAGCTTTCTGCCTATGCACAGTGCATACACAAAGCTATCAATCAGTGGTGTGGACAGGGTTATACAGATCTCAGCATGTAGAGAACTGATAGATCAGACCCAGTAAGGGACACATTGCTGGGATTCGGGTCTTTACCCCTACATCATTCTGCTATCCGATAGGTTTGCAAAAAAGTGAGGACAGATTCCCTTTAAAGTGTCACTGTATAGAATGACAGATAATGATTAAAGGTTTGGTTCCTGGTAGAAATCTAGGCCTACATATGTTGAAGCTTTTCCATAATTAGAATTAGATGTCTTATTAAGAGGGAATCAAACTTGTTGGATGAATCAACAATCTCAAATACACAGATGATGCAACACTGATAGCAACACGCATGGATGGAAGGAAAAACTTAATACAGAGTGTCAAGATGGAAAGCTGAGACATGGGACTACTTCTCATCAGAAAGAAGACAAAGATATTGGCTCCAGCCAGGTACAACCGGGACACATGTGAGACGGACAGAGATGAACTGGAAGTGGTAAAAGATTTCACCCTACTTGGATCAATGATCACTCAAGATGGAGCGACGACACCCGAAGTCAATAGGAGAAAAGCTATGGGGAAACCAACAATGAAGTCACTGGACGAGGTCTTCACATCCAGGAACATTTCACTGGTGATGAAACACATGACTCGCCTGGTCTATTCTGTATTAACATATGAATGGGAAACCTGGACAATAAAGAAACAAGACAGAAGAAAATCAACGCCTTCACAATGTGGAGCTGGAGAAGGAGGTTATCAATACCATGGAGGGCAAGAAGAACAAACATCAATATGGAACAAATCAAGCCAGACATGTCACTGGAAGGAAGAATCACCAAGATACGACTTGTCTACACATCATACGAAGAGAGAAATCACTGGAGAAGGACATCATGGTGGGAAGAATAGAAGGAACAAGGCAAGAGGAAGACCAGCAACCCAATGGCTTGATACTATCAAGATAACGGAGGAGAAGACCCTGGTGGACCAGTACAGATTTGAAGAAGACCCTGGTGGACCTATCTAGGCTTGGAGAAGACCCTGGTGGAGCTATCTAGGTTTGGAGAAGACTCTGGATGACCTATCTAGGCTTGGAGAAGACCCTGCTGGAGCTATCTAGGTTTGGAGAAGACCTTGGTTGACATATCTAGGCTCAGAGAAGACCCTGGTGAACTTATCTAGAGAAGAACCTGGTGGACTTACATAGGCTTGGAGAAGACCCAGGTAGACCTATCTAGGCTTGGAGAAGACTCTGATGGACCTATCTAAGCTTGGAAAAGATCCTGATGGACCTTTCTAGGCTTGGAGAAGACCCAGGTGGACCTATCTAGGTTTGAAGGAGACTCTGGTGGACTTATCTGGGCTTGGAGGGAGACCCAGGTGGAGTTACCTATGTTTGGATAAGACCCCGGTGGACCTATCTAGGCTGCACAAGATCAATCCTCCTACATAGCGCTCATCCATTAACTTGTCATGGCTCCAGATCGAGGTGAAGGCTGTTAAAAAACTAAAAAGTCACTGATTGACCAACAGGTGACAACAATGAGCAAAGTTAAAAAAAAACTCCTCCTGGTGTAAGGAGAATGCAAAGTCTGTGCTCTGTCCTGAGGCATGATGGGACTGATATTCAGATGAAAAAATAAGATATGCACTTAAATCTTTTTTAGAAAATATTTGTATCATTTCCTCCAGAGGTGATTGATGATAGTTAGATGGACTGTGATTGGAATTTTCCTTTAAGAAACCAATCTGCCTTCCATTAAATGACAGGAGGCGGCATTATAAAATACAATGTTCAGCATGTCCTCCTGCTACACGCAGAGCCGCACAATGGAGGAAATTCCATTTTTTTCTTCCATTTTTATTTACATTTCATTCTGCTTTTTCCACCTCAGCATAAATGTATTTACTTTGCAGCCTGGTCCCTAATTCCAGACATTGATGTAGAATCATGCTCAGCTGCTTTGGAGATTTGCTGGGGGAAGACTGGCATTTTAATTGATCTCTGGGTATCCTACAGTCTTATTGCATTTTAACCTGCGCCGGCTGCGGAGGAGACTGGTTGCCTAGCAGCCACCTGAACCCGGCTAATCAAGGAACAATACAGGCAGCACTAAGATGGAAACCCCTTTTCTGTAGGTGTCTATGAAAACAATAATTATCAGCATGGATACATGATGCAGATGCTACATGCTCTGCTACGTGAGTGCATAATTCCCCGATATCCTTTATTTTTAGGATTGTCGTCCACATATTGAAAAACAAAAGAGGATTTCGCCCTGAGGATGTTTTTTTTTCCAGGTCATAAAACATGAGAGCAGAAAAGGGGAATAGACGAGACCATGAGGGTCCCGGGATACAAGACTATGGACTAGAACAGGTGGTGGGAAACGTCAAGCTCCTGAGCCCCAATGCAAAGTTTGTGCTCGGTGATCACCCAGTGTGCCAACCTACAGACGTTCTAGTCCGTGCACATCCATCCAATCATGAGCTGTCTATCTGATATACAGTCATGGCCAAAAGTATTGCCACCAGGGGCGTACCTTCATCAGGGGTAGGGTTTGCAATCGCACCTGGGTCCTGGAAACTAGGGGGCCCTAAAAATCACTCTGGTCTATAGAACAAGACTATTGCTAATAAATATTTGCAATAATTGGGGGCCCCATTCGAGGTTTTGCATTGGGGTCCATGAGCTTGAATTTACGCCACTGATTGGCACCTTGAAAATGTTCCATAAGATAAAGTATTTATCCGCAAAATTCTTGCAAGTACAGAAGTTTGTTATACACGTTTATTTCCTTTGTGTGTACTGGAACAACACAAAAAAAAGACAAAGAAAAAAAGGCAAATAGGACGTAATATTACACAAAACTCCAAAATGAGGCAGACAGAATTGTTCCCAACCTAGTATTTGTTTCCCCTTTGGAATAAATCCCTGTGATCAGTCACCTCCTATAACCTCCACAAGCTTCTCCTCTCCTGGAGTTTCTCCTCTTCTTTACAATCTGCTCCCGGTCTCTCATCTTCTCCCAATTTTCAGGTCTCTCCACAGGTGATCCTGGGATTTAGATCTGGACTCATTGCCGCCACTTCAGATCTCTCCAGCACTTTGATTCCTCCATTTCTGGGACTTCTTGATGATTGGGGCCAATGTCCTGTTGGAGACCCATGACCTAGGACACCCCCAGCTTACAAATTATAGATCAATAATCAAAAAATGCCTAGATCTCAATAATAATGACTATTGTAACATAAAAACAGTGGCACTCTACCAAGGCTACCTTCACATTACGATTTTGAAGGGAGCAGATGCTGTCCAGCGGTCTTCTTCTTCTGCTGTGACATCACAGTCACGTGACCGCAGGTTACACCATGTTAAAAGGCGGTCACGTGATTGTGACATCACGGCAGGTCCTGTTGAGAAGAAGAATACCTCTGCAGACACCGGGAGCCTGCGGGAGACGGCGGGGGCCTCGGGGACAGGTGAGCATACATTGTTTGTTTTTTTTAACCCCTGCTCTCCCAGATAGGAGCAGTTTTACTGTACTGAGTATGCTCAGTACAGTAAAATCGGGTCCGAGGACACATCAGATGTTCCTCGGACCCTGCTCCATAGGGCCCCATGTTAAAATCATCGGACCAAATCGGATGTGCACTAAATGGGCGAGTAGAAACCTGCTAACAGGGAGCAATAGCATAACAGGGCAATAGTGGGGGAAGAGTGTACTACAGAGGGTGTGATCCCATAATCTAAATAAGAAAAATTCTGCAGAACTTAACTTTAGGGCATTTCACACTAGCGTTTCTGTCCGGATCTGGTAGATCCGGATAGTAAACCGCATCTGCCGCAGATTTTAATCCTGTGTTCTGCCGGAATCCTCCCTGCGCGCCTCCCCTGTCCAAGTACTGAAATTTCAGCATAGCAGCTGTAGGGGAGCTCTCCAGGTGCTATGCTGAAATTTCATCAGTGGAGCTCTCCAGGGGCTGAAATTTCAGCCGGCGACTCTTTTAGTTGTGCTGTCCAGGTGCTGAACGAGTGCGGCTTGAATTTCAAAGCCGGCGCTCATTCAGCACCCTCCGTCCGGGAACCGGTCCGATTTTTTGACGGATCCAGGGCGATGCAGCACCAATAGACTCCTATGTTATGGGGCACCGGATCCGGGAGGATGCGGGAGGATCTGATTTTGCTGATTTTTGTCCGATTTTGTGTCAGTGGCAAAAAAACGAAATCTGCCGAATCCTCCCGGACTGCACAAAACCGGATGGGAAATCACAATATACATATACAATAGGGGCAAAATGGGATCCGGGGCTGTCCGGTTCACACCGGACAGCCCTGGATCCAGAAAATCGTGGTGTGAAGCTGGTCTTACACAGTGAAATATGGATTCATATGATTGTGATAATTCTGCCCCTTTGTCCCTTACACAGCGGCCAGCAGCCATGTATACTGTGCTACCCTATAGTTCTCATATTATACCCTGCAGACTATCTCACCTTCTCTTATATACTGAATTTCATTAAGACCTTGGCAGCTTCCACCAGACTAAGACAGTTAAATATTTCACACCTAATTCAGACTTTCTACAATAAATCCAACAGGTTTTAAAAATATCTGGGAACATTTCCAGATCCTTCTATGATTCAGTAACGTGATGCCGGCAGCTTAGGAATAGTACGGTCCCAGTGTGGGGAGGACGGCGTATTTACAGTATGGGGGCACATTGGGCATGTTAGAGGGGATCCCTGTAAGCTCCGAATATACCCCCATTTATCTACAGGCCTTCTAAATATGACAACACTCATTTATACCCAGAGCTGAACATTGTGTATATTCCAGGACAATGCCAGAGTTGTGTCAATGGAGGTTATTAAATTGCTCCTGGACATGAATACTTTCCCGTATGTGGTGGATGTAAAAATGTTTTAGTTTTATGAAAATGAAAGGGGAACAGAGCGAATCAATACGATGCAAATTGAATTTGAGTTGAATTTCAGAAAAGTCGCTGTCATTGACATATTTGAACAGTGTCTGATTCAATCTGATTCAGTGTCTGATTTAGACAGCACCCTTGTAAAAGAAATTGCACCCCTTAGGGTATGTGAAGACGGCCCGGAGACACTGCCCCCGAGGGGCCAGAACAGCAGAAGTCCCCAAATGACCCCACTTGGTAGGGAAGGGTAGCACTGGTGGCGCCGGCGAGGTCCGGGGGGGGGGGTGTGGCGTCGGCGCAGCCCGGGGGGGGGGGGGTGCTGGTGGCGTCGGCGCAGTCCCGGGGGGTGCGATGTGGTGCTGGTGTTTGCGGCGGCTCTCCTACCTGCGCGAGTGCGCTCCTGGTTGCCGGAGGGGCAGAGGAGAGGGGGGGCGGGATCAGGCAGGGGAAGCAGGAAGCTTTCTGCTTCCCTTGCCTGACCCTCCTCTCCTCTGATGGCGGCTTGCGGGGGTCGGCTGGGGGCCCCCCTGCAGGCTTGAAGGGGCCCCCTAGCCGGTCGGGGCCGTGGTGCAACTGCACTACGGTAGTTCCACCCCTGGTCAATTCACATGGGAGCACACCGAGCACTTGGTAGAAGTGGGTCCCGGCTGCTGTAACGGCGCATACGTGTGACGCAAGCGCCAGAGCCCACCCTGCATACAGCATAATCTTTAGCAGGGCGGGCTCTGGTGCTAGCCTTAATTTCAGATACAGAACATTTGTGACCACTCCCCTACGCTGTAAAAGGTGACATATCTTACCATCTGACATCAGATATACATTTCCTTTCTATACTGACCATTTTGAAAGAAGCCTGTGTGAGAGTCATGTGGGATTAGTGGATGAGGGCAGATATATCTCTCCCAGGTATCTGTCACATGCAACCTAGCCTGGTCAGTATCACCTGGCTGCTAATGAATTAGTGGGAGGCGGTTGGGGTAGGTAAAAGGAGTCTGGGAGGTCGGGCGGGGCTTTTTCTCAGCCTGGGAACACAGAAGGCCTGTCTGTGTATGGAGAAGCATGTGAGTGAAAGCAGTGCTCTTTGGTTCTATGGTTTGGCTGAAGGGAGAAGCCCTTCAGTCTATAGTGAGGTTGCATTCTGTTTAGTTAGTGCCGGACAGGCAAGGATTTTTGTTTGCTGTTTTGTTTTCTTTGTTTGCTTTCACCACAATAAACTCTGGCCAAGGCCAGTGGCATCTGAATCTCTGCTCTTGGTCTGAGTGACACACGACACATACGTGCCCTTTGACCCTGGCAAAGGCGAACCCAGAGTGTGTTTTCACACCTGTCTCTGAAAGAAGAGAAATATTACTGCATTGCAGGAGTTTGGAGTGTTTTCCCTTTTGTGTCCATTTCCCTCTTTCTGTCTCTTACCTTGTGTTGTATTATTGTAGTGGTGAAACTATTGTCATCGCCGGCCTGGATGAGTTCATGGCTAGTAAAGGTTTAGCCACGCGACAGCAATAGGGGAAGGACCTGTGTAAGGACATTAGGGAGTGAAGGGTACAGGCGTTGCCCGCAATGGGCGGGGGTTGCTTGGTAGCCGGGCAAGCTGATTCGTTGGGAGGTCACAGTGGCTGTGGCCCAGCTCCGTGGCCCTGGCCGCACAGTGAGGGGGGGTATTTACAGGGGATTTAGTAGTCTTTTCATGGAGCCATCTGTGGTATTCGGCCAGGGATGGCCTACGTTGCGGTTTTGGTCCTCTGGGGCAGATGGTATCACTCCCCACAGGTGGAGCGAGGCCCCAGGGTTGGTGTGATAGTCTATTAGGATAGTGATGGTCAGGGTGCAGGGTGCAAAAGGCGGCAGGGAGGGCACGCAGAATAAAATGAGGACACCGGGGTTGCAGTTCTTGAACTTTTACTCACAGTTCAGCAGCTCCAGCCCAGCCTGGGCACTGTGTCCTCTGGGTCAGCAGTCCGGTCAACCCCGGCTTGAGTCTGCTCTTCAAGCTCGCGCACGTCTCTCCACCAGGGTGCCGCCATGCTGCCGGGTACGAAGGAGCCTTGTTCGTTCTGTCCTTCTCTTCCGGTTTGTCTTCTTATGGGCGGCCTCTCCCGAGGAACTTCCTGTGGGCCGCCCCCCTGATTGATGGCAGTCGGGGCAGCCACACTTTTTGGCACCTCCGTCTTGGTCCTACTTCTTCTAGGAGCTGAGGCACGCCCCCAGGCCTGCACTTGGTGTTTAGTACATGGCTACGGCGCCATTTTGGGTCCTTTTGCAGTAATAGCAGGAACCCATTTTTGGCGCCAAGCAATGGCGGAGTAAATTCATTTAAAGCACAAGTCCAAGTTCAAATGCAGATTCTTGGACAGTGTCTCGGTGTCCGCGCTGCTGCTCCGAGACCAAAGAAACACAGACACAGGAATGTCTGGTTCAGCTACAGCCTTTATTTTAAGACGCGTTTCAGAGCCTCCTCCCAAGCTCCTTCCTCAGGGAACATCGGGAGGAGGCTCCGAAACGCGTCGGAAAATAAAGGCTGTAGCTGAACCAGACATTCCTGTTAGGGATGGGCGAATCTACTCGCTAGGACTCGTTACTCGGCGAGTAGTAAGGGACTCGCAGGACTCGCTACTCGGCGAGTTTCCCAGTGATGACTCGCACGAGTCCAATGCAAATCAATATCAATCCTAGTTTTGTCAGAAACGCTGACAAAACTAGGATTGCCATTGTTTGCATTGGACTCGTGCGAGTAATCACTGGCTACTGTGCCAGTGATAGCAGGGAAACTCGCAAAGTAACTGCTGTTTCTTTGCGAGCCGAGTCCAGCTGTCTTCTCTGTGCAGCTCCAGGGTCCTAGAACCTGCCTGCTCACAGAGATGATGTAGCAGTGCTGAGATTATTCTCAGTCTGCTCATTCCCTGTGCATGTAGCAGAGAGGACATCGCGTTTTGGACTACGTCGGACGGAAGAGGATTTTTTTAATTAAAGATGGAGTCCCTAATGGCTTTTTTTTTTATTTCAAATAAAAAATTTTCTCTGTGTTTTTTTAACCCTTTATTGGAGATTCTTAGTGGCTGGGTCAAACGTGGCCTGACATTAAGAATCTCGGGCTTAATACCAGCTTGTATAACAAAGCTGGTATTAACCCCTTTATTACCCAGCGTTCTACCGCCACCAGGGCCGCTGGAAGAGCGGGGTTCAGCGCCAGAGGATGGCGCTTCAATGAACGCACCATCTTCTGGGGCGGCTGCGGGCTGCAATTTGCAGCGGGGGGTGCCCAGAAAGCTTGGGCATCCCTGCGCTGCGGATTCCAGCCCTCAGCTGCTTAGCTGTACCTGGCTAGACATAGAAATTGCGCGGAGCCCCACGCATTTTTTTAAAATTATTTAATGAATTTCAGAGTCAGAGTCTCAGAGTCAGAATCTCAGAGTCAGAGTCAGAATCTCAGAATTTCATGAAATAATTTAAAAAAAATGCGTGGGGCTCCGCGCAATTTCTATGTCTAGCCAGGTACAGCTAAGCAGCTGGGGGCTGGAATCCGCAGCGCAGGGATGCCCAAGCTTTCTGGGCACCCCCCGCTGCAAATTGCAGCCCGCAGCCGCCCCAGAAGATGGCGCGTTCATTGAAGCGCCATCCTCTGACGCTGAACCCCGCTCTTCCAGCGGCCCTGGTGGCGGTGGCACGCTGGGTAATAAAGAGGTTAGAGCCAGCTTTGTATTATCAGCTGGCCCTAAGCCCGAAATTTATGGTGGTCACGCCAATATTAGACATGACCGCCATGAATTTCTATTAAATTGTTTTAAAAAAAACACAACACAAAGAAAATTTTTTATTAGAAATAAAAAAAAAAGTCATTAGGGACTCCATCTTTAATTAAAAAAATCCTCTTCCGTCCGACGCAGTCCAAAACGCGATGTCCTCTCTGCTACATCCCCTGTGTATAGATATAGATCTCTATGCACAGGGAATGAGCAGACTGAGAACAATCTCAGCTCTGCTACATCATCTCTGTGCACAGACATTCATGTCTGTACACAGGGAATGAGCAGACTGAGAACAATCTCAGCCCTGCTACATCAGGCAGCAGGCAGGCTCTAGGACCCTGGAGCTGGCAGCCAGCACAGAGGAGACAGGACTCTTATCTGTGCGAGTCAGCGATTACTTACAAAGTAAACGAGCAATGCAAATAAATGACAAAACTAGGATTGCTTCAGGCTGAAGCTTCCGAGACACATCTGCGATTTGTAAATCTCACACTACTCGCTATTACTCGCTTCCCCATTCATTAACATTGGACTCGCTAGACTCGCAACGAGTAGCGAGTCCTGTGCTCGGACTCGCTAGAGTCAAGCGATTCCGAGTAATTTAGGATTCGCCCATCACTAATTCCTGTGTCTGTGTTTCTTTGGTCTCGGAGCAGCAGCGCGGACACCTGACGAGCCCACTGGGACGAGGGTACTCGGTACCGGACCGTGTCTGCTGCGGGGGAAGTCACGGGTGGTCCTGGCCCGGTCCGTTTCCCGGGCCCTGGCAAATAAAAGGGGGTGTATTTACAGGGGATTGTCATTCGTGACGCCACCCACTATATGCGGCCAGTGATGGGGCCGCCGCTGCTGCAGAACCTCCGGGGATGATGGAATGGCAGTTTAGGTGTGATAGTTCCAGTGGGTAGAACTGTATTCCCCGGGGCAGTGATGGTATAGTCTATAATGGATATGAATGGTGAAGACGGGGTTAAAGGACACACACTCACGTTTAGTAGTCAAAGGTGCAATTCTCCTCTTCTCCTGTTGCTGCAGCTTCTCAACCGTGTGCAGAGCTGGGAGGCTTGTAACTCTGTAGGTGGGAGCTCTCTGTTACTGAATGTAGGGCAAAGGTTGCAATCAATACACACTCAGTTTTGCTGTTTTCCAAAGCTTTACTGCAGATGTTGTTGCAGGTTATAGTCCACGGAGTCTGTAATGGGGCTAAGCTCTCTCCCCACCCTGTCCGGGTCATTAGCTTCCTCGTGCTGCGCTGTATGTGTGTCCTGAGCTGCTGCTTCTAGTTAAGCTGCTGGGACTTCTCACTCTTTCTCTGTGTTCTGCTGGTACCACTTGGCTAGGCAACTTGAGTCCTCTGTGCTGTGCTGACCCCTCCGTGTTGCTTTGCACTGGTACTAAGGGCATCTAGAGATCCCACTGTTCCTGGATTCACTGTGCTGTGGGTGCCAGACACAGTGCCGGATCCGGTGTCCGTTCCGTGCGCTCTTCTGGGGCAAGTGAAGGTATCACTCCAGCTCCCAGACATGTTCCTTTGTCTGTAGTTCTCCTGTTCCTCTGACCCTTGCTAGGTCTGCACTGAGCTAACTCTGCTCTAAGTGTCCTCTTCACAGCCCTGCTCCGAGCTGAACTGAGCTCTCCCTCATGAGCAGGAGTATTTAAGGGAGCAGGTTGTGCTCCCCCTCCTGGCCCAGAGGTGCTAGTGTTTGTCAGTGTGTAGTTTGGAGAGGACCCATGTGGTGTTATTGTGGCACATTAACCCATGGGGTGCCACACACCGAGGCACTTTGTCCAAGAATCTGCATTACGACCACGGTCACCGTTAGGAGATGCGGTGCCTGCAGCAGCTGCTTGTACGCTATTCTACCAGTTGTGGGTTTCACAACTGACAAAGGTGAGCAATTCCACATCGCTAAGTGAAAGTGTTATTGAGATAAGACCCTATATGCGCATTCTTTTTTCACACAAGTCCAAGTTCAAGGCGCACAGTACCCGGTGGTACCGGGCACGATATCCTGTTCGTGACGCCAGAAAAAGATATGTTGCGCCCATGCTATGGGGTACTCGGGTGTCAGGCGGCAAGGGTTATAGCTCCAGTTGTCACGGGGAATGGCGGCCGCGCCTGACCCTGTGTCCTGGGCCTATCTTCCAAAAAGGGGTTTTATATTTACAGGGGACTATGTACAGAGTTTGTCGTGACACCACCTGTAGTATCTGGTGAGATGCCACCAGCGCCGCCACAGTCCGCCGGAGGTAGATGGAATTGCGGCTAGTGTGGTAAAGTCCTCCACAGATATGACTGCACCTCCGGGGCAGAGTTCCTGCAGGGAAACAAAGTAATTCTGAAGGAAATGCAGCAGAGTCAAGTTCACTTCTCTCCGGGTACTTTACTGGAAACTTTTGGCATTGCAAGTTGCAGTTACAGTTCAGCATAAGATGTTAAAACAGTAGCTAAAGGGTGGCTGCAAGCAGATCCCAAGTAGTATGATGGAACCCTTGGTGTGTGCCTTCTTTCCCGTCTGTCTTCCTGCTTCCCAGTGATTATATGAAGCCCGGTGATTTGGAATCAGCCTGACCTCCACTCTTCCTCTCACCCGTGCTGCCGTCGGGTAACCCTCTGCTGGCCGGCCGCCTGCTCCTTCAGCGGTGCCTAGTTCCCTCTTCTGGTTGCTTAGGTGCCCGGGAGAGTGTAGACTCCCAGGAAATCCGGATTTTCTGTGGTCCTATAGTATCCCACAGGTGCGGGCTCTGGTGCCCGGTAACTGTCTGCGCCTGGGATTCTTTCTAACTACTCCCGTCTTTTCTCCTTCCAACAACCAAGGACCTCGAGGTAAAAAGCCCTCTCGTTCCCTCTAGAGGTGGTTTTAATTCCCTCCCGGGTACCCTCCCACCATGTAATCTAGTGTGGGAGTGCTGGACCCACCGTCCTAGAATCTGCTTGCACTGGAGCATCTGCACCTCTTTTACGGGTGCAGTACCCCTCTGTGATGCCTGCATGGTGGGGGCTACAGTTGAAAGCGATCCCTTTGCCAGGGTTACGTGGTGACCTACCACTGGTCCCACTCATCTCTGGCTCCAGCCTCCCCTAGAACTCCTTTCTTCTAGTTGTTCCTCTCAGACTGATCTGTCCTGACTGTTTTCTGTCCTGACTGACCTCCTCTTCTTCCTCTCTCCTTTTCTACTCTCTGACCCACCCCCTCTGCCTATTCCCTCCTCCTGCCTGGAGATAGGGCTCCTTGTAAGAGGTCACTTCCGCCCCCTTGTATCTCCTGGTCAGGAGTCAGGATGGGTGTTCGGTGCAGGGGGGGGTGGTGTCTCAGATTCATGTCCCCTCCTTACCTGGGGGTGGGATACCACACCTATGGCTTAGGAACAGTACCTCTGTGGCAACCAGACCGCAGGGGCGCCACATACAGACTCAGGTGAGTGCCAGGATATGACCCTCTCCCTATCGCCAGTGCCTTCCCTTATGCCTTCTCCGTTGTTAGCCCTGTATTGTTCTGCATGTCAGGCATTACCCCGTCTGGGCGTGACAGGGACCTTTTATTGCCAAAGGGAATAGTCACATTAAGAAGTTAATCTATTTCCAGAAAGTATAACAGGGGTACAGTTACAGTGTAGACTGAAAATGTTAATTGTATGAAAAGCACAAAACAGACATGGCAGTAGAGCTGTGAGATAACCATCTGCTTAATAAAGGGTTTAGGATACTATTTAGAAACATAGATCCTTCCTGGTCCAAAGAGCTGACAATCACTTGTATGTGTCCTGATCTATTGTGCTGTTTCCAATGATTTTTCTTTTAGGAAAGTGACAGGATTGCATTTGATTGCATTTCCATAACATAGTAAAGGAAGCCGCAGATTCAGCACTGGATATCCAGGTAGAATGTGAATTCCAGACCTAGTAGCCGTCCTATAAATGAGTGAAAATATACGTTAAGCTGTCATTTCTGAAATATCCTTTGCACATTGTGATTGTCTGGCAAATCTCAAGGCCCAAAAACATTTGCCAGTGTTCCCCTCGTCAGACTTTCATTGCTGGCCAATAGCGGTGTCTGCTAACATAAACATTTAATACATGAAGACAGATGGCCGATCCAGACATGCAAAAGACAATACAAAAAGAGCTTCCTAGACAAGAAAAACAATAAAAAAATATCATCAAATTACCTACATTAACTATGGACTTCGGGGAGACCCATCGCATGTATGAGCCCATCTGTTTGGTACAGCAGCTGAAGGGTTAAGTCAAAGAGACTTAACTAAAATATAATTTTCAATATTATTATTCTTCTTTTTTTTTCAGAATGGAAATTTTCAGGGGATTTAAAAACTTGGACAGAATCTAAATCCCATAAAAATTTTTTGCAATGGCTCCGAGTGAATGAAATAGCAGATTACACAGAGAAAATATTATGCAATGTGCGAGTTCTTTAATGGTCCACAACAGAGATGTGATGACTGTGTGGTGTTATGCCCGGAGGACGAGGAGATGTACAGTGGATCACTGGCCATGGGGGCGGACGCTGAATACCACAGCAAAAAATGGAGGGACTTCGTAAAACCCAGGAGTTACGAGAGTGTACAGTAACCCCTGTACAGATATACACCCGGTACTGCACCAGGAGGTCTAAATGCCACCACCAGAGGGGCGACCCGTACAGATCAACAGATGAGAGGAGAAGTTTGTGGAACACTGGCTCGCCCATAGGATGAATCCTGGGTGCACCGCACAATCCCTGAGACGCTGCTCCAGCCGGTATAGGAATCTGGATAACTCTGTGCACTTCAGGAGAGGCTTGACCAGCCCGGGGTGGAATCCAGAGCATGCAGAGAGATCCGGGATAATGAACTGCCAGCAGAGGATTGTGTGGAGACAGAGGTGTTAGAACAGAGGTCCCCAACTCCAGGCCTCAAGGGCCGCCAACAGTGCAGGATTTCAGGATTTCCTTAGTATTGCACAGGTGTTAATGTGATCAAATGCACAGGTAATGATTCCAACTCCTGTGCAATTTCTAAGGAGATCCTGAAAACATGCACTGTTGGCGGCCTCGAGGCCTGGAGTTGGGGACCCATGTGTTAGAAAATCAGAATGCAAGGCAACAATCTTCTAGTGCAGAGCAGTGAAGGAGTGTGACCTGAGCGAGGCAACATTCCTAGAGAATGAACAAGGTTGCCCAAGTACCTTACCTTAGGGGGAGGTAGACTTTTATGCACAGAGCAGCTCAGCATTTAGGCTGAGAGCCCTAATAGGGAATAGGTGTACTGCTCCTTTAAGTGTGTGCAGGATGCAAGGCGCGCATCCCAAGACATTCCAGGACCTGCAAGATGACGCAGTTCCAGAAGAAGAAGCAGACGCATGGAATGGCAGTAGCAAACTGCGATCTGCTGTGGGCGCTGATTCCCTGCATAGCAGAGGATGGACCTGCTGCAGGACAGAGCAGTTGAGGCGCATAGAGCCATGAGATGAGCATCAGTCTCCCTGTCCATGAGAAATCGGCTCTGCGGCCAAGGGTATGACATGTGGATCTAAAGTTGTGGGTTGTAAATGTGGAGCCCACTGGGACGGGGTACTCGGTACCGGACCGGGTACTGCTGGGGATATCACGGTGTTCTTGGTCCAGACTGTGTCCCGGGTTCCACAAGTAAAGGGGGTATATTTACAGGGGAGTTTGTCGTGACGCCACCCACAGGTTGTGGTCAGTGAGGGGACCACCGCTGCAGCAGTACCTCCGGGGATGATGTTTGGCAGCTGGAGATGTAACGGCTCTCCGGGTAGAGCTTGGTTCCCCGTGGCAGTGATAGTTAGTCTATGATTGAGGCTATGGATGTTGTAGGATAGGGGTAGTAGTAGAGATGATGATAGTTTGTGAGGGCACGCAGGGTTTGAGCACAAGGATCACACACACTCACAGTTTTGAAATTTTCCAAGGCTTTACTGAAGATTTTGTAGCAGAGTAGTGTCCACGGAGTCTGTACCGGGGCCGGGTTGCTGCCACCCTGTCTGGGTCCTCAGCTTCCTACTCCTGTGCCTTGTGTGTGACCCTGCTGCTGCTTTAGCTGAGCTGCTGGCCCTGTTTCTCCTCACAGGTACCCCTTTGCTAGGCAACTTGAGTCTTTCTGTGTGCTTCTGACCCGGCCGTGTTGCTTCTCTAAGGTACGGTGTAGGTATGTAACCTCCACTAACCCGGTGTTTTCTGTGCTGCGTGTTTCAGTCACAGATTCGGATCCGGTATCCGGCTTCTGCGCTCCTCTGGGGTGAAGTTATGAGGTAACTCAGTCTCCCAGATATGTTCCTCTGTTTCATGTACTCCTCTCCTCAGACCCTGGCTTCAGGCCTGAAAGTAGCAGTGGTCCATGTCAGAAGCTCAGCACTGCTCCCATTTATAGGTCCTCCTCCTAATGCTCCCTACACTAAACTGAACTGTCAACTGTCAACTATCAACTAACTACTTCCTCCTCAGACCAGAATATATAAGGGAGCTGCTTTAGCTCCCCTTCTGGCCTAGAGGTGCTATTGCAGTGTCAGGTGTTGTGTGGGGAGTTAACCCATGGTGTTGTTTTTGTGGCACTTAACCCCTGGGGTGCCACATAAAAATCTCCTAGGTAGGATAATGATGCAACAAGTCTTATTTGTATCTGTATTACAGCAAATCCAGGTAGATGGCCACAATGATATGCCCCCAGTCCACAGGATTCCAAACCAGCTGACAACAATAGCCCTTAAGTTCTTCCAGACAATGGATATCATGACTGAAGCTCATGTATCCAGCTCCATAATATTCCGTAAAATAGTTCCTAAAATCCCAACGGTAGATATCACCACCGGAGCATGTGTATCCAACTGCCAACTCTATCGTCCATCCATAAGCTCAGGACTTGACCTCAGCATCTTTTTGCTTCCAATTCCCAGCACTAACTGACCTCCCCCAAGCATGTGTCTTCTTCTATTCTTTCTCTTGGAATCAGCCCCCTGTTTGGGCAAGGATAAGCACACCCAACCACCTTAACCATCAGGTGCATTCAATTCAAAAGTAAAAGAAGTTAAAGGCCCTGTCACACACAACGACGCTCCAGCGATCCCGACAGAGATAACGACCCGCCGGGATCGCTGGAGCGTCGTTACCTCGTCGCTGGGGTGCTGTCAAACAGGCAGATCTCCTCAGCGATCTGGGGCATGAGAGCCACCTCCCACATCGCTGAAGGCGATGTTATCAGCGTCCTCCCTGCTTTAGCGCTGCCTGGTAACCCTGATAAAAAGCGGGTATCCAGGCAGTGCGCGCTGCCTAGATACCCGGTGTTTATCATAGTTACCAGCATCCTCCCTGCTTACAGGCAGCGCTAAGCAGGGAGGACGCTGGTAACTATGATAAACACCGGGTATCCAGGCAGTACGCGCTGCCTGGATACCCGATGTTTACCATGCATACCAGCCAGTGAGGTCACTGATCACTGGTTTCTCGCTGTCACACGCAGCGATGCGTGCTGACCAGGGGGAAACCAACAATCAAAAAATGACCCAGAGCACTTTGCAGCAATCAGCGACCTCACAAGCAGGGGCCTGATCGCTGCTAAGTGTCACACATAACGAGATTGCTGGAGAGATCGTTGCAACGTCACAGTTACAACGATCTCGCCAATGATATCGTTATGTGTGACTGGGCCTTTAGTCTCTGGCCAGTTTGCAAAGGTGTGTATCCATGAGCCCCCCTGCCCCTGCAGGGGGAACATAAGACAGAGATCCCCCCCAGGTGCACTACAATGAATGCTAGTCTAGGCATGATTGTTTTATAGCCATGGAGGCTGACTAGGATGACACACTGTTACAATCCGTTCCCTCCCTTACAATTGTGTACAGACAAATGAACTTAAAACTGACAAGCAAGCAAATCAATATTATTTTGCGTTTTATTAGAGAAGTAACCAGCGCTCCATGCTGTAAAAAGTCCACTTTACATGCAGTGGTCTAATAGTCTTTTGTTCATGGCCAGCTCCTCACAATGATCATTAATTTGCTTTACGTTTCAAGATTTGTTTTTTTAATTCATGGAGACTAAAAAGAAATAGCAATGTTTTGTAGGAGTGCCTGTATATTCCTATATGCCATGCATTATATGCAGGTACAGTTGTGGCCAAAAGTATGACACCCCTACAATTCTGTCAGATAATACTCAGTTTCTTCCTGAAAATGATTGCAATCACAAATTCTTTGGTATTATTATCTTCATTTAATTTGTCTTCAATGAAAAAACACAAAATAAATTGTCCTAAAGCCAAATTGGATATAAATCCACACCAAACATAAAAAAGGGGGTGGACAAAAGTATTGGCACCCTTAGAAAAGTCATGTGATGCTTCTCTAATTTGTGTAATTAACAGCACCTGTAACTTACCTGTGGCACCTAACAGGTGTTGGCAATAACTAAATCACACTTGCAGCCAGTTGACATGGATTAAAGTTGACTCAACCTCTGTCCTGTGTCCTTGTGTGTACCACATTGAGCATGGAGAAAAGAAAGAAGACTAAAGAACTGTCTGAGGACTTGAGAAACCAAATTGTGAGGAAGCATGAGCAATCTCAAGGCTACAAGTCCATCTCCAAAGACCTGAATGTTCCTGTGTCTACTGTGCGCAGTGTCATCAAGACGTTTATGTTCAAATATTTTTATTGGTTTGCAAATAAAAGAACGATATAACATACAGTATGATTAGCATAAATGATACAGAAATCAATGAAGTACAATAAAAAGAGATTAGTAATCTAGGTGGTACAATATGAAGAAAGATGTACAATCTATATATTCATAGACCGAGGATGAATCAGAAATATATAACACTACTCAAGACTTTAGTCGCTCGGTCAATGATTTACATAAATATCAATCATATTCCATTAATTTGATTATTTAATGAATAGCGAGTTGCTAAACAGTAACTTAACTATTTACATTCATGGAAGTACAAAGAGTACGTATATAAGAATGCCCTCTATGAATTAACTTGGGTATGATTTACTTGAAATAGTAATGCTAAATAAGTTGGATTGGGGTACGAAGATTATTCTGGTCTTGTACAATGTTGAGGTCTTTATGGTTGATTTGTAGGAGACATAATTTTATTCCACTCCTTCCATTTTTTGGAAGAAAGAAGTTTAAAGCCCATGGCACTGTGGCTAACCTCCCTAGATGTGGACGGAAAAGAAAAATTGACGAGAGAGATTTCAACGCAAGATTGTGCGGTTGGTGGATAAAGAACCTCGACTAACATCCAAACAAGTTCAAGCTGCCCTGCAGTCTGAGGGTACAACAGTGTCAACCCGTACTATCCGTAGGCCCCACTTCTTATGCCGAGACATAGTATACAGCACGATGGCGGCGGCGGGACAGCGGCGACAGGACAGTGATAAGTATAATGATTTTACTTTACAGGTTTGCGGAGCAAGGGGGGGGGCCCTGGATACTGATGGGAGGGGCCTGTATACCTATGGGGCTGCGTGTATACTACCACTGGGGCTGCTGTATATACCTCTGGGGCTGCGTGTATACTACCACTGGGGCTGCTGTATATACCTCTTGGGCTGCGTGTATACTACCACTGGGGCTGCTGTATATACCTCTGGAGCTGTGTGTATACTACCACTGGGGCTGCTGTATATACCTCTGGGGCTGCGTGTATACTACCACTTGGGCTGCTGTATATACCTCTGGGGCTGCGTGTATACTACCTCTGGGGCTGCTGTATACTACCACTGGGGCTGCTGTATATAACTCTGGGGCTGCTGTATACTACCACTGGGGCTGCTGTATACTACCACTGGGGGGGCCTGTATACCACACTGCTGGGGCTGTATACCTGTGCTGGGGTCCACCCTCGGCTTATACAAGAGTCAATAGGTTTTCCCAGATTTTGGGGGCAAAAGTAGGGGGGTCGGCTTATACACGGGTTGGCTTATACACGAGTATATACGGTATTTAAAATCGTAAATGTTTCTATTTTTATGATTATAATATTCAATCCCCACCTCTGGGTGGCGCTGCACAAATAATCACAATAATGCTGCAAACGGAAAATCAAACTGATTGGCCGATGAGGTTGGCAACAGTTTTAAGTGAATTACGCAGTTCAATTATGCAAAATGTAATATTGCAGAACATATTAAAAATCACGTGTTAATGGCGGCGTCCCTTCCCTGCTTATTTGCTCAGTTATTAGTGAGATGGAGCGTGTATCAGGTAGTGCAATTTCGTTTAACATCCTGTCCCTGATCAACCCGAATCCCCTGTGAATAGCTGATATAATTACTAGGAAATAACACACACTTCATCAAACACAAATTAGATTTTTCGCTATTGTCCGCTTTATTTTCAGGGTAATCTCATTACGATGTCACCATTTCTGCTTTCCCCTTCTATTCTCATAAATTACAGACCATTGCGGTGCGCTGATTCATCTTTTCTGAGGTCTGGAGCTTTCTAGTCTGGACAGGAGAGAGATATGGGCAGGATCTGTATCAGAAGAAGTGGATATACTCTATGCAATATTATAGGGATTGTCCCCAAAAAACAGCCCCTCATTAGGCTCCTACAGGATGGCTTGGAGTTGTTGTGATCAACATTCAATCTCAATTATGGCCAATTTAGAAAAACGAACAAGCAGGATTCAGAAAAGGCCGAGGAACAAGAGATGCAATTGCTTATTTAATGGAAAAGGCCGATGAATATAACTAGGAGTTCTATTTTTGCTTAATTGACTACAGCAAAGCCTTCGACTCAGGGATGTAACTACAATGGGTGCAGGGGTTGCAATCGCATCTGGGCCCCGGAGCCTAGGGGGCCCCAAATGTCCCTTTGACCTAAAGAAAAAGACATATCCGATTAGAGATTTGCAATGATTGGGGGCCCCGTTGGAGCTTTGGCTTCAGGGCCCATGAGCTTCAAGTGACACCACTGCTTCGATTACATTGATCACCAGAAATTTTGGATTACCATGAAGGATATGGGTGTGCTGAACCATCTGACCAGCCTCATCAGAAACCCTTAGGGTATGTGCGCACTGGGCGAGTTTTCGGCGGTTTACCTGTGTAAACCGCCGTTTTGCATACATTAGTTTTATTTAAATTTATGTTAATCCAAACCGGCGTTTGGATTAACATTGAAACTAATGTAACCCGCCCAAGGCTGTGCACATACCGGCGGTTACCCAGCGTCATCCGTTGCTAACCCGCAGGTTTCCCAGCGGGTTAGCAAAGAATGACCAAGTTCTAAAAACCGGCCGGTTCTGCAGCGGCTGCAAGCAGAATCATGTGCTGCTTCCAGCCGCTGCAGAATCGCCGCCGAGAACCCGCTGGGCAGCCGCCGGATACCGACCGGCTCCCGCAGCTCATACCCGCCAGGAAGCCGGTGGACGGCGCCGGAGCTTCCTGGCGGGTCCCGCCAGCAGCCGCCGACCGAACCGCCGGGTAATGTGCACTTACCCTTAGGGTACCTTTACATGTCGCAACATTGCATGCAATTTCACTTGCAAGTTGCTGGTTGCAGTGAAATCATGGACACATTGTTCCATTTTGTTGCTGTGTACAAATGTAACAATGTGTCCATGATTTCACTGCAACCAGTAAGTTGCAAGTGAAATTGCATGCAATGTTTCGACGTGTAAAGGTACCCTTACATAAAGAAGCAACAGTCCAAACGGTAAAACGTTACCCAGCATGGTTCAAAGTGGAGTGAGGCTTCAGCTATTTTAAGGAAGGCTGGACTTGCTAAAAAAGAAGGAATCAAAATTGGTGGAAGAATCGTCAACAATCTAAGATACACAGACGATACAGCATTGATAGTAACAAGCAAAGATGGAATGAAGGATTTAATACGGAGAGTCAAGATGGAAACTTGAACATGGCACTGATACTCATCACAAAGAAGACAGACACTGTGTGCGGCCAGGTACGACTGGGACACATGTGAGATCGACGGCGACGAACTGAAAGTGGTAAAGGACTTCAACTTACTCGGATCAATGATCACTCAAGATGGAGCGACGACACCGGAAGTCAATAAAAGAAAAACTATGGGAAAATCAACAATGAAATCACTGGACAAGTCTTCACATCAAGGAACATTTCACTGGTGATGAAGACACGGCTCGTACATAGTTTGATCATATGGAATTGAAACATGGACGATAAAGAAACATGACAGAAGAATCAGCACCTTCACAATGTGGAGCTGGAGAAGGATGTCATCAATACCATGGAGGGCAAGAAGAACAAACACATCAATATGGAACAAATCAAGCCAGACATGTCACTGGAAGCAAGGAACACCAGGCAACAACTTGCCTACTTTGAACACTTCATATGAAGAGAGAAATCTCTGGAGAAGGACATTATGGTAGGAAGAATAGAAGGAGCAAGGCGAAGAAGAAGACCAGCAACCCAATGGCTTGATACAAAGATAACAGTGGAGAAGACTGGTGGACCTATCTAGGCTGCACTTGATCGATCTTCCTACAGAGCGTTCATCCATGAAGTCGTCATGACTCGAGAGTGAATAATAATGATAATAATCAAGAAACCAGGGTTCATGTAATGCCCCTCTTATTGGACTGGTCCAGGCCATTAAACAACCCCAAACTGGCCATATCCATGTGGAGGTCATTTACTGGCATATTTAGGCTGATGCACATTTTACACACACAGATAGAATACGTGCAAAGATGTGCACATTGGGTATCATGTTATCAGCAGGACGTCTCTTCTTTACACAGTGTAATAGCAAAGATTTTGAAACCAGAATTTTGCCTGTTTGTGGGCCTAAATGGGCCAATAGGAGTGAGGTTTTTGACTATTGGCTTGATTAAATGGAGTGTGAGACAGTGCGGGGGATCATATGCGAGGGGCGCTATGTCTCCCCAGAATGCGCACTGTCACATATTGAACCCGGTATAGGGTGTGAGAGAGAGGGTCGTCCGCTCCCTCCGCTCCGGGTCTTGCAGAGTCCCGGAAGGAGACACGGAGTTAAAAGCCTGGTTAGGAGGCAGGGCGGGGTTCCCTGTGGACAGCTTTTTGCCTAAGCTGAAGCAGCAGCAGATATAGACTGGAGAGGTCAAGAGTTCCAGGGGGCCGTGTGCTATAATAACACGGTCTAGCCGGGAGGGCCGGGAGTTCGGGCGACCTATATCGGAAACTCACGACCTGAAGGAACCGGGTTGCTTTGTGTGTGGACTGTATCCTGTGTACCCGGCTACGACCCGGATTCCAGCAGCTTGTGCCATCGCTGTGCGCATCCGCAATAAAACCGGGGTTGTTTGAACTATTACCGAGCTCAACGTTTTTCCTGACTTGCAATCCCGCCACTGCCCCACAGGAGGATAAACCCCATTCTGAGATCATAGCTATACAAAAATATTGTCACGATTCCTCCACTCAGGGCATCTAGTACACAATGAGTGTCTGTTTGCTGTAACTATGGATTTAGGGCTGAGCTGTCAGTTTGGTGAGTGATAGCTCAGTCATCCAAACTGATTCTGGGAGGTGTTGGGTTATTCAGGAGTTCCCTGTTCCCGGTGATTGTTCAGCAACTTAGCTGAGCAAATTCTCCCAGAACTCTGCCAGTTGTAGCATTTTGTTCAGTGGTGCTTGTTGGCCTGTATTCCTGTGCTATGTTTAATTGATCTATTGCTACCTGACCTTGGACTTCATTCTGATCATCCATTTGTTTAGCCTCTTTGCTCTCATCTGCTTCTGTCCATGTATTCTTACTCTGGACTTTAACCAGATTACGCCTTTGTTTATCTCCTTAATCATTGACGTGCTCTCCAGAAACGCTGGACTACCCTGCCCCACAACTTATCATTAGTGACTAACGTCACATTTACGGTCTTCAATGCAATGCACATGGCAAGCTTGTAACTGGTTCAAGATATTGGCAAATATTAGTACTAAGCACCCATACCTAGTTCCACGGTCATTCTTGACCCATCATACAAGACACAATCCACTTGGTGGACCTGACACGAAGTAAATGGACTTTGTATCACTGCCTGCACCACCATAATCCAATTTAGAAGTCAACATAAACCTCTATAAGAATCCATTCAAGGTCATAGCACCAGATAGCCTAGGGTCACACATAAGCCCTGCATCAGTTATTTGCATCAGTTTTTCAACTTTAGAATTCTATGTCCAAAAACTGATGCTGTTAACGGATCCTGGACTCAAGTGTGACTGCTTTGCTATGTGTCTTTTAACAGGACCCAAAAAATGCTGCAAGCAACGTTTTTTGGGTGCAGTAAAATAACGGATCTGTTTTTTTAACACGGGGCCCTATGGGAAATGGCACATATAGGCACCATCCGTTAATGGATCCGTTTTTGCTAGCATTTTTTGGCAAAAAATGGCAAAGTCTAAAAAATGCATAGCTGCACAGGAGGCTCAAAAACCAGCCTTAAAATAACGGATCTGTGATTAAAACCAGTGGAAAAAACTGATTGGCATGTGTGACCCTAGCCATACAGATATAAATCTAGTTGTTCTGGCACCCTCGCTCTGTACTCCTGAAGAACGAGTTGACAGACAGGTTAACTCTTTCCCATCAATGCATTGACATGGACGCTGGGGGTCCTTTTCAACTTTTATTAATAGGTTAAGTGTAAAACTAGAAAAAACAAATAGAAATTCTCAGTACAACATAAGCATATACGAAGTGCAAAACATTACATTGTTACAGGTCACACAATGTGATTGCACGATACGGCGAATACACTATGTACAATGGCAGAAGAACGATAAGATGATAAACAACAGTAGCTACATTGTACATTTAGGTGGGCAGTAGCATATTAAACTCACCGACTGTGCTATGTTGAGGGAAACATGCAGATAAGCTAAAATCCAATGAGAGAAGGGTCAGCATGTCAGGATGTCAGCTTGTATGAGGCTGTAATGGCTGCTGGAGAAGGGGCAGAGCCAGGAGCACGGCCTCATGGGATTACATAGGCATGGAGGGACCAAAATTAGACTATGCAGTAAACATAATGTAATGTGGGAACATTGTCAACAGATGGCGCTATGGGATAAATCATTGCTGAACAAGCAAACAATATATTTTCTCAAGCAAACTAAATGCACGTATTTCTAAGGCACGACACTCCCCGTCTGGTATCCGGGGGATGCCACATAAACTTCAACTAGAGCAATAGAATAAGTTCAGAAACAAGTCTGCTAGCAATTGAAGTCTTTTCCACTGGGATTTGTACCAGTCTTTAGTAGTAGACTCTCCGGACGTCGGCGTGCTTACATTAAACTTCTGGGTGAGGAGAAGTGGAGGAGGGAGCAGAGATGGCTCATCAGGATCGTTGATTGTAGACAGGACGCCTCATCATGTGAAGGTTTTTTTTTTCTCCAGGTTGACTTGAAAAGTTAAACCATCAGACTCTGAGTCCCAATTAAACCCTAGACTGCGTTGTACAGGAAGAGAGTCTGTGGATGAGTCTAGAACTTTCAATTCAGTGGAGTTGTCTTCTCTTCCATTTAATTGTGCCGAGTTGGTGTGCTTCTCCTTCACAAGGAATTTGTTGGGGCAGGGTAGGAAAAAGGATGGATGGCCACTCTCCAACGTGTTTGTGTAGAGAGAGTGAACGTTGTTTGACTTGTGAGCGTCTCTGAGGCAAACGTCCCCTATAACTACCCATCCTAGGTCTAGCTTCTGAGCGTAGGGTGAGTTATGAGGACCGTTTATCTGTTTCCTCACCTTGTGGACTCTGATGATGTCTCTCCCTAGCAAAAGGACTAACTTGGCTTGGGGATTGAGTGCGGGAATAAGATGCGCTATGCTTCTCAAATGAGGGTGATGTAGTGCCGCTTCTGGAGTGGGGATTTCTTCTCTATTGTTCGGGATAGAATTACACTCGATTAGTGTAGGAAGGGCTAGGGATGTCTTCCCATCCAGGGATTCGATTTGATAACCTGTAGCCCTCCTCCCAGATTCTTCACTCACTCCTGTGCATGTTTTTAGTGAGTAGGACGAGCTGAGTCCCTCGATTTTAAAGATGTCAAAGAAAACTGAGCTGGCAAGTGATCTATTACTCTGGTCATCGAGTATAGCGTAGAGTTTAACCGCCTTTTCTCTGTGGCCAATAGGGTAAACTGTAACCAAACAGATCTTTGAGCAGGATTTGTTAATAAGACCTTCTCCGCAGACTTGAGTGCACTGGGGTGACACTTCAGGAGGTGTACTGTCTTTCTCCTCCCCGCCGTGCTCTGTAAGTCGGTCTATGGATGAGGGGGTCTGCAGGGCTGGCCTTGGGGTGTAGAGCTGTGCTGTGCTCTTGGCTGTTACACTCCGAACAAACAATACCGGCTTTGCAGTCTTTAGCTAAATGGGATGTAGATGCGCAACATCTGTAGCATATTTTATTCTCTTTGAGGAAGAGTCTACGGTCTTTAAGGGATTTTCCCTAAAACTCCTGCACTCTTGTAGTGGGTGAGGCCTTTTATGTAGAGGGCACTCCCTTTCCAGGTCCATCGTTATTGACCTTTTTGGTTCTACTGTGCTGTGGGTCTTGTGTGATGAGTCTGCAGAAGACACATTAGTTTTGTGTACGGTGACAGGTGAGTCTCTGGGGTTGCGAACTGGAACAGGTTTACTTGTTCTTGGGTTGACAAGATCTACGGCAGAAAGATTGAAGCTGGGATCGTTCCTGATCTTGGCCTGCTGGCGGACAAAATCTGCAAAGATGTGGAATGGAGGGAACACCACGTTGTGACACTGCTTGTAATCTGAACCCCAGTTCAACCATTTCTCTTGCAAACTGTAAGGTAGTTTCTTCACTATGGGTTTGATGGCTCTGGCTGTGTCTAGGAATGCGAGGCCCGGCAGGTCTCCTTCAGTCTTGGCGACTTGGAGTTCTACTAAGAGGTCGCTCAATTCTCTTAGCATGTGAAAGTTCTTATTATAGATTATAGGAAAGTCTTCCAACCTTTTGAAAAGGGATTCTTCTATCATCTCTGAGGAGCCGTAGCACTCATCGAGTCTCTCCCATAACGTGCACAAACCTTTCCTCGGGTTGTTGATGCTGAGATCTCTGATGCGTTTCGCGTGTTCTACCGATTCATTTCCTAGCCACTTAACCAAGAGGTCGATCTCTTCGCTGGCAGAGATGTCTAGGTCAGCGGTGGCGTTTCTGAAGGAAGCTCTCCATGCTCTGAAACTTTCGGGACGGTCGTTAAACTTTAAGAGACCTTTGGTGAGTAACTCACGACGTGCAAAGAACTTGAGGAAAGCTGGTAGCTCTTGTTCTCTGAGAAGGCGGTCTGGGTGCCTGTTGCTGTGATGAGGTCTCAGTGAGCTATTGTTGCCGTAAAATGCATCTTCGTCACGATAGTCACCGTCGGGGTCCTCTATCTTGAAAGTGTTCTTTGTGTAGTAGGGATCTACAGGTTCGGGTGCTGGTCTCACTGATGATGGAAGGTGGACAGAATTACCTTCATGCTTAATGTGGGATGATTGATGAATGAAGGGTGATGGCTGAATGACAGGATTCGGTATCTCTCTTGGAGCTGAATGTAATTGTCATCTAATGTGGCATGCTGTAGCACGTAGTTTGAAGTGCGTTGTGAGATATCACGATGATTAAGTTCAGGTCCTAGCCTTAAGCTGAAACTTTCACTATCGCAGCGTGCTGCTTCTTCTAAAACCTGTACCTCAGCTTCTGCTGCCGCTGCTTCTGTGTCTATGGCGAGTTTTGCGAGGTCGGCTTCCAGACGTGCCTTTTCCTTCTTTAGGTTCCACTCCTGTTCTGCGAAGGCAGCTCTCACTTTGGCGGCTTCCGCCTTCGCCCTGGCGATGGCAATTGCAGCGCTGCTCACAGACTTCCGTGAAGATGCGCTTACATGGGAGCGTGCCACATTAACTTCAGATCCTATATCTGACATTGTGTCTGTATGCGGCTTTACTGTTCTCTGCTGGAAGTCAGTGTCTGTGCTTCGACCCCGTTTATAGCAGTCGTTTTACTGTTCTGGCACCCTCGCTCTGTACTCCTGAAGAACGAGTTGACAGACAGGTTAACTCTTTCCATCAATGCATTGACATGGACGCTGGGGGTCCTTTTCAACTTTTATTAATAGGTTAAGTGTAAAACTAGAAAAAACAAATAGAAATTCTCAGTACAACATAAGCATATACGAAGTGCAAAACATTACATTGTTACAGGTCACACAATGTGATTGCACGATACGGCGAATACACTATGTACAATGGCAGAAGAACGATAAGATGATAAACAATAGTAGCTACATTGTACATTTAGGTGGGCAGTAGCATATTAAACTCACCGACTGTGCTATGTTGAGGGAAACATGCAGATAAGCTAAAATCCAGGGAGAGAAGGGTCAGCATGTCAGGATGTCAGCTTGTATGAGGCTGTAATGGCTGCTGGAGAAGGGGCAGAGCCAGGAGCACGGCCTCATGGGATTACATAGGCATGGAGGGACCAAAATTAGACTATGCAGTAAACATAATGTAATGTGGGAACATTGTCAACAGATGGCGCTATGGGATAAATCATTGCTGAACAAGCAAACAATATATTTTCTCACGCAAACTAAATGCACGTATTTCTAAGGCACGACACTAGTAGGACGTTCCTGATTGTGGCTGAAACAAACTATAGCCAAAATTTGGAAGACATCTTCCTAAGGAATCACTTGATTCATCATACTTTGGATTCTCATGGCAAAATTAAAAACGTAGTGAGGGATTGTAACTGGTATAGCTATCAAAATGAGGGATCTTGAGGGATCTTTCCTAACTCTGTAGTCAGTGGTGTAACTTGACGTTCGTTGACCCTGTGGCACCCCAGAGTCCGGTTGCCACAAGGGCATTGCCTCCCTCAAGGGGTAATGTCATGCTTGGAAGCAAGATAGGGTATCCGCACCAGGTAAGCCCACAGCACACCATACCTTTCCTGACTCCTGAAGCAGAGGGGGCGAGCTCTGAAACCCGAGTTCAGGGGAGCTCCCCTATAAATTCTGGCCTGGGAGTGGGTTAGGTAGTTCAGTTCCTAGTAGGACTGTGAAGGGGACCTGTGGACTGGAGCAGTGTCAGGCTCGTCCAAGGATAACTACCAGCCTATGTGAGGGACCTGTTGGAGAAGGTCTGAGGAAGGAGAGGAGTAGGCCTGGGGAGTGGAGCCATTTACCAGGCTCACCCCAGTGCAGAGCGCCAGAAATGGACACCGGAGTCCAAGGTTGCGAGGGTGCTCTAGGCCTAGCAGCCAAAACTGGAGGGTGGAAGGCTCCATGTATCCCGGGCACATCAAGGCATCTGGAGGTACAGCAACGAGGGAGAGCTCAGGGACAGTGGCCAGAGAAGTGGCACCTGGAGAGAGCTTGAGCTTCCTGCCATACTGGTGATAGACTTTCCAGCAGGAGAGAAGGGTCACAGCTTAGCTACAGGCAGCCAGAACCAGCAAAGAGGAGCGCAGCAGGGAGGCGCCAGAAATCACTGGGTGAGGAGATCCTTAACTTGCTTCCAAGCCACCTGGATTCCCAATAACACCTGTGGCCTGCACCCTGGCTTCTACTGCTACAATAAAAATAAAGGAAACTACGCCTGCATGTTTGTTGATTATTCTGCGCCCTCAGTCCTGCACCCCGCTGGTCTACCACTGCCATAGACTTTACCGGTTGCCCTGGGGTACCGCTCCACCTATGGGGAGCGATACACGTTAGCTGCAAGCCCATCACCCCAGAGTTCCCGTACTGCAGTATCGGCCCCAATAGCCGAACATCACTGGTGGTGTCATATTCACCATTCCCAAAGTTTTAAAGTTGATCTCCGATGTCATGGAGCCGGGCCTCGACCCCTGTGACTCCCCAGAAGCACCCAAAGTCCAGTTCCAAGTACCCCTCAGACATGGGGTGCATCAACCCCAATGCAAAAGCTCCAACAGAGCCCCCAATTATTGCAAATCTTTATCATTAGTCTTTTTCTATACGCCAAAGGGACTTTTGGGGCCCCCTAGACTCCAGGGCCTGAGTGCGATTGCAACCCTGCACCTGTTCTACTTATGCCCCTATCTATAGTTGCTGACTGGCCCCATGTGCTGAGCGTGATTGCATTTTAAATACTGTGCTCATCACGGTCTATAACTCTGGAGTCAGTTAACACATCGGCAGCCCTGGGCCACATGCCCTTTTTCACTATTTACTGCTCATTAGGTGTTTATCTGGTTACGGAGCCAATGAAGCAGCGGAAATTTGTAAGGACACATGGCGGTATGCGGTATACACCGACTGACTCATACACAGGGACAAGTCACGCGGCTGTGTCTACACTTGGCCGAACGGATCATTATCTGCGCTCCATAATTGCAAGTGTTTGTGTTTACAACAATGTTATGTGTCTGTTCCCGAAATTACAACAAAAGGATGAGTCACTGCACTTAGCCGGATGAACAGATTCACTTCTCCATCGCTCCTAATTTGCTTCTCAATTAAAGGGGGCATCATCAAAAAGAGATTCTCAAATACACAAGAGATGAAAGGTGATTGAGGTGTAGTTTTGTCCCACTAAAGTATTGTTTATATACCATAATGTTCTTTAATGTAATGCAAGCGTTGCCTTCCAACTGACAATAGGGTATTATAGTAGTTATATTCTTGAATAGGGCAGTATTGTAGTAGTTATATTATTGTACATAGGGACAGTATTATAGTAGTTATATTCTTGTACATAGGGCAGTATTATAGTAGTTATATTCTTGTACTAGGGCAGTATTTAGTAGTTATATTCTTGTACATAGGGCAGTATTATAGTAGTTATATTCTTGTAACTAGGAGCAGTTTATAGTAGTTATATTCTTGTAATAGGAGCATATTTAGTAGTTATATTCTTGTAATAGGAGCAGTATTATAGTAGTTATTATGTATTATCTTGTACATAGGACAGTATTATAGTAGTTATATTCTTGTACATAGGGCAGTATTTTATAGTAGTTATATTTTCTTGTACATAGGAGCAGTATTATAGTAGTTATATTCTTGTACATAGGAGCAGTATTATAGTAGTTATATTCTTGTACATAGGAGCAGTATTATAGTAGTTATATTCTTGTACATAGGGCAGTTTATTTTTATATAGTTAGTAGTATATTCTTGTACATAGGGCAGTATTATAGTAGTTATATTCTTGTATATAGGAGCAGTATTATAGTAGTTATATTCTTGTACATAGGAGCAGTATTATAGTAGTATATTCTTGTACATAGGAGCAGTATTATAGTAGTTATATTCTTGTACATAGGAGCAGTATTATAGTAGTTATATTCTTGTATATAGGAGCAGTATTATAGTAGTTATATTCTTGTATCATAGAGGCAGTATTATAGTAGTTATATTCTTGTACATAGGGGCAGTATTATAGTAGTTATATTCTTGTATATAGGAGCAGTATTATAGTAGTTATATTCTTGTACATAGGGCAGTATTATAGTAGTTATATTCTTGTACATAGGGGCAGTATTATAGTAGTTATATTCTTGTACATAGGGCAGTATTATAGCAGTTATATTCTTGTATATAGGAGCAGTATTATAGTAGTTATATTCTTGTACATAGGAGGCAGTATTATAGTAGTTATATTCTTGTACATAGGGGCAGTATTATATAGTATATTCTTGTACATAGGAGCAGTATTATAGTAGTTATATTCTTGTACATAGGAGCAGTATTATAGTAGTTATATTCTTGTACATAGGGCAGTATTATAGTAGTTTATATTCTTGTACATAGGAGCAGTATTATAGTAGTTATATTCTTGTAATAGGAGCAGTATATAGTATTATATCTTGTATAGGCAGTTTTATGTTTATCTTGTACTTAGGGGCAGTATTATAGTAGTTTATTCTTGTAATAGGGGCAGTATTATAGTAGTTATATTCTTGTACATAGGGCAGTATTATAGTAGTTTATATTCTTGTACATAGGAGCAGTATTATAGTAGTTAATTCTTGTACATAGGGCAGTATTATAGTAGTTATATTTTGTATATAGGAGCAGTATTATAGTAGTTATATTCTTGTATATAGGAGCAGTATTATAGTAGTTATATTCTTGTATATAGGAGCAGTATTATAGTAGTTATATTCTTGTACATAGAGGCAGTATTATAGTAGTTATATTCTTGTATATAGGAGCAGTATTATAGTAGTTATATTCTTGTATATAGGGGAAAGTATTATAGTAGTTATATTCTTGTACATAGGGGCAGTATTATAGTAGTTATATTCTTGTACATAGGGGCAGTATTATAGTAGTTATATTCTTGTACATAGGAGCAGTATTATAGTAGTTATATTCTTGTACATAGGAGCAGTATTATAGTAGTTATATTCTTGTACATAGGGAGCAGTATTATATTATCAATCAGTATATTATTATTCTTGTACTTAGGGGCAGTATTATAGTATTATATTCTTGTATATAGGGGCAGTATTATAGTAGATATATTCTTGTAATAGGGCAGTATTATAGTAGTTGTATTCTTGTACATAGGGCAGTATTATAGTAGTTACGTTCTTGTACATAGGGGCAGTATTATAGTAGTTATATTTTGTACATAGGGGCAGTATTATAGTAGTTATATTCTTGTATATAGGGGCAGTATTATAGTAGTTATATTCTTGTATATAGGCAGTATTATAGTAGTTATATTCTTGTACATAGAGGCAGTATTATAGTAGTTATATTCTTGTATATAGGAGCAGTATTATAGTAGTTACATTCTTGTACATAGGGCAGTATTATAGTAGTTATATTCTTGTACATAGAGGCAGTATTATAGTAGTTATATTCTTGTACATGCAGATATGAATTTTGAAGGAGCAGATAATACACACACATATATATCTACTATATAATCTCCTAATCGTGTCTGTCTGACGCCGAAATCGCGCGCCAGCGTTCATTGGTCGCCGGCAGACGCGGTGGCCAATGAACGCAGCGTATGCAAAAGGGATGCGCGCGAATTCAAAATTCTCACACCGTGCGGCTCTCTTCTACGCCTCCCCGCTCCTCCTGCCCTGCCCGCGCTCACCCCCCGATCCTCCTGCCCTGCCCGCGCTCCCTTGCTCCTTAGGGCTACCTTTTTAGTGACTTGATTTCGCATTGCATTATACACTGCAAAATCAAATGTAAAATAAAGACAAATGTATTAAAAAAAATAAAGATTGCTATACTTACCCTCCGCCGAGTGCTTGGTACCTGGAGCAGTAGCAGGCAGTGTCTGGCGACGACCAACCAGCGAAGCGTGTTTTAAATCACGCGCCAAGTGCACTGATTGGTCATTGCGGCTGGCGGCGACCAGTCAGCGGAGTACGGCTTGGTATATTGGCGTGCAATTTGAACTGCGCCATAGTGTGAGGCACTTCTCTGCTGTTTACAAGACTGTCAGTCATAGTGTGACGCAGTTCACTCCTGTTTACAAGGTATTCTAGAATACCCGATGCGTTAGAATCGGGCCACCAATCTAGTATATATATATATATATGCCCTCTAGTGGTAGGCTGGAAAGTTTTAGAGAATTTCATGTATAAATAGGGTCAACTAAAGGAAAAAGCCTCATGTGATGTATTTTTAGTTAAAACACATTGGATCAGGATGATTTGTGTTAGGAGTTATTCTTAATTATTTGAAACTTTTCTCGGGTCTTAGATTATGAGTCCCTTATTGCAATCACATACAATCTGTTATGTACAGACTTATGTGGTTTTCACTTGTTCATTTCCCTTTTGGATCAGTTAGGTAACATTCCTGGATGCTGCAGAGCAGGATAGTTTATTACATCCATTATGAGTTTCTTTCTTAGTTGGAGGAATTACAGTTACCTAATGCAAATCATCACAGACAGCAAACAAGCAGGGAATGCAGTTCGGGAGTATAATACAGGAGGTAACTAATCAGTAATGTATGTACACAGTGACTCCACCAGCAGAATAGTGAGTGCAGCTCTGGAGTATAATACAGGAGGTAACTCAGGATCAGTAATGTAATGTATGTACACAGTGACTCCACCAGCAGAATAGTGAGTGCAGCTCTGGAGTATAATACAGGAGGTAACTAATCAGTAATGTATGTACACAGTGACTCCACCAGCAGAATAGTGAGTGCAGCTCTGGAGTATAATACAGGGGGTAACTCAGGATCAGTACAGGATCAGTAATGTAATGTATGTACACAGTGACTCCACCAGCAGAATAGTGAGTGCAGTTCTGGAGTATAATACAGGAGGTAACTCAGGATCAGTAATGTAATGTATGTACACAATGACTGCACCAGCAGAATAGTGAGTGCAGCTTTGGAGTATAATACAGGAGGTAACTCAGGATCAGTAATGTAATGTATGTACAGTGACTGCACCAGCAGAATAGTGAGTGCAGCTCTGGAATATAATACAGGGGGTAACTCAGGATCAGTACAGGATCAGTAATGTAATGTATGTACACAGTGACTGCACCAGCAGTATAGTGAGTGCAGCTTTGGAGTATAATACAGGAGGTAACTCAGGATCAGTACAGGATCAGTAATGTAATGTATTTACACAGTGACTGCACCAGCAGAATAGTGTCCAGCTCTGCAGTATATTATAGGATGTAACTCAGGATCAGTAATGTAATGTATTTACACAGTGACTGCACCAGCAGAATAGTGTCCAGCTCTGCAGTATATTATAGGATGTAACTCAGGATCCGTAATGTAATGTATGTACACAGTGACTGCACCAGCAGAATAGTGAGTGCAGCTCTAGAGTATAATACAGGAGGTAACTCAGGATCAGTACAGGATCAGTAATGTAATGTATGTACACAGTGACTGCACCAGCAGAATAGTGAGTGCAGCTCTGGAGTATAATACAGGATATAACTCAGGATCAGTAATGTAATGTATGTACACAGTGACTGCACCAGCAGAATAGTGAGTGCAGCTCTGGAGTATAATACAGGCGGTAACTCAGGATCAGTAATGTAATGTATGTACACAGCGACTGCAGCAGCAGAATAGTGAATGCAGCTCTGGAGTATAATACAGGCGGTAACTCAGGATCAGTAATGTAATGTATGTACACAGTGACTGCACCAGCAGAATAGTGAGTGCAGCTCTGGAGTATAATACATGATGTAACTCCGGATCAGTAATGTAATGTATGTACACAGTGACTGCACCAGCAGAATAGTGAATGCAGCTCTGGAGTATAATACAGGAGGTAACTCAGGATCAGTAATGTAATGTATGTGCACAGTGACTGCACCAGCAGAATAGTGAGTGCAGCTCTGGAGTATAATACAGGAGGTAACTCAGGATCAGTAATGTAATGTATGTACACAGTGACTGCACCAGCAGAATAGTGAGTGCAGCTCTGGAGTATAATACAGGATATAACTCAGGATCAGTAATGTAATGTATGTACACAGTGACTGCACCAGCAGAATAGTGAGTGCAGCTCTGGAGTATAATACAGGCGGTAACTCAGGATCAGTAATGTAATGTATGTACACAGCGACTGCAGCAGCAGAATAGTGAATGCAGCTCTGGAGTATAATACAGGCGGTAACTCAGGATCAGTAATGTAATGTATGTACACAGTGACTGCACCAGCAGAATAGTGAGTGCAGCTCTGGAGTATAATACATGATGTAACTCCGGATCAGTAATGTAATGTATGTACACAGTGACTGCACCAGCAGAATAGTGAATGCAGCTCTGGAGTATAATACAGGAGGTAACTCAGGATCAGTAATGTAATGTATGTGCACAGTGACTGCACCAGCAGAATAGTGAGTGCAGCTCTGGAGTATAATACAGGAGGTAACTCAGGATCAGTAATGTAATGTATGTACACAGTGACTGCACCAGCAGAATAGTGAGTGCAGCTCTGGAGTATAATACAGGAAGTAACTCAGGATCAGTACAGGAATATACTGTATATGCACAGTGACTTGGCTTTTAATGTTAGGTAATTTATATGGAAACTTTAAAACAATGTTCCTTGTTGAGAATATATTTAAAGCAAAATTGCTGTTTATTTCTCTTCTTTACGCACTAATACAACAAATACATAGGATATTCCATTCCATTATAAGTGAGCCGGGTGCCTTGGTGCACAGCATCACATAAAACCCAGAAATGCAATGATTTGGGAATAAAACATAATTGATTTTCTCTTTGCAGACTTCTTGAAAGTTAAACCCTATATTTTACAATTACTTTGGCAGCAGCTATTCGTCCATGAGAAGAAAAAAACCCTTTCATTAGGGCAGTAATGGTTTACAAATGTGTGGACTTGGCTCCAAACTCTGTTACATTAACAAATCCGGATAACTGCACCTGCAGCATCGTACAGAGACTCTCATTAAGAAGAGCTGAGACGGGACGTGAAACGCGGTGTAGGACTCAGTCTCTCCCCCGAGCTCTGATAACGAGTCCTCTGAACTAATGATGGCTAATAATATCTTTCATGTAATTAAACTCATAATATTTTTATAGGGAACATTAAGATTCATGAATGTGAGTCTTGTGGAGTGAGTGACTTCCCTCTATCAACTCTTCTGCTACAAATAAAAGCCGTCAGCAGCAGATTGTGGCATCCATCCGAGACAACAGGCACACTGGGCCATCTCGGACAGATTAAGCAGAGCTTGAGAAACCTTGAAACCCTATAAACCCTATACAGGGTTCCAGATTTAGGGTCTAGGAGATTGCCATCTATGGAGGGCTGCAGCCCAGGGACAGGAAAGTCACAAAGCAGGGTCAAAGGCGGGAGGTCAGGAAAAGGACAAAAAAAGGATCAGATAGTCATGAGGGAGCTGGGTCAAAACCAAGATGGTAGCAAGGTACAAAATCATCAAGTAGGAGAAGCATCCATAAAACAGGCCAGGGTAGAATAGTAAAAACTCCAATACACTGGTTGGGGAAACTAAAAGCTATTTCTGGCAGCTTCCAGCAGGAGGCTGAAGTTATTAGTAGGGTGTAGCGCTTTCCAATAGGCTGAAGCTAGGAGTTAATGACTTCAGCTGGACAGCACACACACCTCCTCTCTGTCAGACTGGGAAGTACTGCATACCCAGCCACTCTAACCTTAGCGGATGGCAGAGTCTCTTGCTCTGCTCCTTCTCATCACCAGCGCCACCTACAGGGTGAATACGGCGTGCTTGGTGACAGAAGCAGATGTCGATGGTGCAGACTCTGGTGACAAAGGCGGTTCAGAGGTAGCAGTCACAAATGGAATTTGGACATTGGTGGCCAAAAGGGCACTGAGACACGTAAGAAGACATGAGATTTTAAATATCACATCATTGGGAGGGGCTATTTGAAATGTTACATTGGGGCCAGAAATTTCACATCACATCTCCGGAAGAAAAAGTTTCCAAGAACCAAGAAAGTTTCTGTACAATCCAGGTGGTGAAAGCTAAGAAAATAGAAGCACCAACTAAATGACTGTAGAGCAGCGCCTGTCCCTTATCAGAGATTTGTCTATCCTTTCACTTATTTGCTGTTTTTTGTCATTAACCCCATTACTCCCAATAATTTTTCATTTTTGCGCTTCGTTTTTTCCCTCTTTTCAGAGCATACATATTTTTCCACTGACGTAGATGTATGAAGGCCTGTTGTATTGACGACACTATTATGTTATCATATAATATGCTGAAAAATGGGGACAAAAATTCCAAGTGGTGAAAAATCTGCAATTTGGTCATTGTTTTTGGGGGGGGGGTTTATGCTTTTATGACATTTATTATATGTGATCTAGAAACAAGATTCTCAGGTCAGGATGATTATAGCAATAACACACTTGCATTTTTTTTTGCTCTAGGAAATAATCAGAGTTTATAAAGAAAAAAATGGGCTCATGTCGCCGGCGTCTGAAACTCATAAAGGCTTTTACTTTCAAATCAATAGGGCTGTGTATGGACTTATTTTTTTTTAATAGATAGATAGATAGAGTGGCCTTTCAGTCCATGTTGATACAGTATTCATTTCACTGTGCATAATGACACAATCTTACCAGCTTCTGCCATCATCTGCACAAGGTCTTTTGTTTTTGTTCCTGGGTTCATTTGCACATGTCGGACCAAAGCACATTCACGTCTGGGACACAGAACCCGTCTCCTTCCCGAGTGGTATGATGAGTGTACATTCCCATTTCTTTTGTACTTGTATATAATTGTTTGTCCAGATGAACAAGGCACCTTAGGAATCTGGAAATTGCACCCAAGCATGAACCAGACTTGTGCAAGTCCACAGTTCACTTCCTGATATCTTGGCTGATTTCTTTAGACTTTTCCACACAAAGAAGCAGTGTGTTTCAGGTGTGCATTAAAATACATCCATATCTGTGTCTCTAATTAACACAGATGTTGCCAATAAACCAGAAGCTTTGAAACACATGATATCATCATATGGGCTGTCCCAAACTGTTGGATAGCTATCCAGCGGATGTTTGTGTATACTTATAACAAATGTGTGCTACGGTCTTTTCTATTGATGGTATTCATGTGACAGAAATTAAGAAGTTTTTACTTATGTACTCATATCAATGCATGATATACTGTGACGGGGGTAGACAACTCTCTGTTTAATACATATGACTGTATAATAATGTCATCTTTGACAATCTGTATAAACACTAACACCAAAAACCAACTGTAGGGTACTAAAAACCATATGTACTGTCCTTTTGGACTAAACGTACCATGTATCACTGGTGATGGAGCATTGTCCCCTGTCCTCACCCTTCCCTCCAAGTCAGTTTAAATAAAATCACTTGATTGCATTATCAGCGATTACTCCTTTTTCTTTGTTTGTATAGTATATTTGAGTAGCTGGACAGAGCACTCATTTCTTAATGAGTATTCTGTTGTATATGGATTTTTTTGTTTAATTGTCATTTCTGTGGTTTCCCACAGTGATTCCAACCATGGACTTCGGGCACACGACAGATGTGGCTCACTGACTTAGATAAAGCTCTGGATGAGGCCGGTGGAGGGGTGGGGGAACCAGGCGTCGACGGCTCAACTGAGGAGGCAATCAAGGTCTATAGGGGGCTCCTACGTAAGAAACCAAGGTTTGGTGGAACAGGGCCTTCCTGGTCAAATACATGGAAAAGGTCTAATACCTAGGGGCCTGAGGGTTCAGGTGTTCCCTTCTTTTCAGATAGACGATGAGTTCTTTAGGAACGAATGAGATAATTGGCTGATGCCTGTTCTAATGGATTCCTTGGTTTGAGAGACCCCAACACGGCTTCAATTGAGGAATTAGAGAGCGAGATGGAGAGCCTGTTGACCTAAATTAAGAGCAGACTGCAGCCTGATGAACTTCTGAAATTTAAAACCCAGAATGAAAATGATCTAAAAAGGATGGAGAAGGAAATAAAGGGTACACAAATAAAGAAATTTTCAACGAGATCAAACAGACGATAATTCAGATCGGGTTTACAAATGGAAGGCGGGTGGGAAACCAAGACCTCCAGTTCACCCGAAACCCAAACCGTGATCTGGGTCACGTCCTAAACCAGTACCAGTTGATATACCCGAACCATCAATTCCTAGTGGTACTGATGAATCGATACGGAATCAATCCCCAGTGAAGGTGTTCTTACTCAATTTAGAGCAAGGAACCATCCGGAAATAGCTGCATCAGGGACAGGCAGGCATTTCCAGGTGATTAATCTCTCATCTCGTTCTCTCTCTAAAGTACACATTGAAGTCCTTTCCAAGGGGCTTTCCTTTTCACCCACGAGTCCATTTCATTTTTTTTACAGCTCTAAAAGATCTCCAATTATTCTGTAGAAAATTGGTTCTAAAGAAATTACATATCAAGAAGACAACACGACCCGATGAAATGGACTCGAGGGAGACGAGGCCCTGAGGAATTTGGAGGACTTGGTGGATGGGACAACCCAACAAAAGCTGGTGAGTTTCCATTATGTACACGCCTGAAATCTACGAAGTTTCCCCCCTTGTCTGTATATTCATCAGTCGATATTGTTTCTAAGGTGGTAATTGAGGATCTGAAAAAGATAACTAGATTTTGCAGGTCTGGTAATCTTAATTACCAACAGAGAAAAGCTTTACTTGACCTTGAACGTATGACTGATGTAGTGATAGAACTTGCGGACAAGGGGGGAAATATTGTGATTTGGCCTATGAAGTTTCCCGCCAACTCCCGATAAGGACACCTGCTTCGACTGACCTGTAGTCCTGTGGCCCCCTTCTCTAAAAATCTCCAGGCCATCCTCAGGTGCGCATGTGATAAAGGTATAATTGCAAAACAGGTTGTTGAAAGTCTAACAGTAAGGTATCCAAGAATACCGACCTCATATTTGTTACCTAAGATTCACCAGGATCCCGTCGCTTCTCCGGGACGCCCTATAGTGTCCGGTATAGGGGGTTTATGTAACCCAGTGTGTCAATTTATAGACCATTACCTGAAACCTTTAGTTGAAAATCTACCTTCCTATATTCGTGACACCGGGAACATCCTTAGGAGGACTGACGGGATCTTTGTGGAATCTGGGACCCTTTTGGTTACTGCCGATGTGGAGTCTCTTTATACCTGCATTCGCCATGAGGATGGTCTGGAGGCCGCCCGTTTCTTTTCATTGTCCAGTGGATTGGATGGTGAACTATGTAAACCTGTCCCCGAGCTGCTCTATTTTTCCCTGACGCACAATTTCTTTGTATTTAAAGATCAATATTATTTACAGACCCGCGGCACTGCCATGGCGCGGCCTGTGCCCCATCATACGCAGATCTCTTCCTGGGGTACTGGGATTGGGGTCTGCTGTGCGAGGGGGATGGGCCAGCTAATGCCCATGTGCAGTAGCTTGTGGAGATATATAGATGAGCTTTTGATATTGTGGGGGGCACTGTGGAGCAGCTTGAGGACTTTATGGGCCGTCTCGCATAACATATGTCTGACGCAAGACAGATTGAGTTGTTGGATATCTGTATGACGGTGGTTCCGATCGCATCCTACACACAGATGTGTATCGGAAATCCACCTCCGTTAACTCTCTAGTACATGCGAATTCGGCCCATACTACATCTACAATCAGAGCCGTTCCCACTGGACAATTTCTTCGGACGAGACGTATTTGCTCTTCCGAGGAAGCATTCGAGAGACGGGCAACAGATTTAAAACAACGCTTTAGAGAGAGGGGTACAGCAAATGGTCAGTCAAGAGGGCTTATCTACGAGCGAAACAGATCTCACGTAATGAACTACTCTACGGACGAAAGCATCGGAGGTTGCAGAATCTCACAGCCGACTCGGTTTATTTCTACTTTCAATCAGAGTTGGGAGTCATTGCGTAACTGCTGAATAGACACTGGCCAATTCTCCAGTCAGGTCCAATACTAAGGGAATCCCTATCCGATAGGGCCCTCATGACCGCTCGACGTTCACGGAATCTCCGTGATATTTTGGTCAGGAGTCATTATATCCCTGCTCCACAGAATCCTTTTGGTTCCGTAGGTCCCGTCGAGGGTGTTTCCCTTGTGGCCTTTGTGTGGCCTGCCCGAACGTCCTGCGCATTAATTCCTTTGCCTCCTCCGATGGCTCCTGGAAGTACGACATTAGAGAATATATATCATGCAGTTCAAGCAATGTCATTTATTATGCGACATGTGCTTGCCAGCTGATATATATAGGCATGAGCTAAGGAGGAGAGTGAGGGAACATGTGAAGGACGTTCTGGCGGCACCACAAGTGAAGGACAAGACAACATTAAAGACACTGCCTCGCCATTTCCTGGAACACCACGATAGCGACCCGACTTCCTTAATGTTTAGGGGAATTGATGCCATTTATGGTGGTATCAGAGGGGGTGATACCAGGAAAATATTGGCACAACGAGAAACGCGGTGGATTGTGTCCCTTGATATGATGTCACCACTTGGCCACAACGAGCACCTTAGTTTTGCCTCCTTTCTTTAGCTGTCACCACCTGTTTTTGGGTGGGGTAATATCTACCCAAGGTGTACTGTTTTTACGGTCCTTTTGGACCTGTTTTTATGTGTTATTATGGGTATTTATTTGTGGTTAACAGATTATTTCTTGCCCGGAGGGATCCTTTCGTTGCTGATACGCTTTATGTGGAAATAATGGACTTTGTAACTCAGAACTAACTACAAGTAAGATTACTGGAAGCTTTATCAATTATGGATGATGGAAACGTTAGGATCTATAGACTGGGAAATATACAAAGATACACTACTATTTGCTGGTTTATTTTAATTGTGTCAGGGTTTGGTCACATTGTCTGCTGCAGTTCTGCTGCCCGCAGCCCGCCCATCAGGCACTTTAAATACCGCGCTCGTAAACCTATAACGCGTCCAGAATATACTGAGCGGCAGGGTTATTGTGCCAGATGGTGGTTGTGGCGTGCGGTTGACACGGCAATGTGGCAAGCGCGGTCACGTGATCCTTATGACGCGTCTGGCCTGCCCCGCGGTCACGCGGTTGGGACCGACGTGTCACTTCCAGTCACATGATCGTGTACCTCGGCGTCACTTCCGGTCGCGAGTACACGAGCCAACAGCGCTATAAGAGAGGGGGGCGCAAATAACCTAAGGACACCTCCCCTGATGATGTGGCCATACGTGCATACTAGGCCACGAAACGTCGTTGGGCGCCACCCCCACCTTCCCCTGTCCCAGGTGTCTCCCACCGATGGTTCTTTGGTAACTATTGGATTGCTATCCAGCGGATGTTTCTGTATACTTATAACAGATGTGTGCTACGGTCTTTTCTATTGATGGTATTCATGTGAGAGAAATTAAGAAGTTTTTACTTATGTACTCATATCAATACATGATATACTATGATGGGGGTACACAACTCTCTGTTTAATACATATGACTGTATAATACTGTCATCTTTGACAATCTGTATAAACACTAACACCAAAAACCAACTGTTGGATTGTAAAAACCATATGTACAGTCCTTTTGGACTAAATGTGCCATGTATCACTGGTGATGGAGCATTGTCCCCTGTCCTCACCCTTCCCTCCAAGTCAGTTTAAGTAAAATCACTTGATTGCATTATTAGCGATTACTCCTTTTTCTTTGTTTGTATAATATTTAAAGGCATAGTAATCTTAGTGTATGTAAATTGTGACTTTGCAGAAAGTAATAAAAATGCCTTAAAACATTCTTTCTCTCTCTTTCTCTCTCATTATTCTGACATTTGGCAAATATAAATTATAGTAATTCTAATTGACCTAAAACAGGAAAGCATTTTTTCTGATTTCATGTCAGATAGTGAGAAAAACATGCATATGTGTCTTTAACTTCTTTAGCATATAAACTTCTGGTTACAACTGTATATGTCTATACCTCTCTATATATACACATACGATATGTTGGTAGTGAAATATAAAAATAAGGATGTTTGAGCCATTAGTAGAGCAGATGGTATCACATTTCAGCTTGAGGCAAAATGCCAAATGACATGACTAAATAGAAGTGTCAGTCCCGGCAGAATTACATTTTATCCTGGTGAGCTCAGAGGCGGAGGACCCGGGCTTTTCTTTATAACCTTTCTTTGACAAGCTCAGTGCTATTGTTATGCTGGAACCCATCATATACTCTGAGCCTAAAGAAAAGACCCTTACAGGAGCGTGGTCCTACCCAACGCAGCCACTGACACAGATCTCACAGGAGCTGAAAATCATCTCAAGTGAGGAGAATATCCTACAACATGCTCATGACTACAGAGCGAAGGAGAAAAAAGCTATTAAGAAAGCAGGAAAACCTACAGGGCATCAGAGGGCTAAAGCGGTGCCATTGCTGTAATTACCAAAGCATCCCTCAATAAATCTCATTAGTGATATCTACCCAAGTGTCAATGTCATTATCCTGTCCCCCAGTGTCTGGATCATTATCAGTACCCCGAGTATCAGTGTCATTATCCTGTACCCCAGTGTCAGGATCATTATCCAGTACCCCGAATATCAGTGCCATTATCCTGTATCCCGAGTGTCTGTGTCATTATCCTGTACCCCAGTGTCAGTGTCATTATCCTGTACCCCAGTGTCAGTGTCATTATCCTGTATCCCGAGTGTCTGTGTCATTATCCTGTACCCCAGTGTCAGTGTCATTATCCTGTACCCCAGTGTCCGTGTCATTATCCTGTATCCCGAGTGTCTGTGTCATTATCCTGTACCCCAGTGTCAGTGTCATTATCTGTAACCCCAGTGTCAATGCCATTACCTGTACGCCCAAGTCACAGGTGTGTCAGGAGGCACGGATGAGACAGTAGAGGCCACTAGAAAAAGGTCCCAGCATTTGGCCAAACAGTCCAAATCCTAAAAAAATGTCACTGTCGCTTTAAGATCTTTTTTAGTGAGAGCTGGAGGTAACTAGGACCCAGCTGGTCCTTTACCTTGACCTGTCTATATATTCCCCTTAACTCCCAGGATGCACTGCTGGTGATAGCTTATCAGGTGTTTGGAGGAAGCTTCTCAGCTCAGCATTGTATCCTGGAGTTTCTGTTGAATTGCTGTGTGGATCTTCTCAGGCTAAGTGTTTCTTCCCTTCTCTCTTTGTTGTTTTCCTTGTGTTTATCTTTAGTTGGTAGTCGGGCTGACTAGTGTTCACGAGGCAGTCGACAGGGTAGGGGATACTCAAATACCGGTATAGGCTGTTGCTTCGATGCCGGAATCACGGCTGGTCGGTTCCTAGTTCCGTGCCCTGGCCCCTCAGTGGTAGGGGATGGGGGTGATGATGATGGGGGGAAAATAGTGTTTTGACGCCACCTGTGGTACCTGGTAATAGTGCTACCAGCGCTGCGGCTGGCCGCTCAGGTAGTAGCGGTCCTGCTGTAAACTCTGCAGGCAGCGGTGGGGAAGCAGGCACACACACACAATAGTCTTTGGTTTCAGTACCTTTTTACTGTTGTCTAGTAACAGGCACGGTCCAGGAGCGTAACCAGGTGTCGGTGCAGCTTGGGGCATTCACCTTTTACGACAACGTAAAAGCAAATTTCACTGATCGGGGCTGATGGGTGATATAGTATGTGGGCTGGTGGGGTCTGTTTTCCAGGGCTGCTTTTTGGTCCCAGTCTGGCCCTGGATCCACCTCCCCTGTTTCTCCAAAAATAAGACCTACCTGTGAAGATAAGCCCTAGCATGGTTCTTTAGTATTTTTGAGGATGCTCAAGACATAAGCCCTACTTTAAAAATAAGCCCTAGTTACAGTTCATAAAAAAGTGAATGTAAATAGTTTGCAGGCAGCCTTAAGGCCCAGTTACACACACAGATAATTGTGCAGAGATTGTTGGCAGATCCCTGGTTGCAGTGAAATCATGGACACATTGTTACATTTGTACACGGCCACAAAATGGAACAATGTGTCCATGATTTCACTGCAACCATAGATCTGCAAACAATCCCTGCACAATTATCTGTGTGTGTGTAACTGGGCCTTTAGATGTAAAAAAGTCAAATCAATTGGCAATAGAATGAAGCCGGACAGCCAGACCCGTCATCACGGAAAGCAAAAAGCCCCTGCAAGACCCAAAACAACAATCGTAAGCAGTGCCAGACTCTCACACACAGATCGGTAGGTCCTGCTAGCGTCAATCCACTCCCGAACACAGTATATTAGAGCGTTGTGGCTGCCTCCATTCACCAAGCGTAGCCGACTGCTTGACTTGGCTGCAATGGAGCGCACAAGAGAGCAACTGGAACTTCAAGATACCCGACAGCACATAACGTGCCTGTGACAGGAGTGACACCAGCAGGACCCTTGATCGATGTGCCAAAGCCCGGCACTGGCCAACTCTTATTGTTTTGTGTGTCGCCGGGTTGTTTCAGTGTGATTCTTTTGGAGGTGTCTAATTTTCTTGGTGAAGGGTCCATCCACCATACAATCCGGTACATTACAGTATGTACACAGATGAGCAACAAATATATTGTGCTAACCCCCAGACAAGATGAAGTGCAGAAAAGAAAGAACTATTCAATCGAGAATAAGAAAGGGATCATGGAGGACTCTCAGGGCAAAAATCTTACTGATTTCTTCAATGAGAAGACGTTGGATTCCCGAATGGTCTAAAAATGACGATCAGAGTAAAGGTACCGTTACACGTTTCAAGGTCGTTAAGACCTCACCAAAGATCTCGGGGGCGTGCGGTCGTTAGGACATCTTTTTGACATCGTTGGTCAGATGTCACACATGTAGATATCGTGGACGACGCACCAACGATGTAGCGAGCAGGTATCGTTCGCACAACCCAGCGAACGATACTTGTTCACTGATGTGAATGGGCGAAGTCGGTAACGACATAGTTATCGCGGTGTCACACACAACGATGCAGCAGGTTGGCTGATCGAGGATTGTTTGATTTAAGAACATGTTCTCAAATCTTCGATCAACAATCCAACGATTTATCGTAGTCGTATCTCGGTTTCACACGCAACGACGTACTAACGATGTCGTTTGAACGACTCCAAACCCGTGAAGTTTCAGCGATATCGTTCACAATCTCGTAATGGGCCTTAATATAGATAACCTCCGTCAACAGGTTACAAGGGAAATGTCAAGAAACACAAGTGAGGATCCGGTCAGCAACATTGAGCTGTGAATGGGTTACTGACAGGAGAGCAAAAGCTTTGAGTTGGTTTTGGTCTTAATTTGAATAAATGTTGTTTTTTTTGTTAAAACATAAATGTAGGTTGTTGCTCATGGAAAAATAAGTCATCCCCTGAAAATAAGTCCTAACATCTTTTGGAGGAAAATGTGATATAAGACCCTGTCTTATTTTCGAGGAGACACTGTTGTAGTCACATGAACTTCTATGAATGATATCACATTTTCTATGGTTGAGCAAATGGACAATATATTTAGAGAAAATAAGAAACGCTAGCCGTTGTGAGCAGGGGTAATCAGACTGGTTCTACATGGGGGAAACTATGGGGGATAACTCATCAAAGTGTTTTTGCCAGAAAGCTGGAGGGAAACACATTGAAAAATCTATGGGAATGCAGAGTTGAGCAGAACCTTTGTGACTTTTAGCGCTTTCACCCTAGTTTGAAGCAGCTTTGCCAAAACTGGCAGAGTTGGGGTGGGACCGGGCATGGCTGGACTGGATAATCATTTCTGAAGAGGTGAGAGCATGCGCCAAATTCATTATGGGGGGTGCATCTCTTCATGAATTTGCTCATTTTACTCCAGCAAACTCTTCAGTAAGGCTGGCCTTCACAATGCCAAACCTAATGAATCAGGCCCTAGGTCTTTGAGTCCAAAGGCATGTATCCAGCAGTGGAGTTGCAATTACCTCTCATTGATCACTGCCTTATAAAATGATGGTGTCAGACTTATGTAATTAACTAAACAGGCTTTTTCTAATGTGCAGACCCCACAATAGTGTGTTTGTATACAGTAGCATGTGACTATCCATTAGGTGGGGGCCCCGGTTCAATATTTCCCACCGGTGCCCTTGAAGTTCAAGCTACGCCTCTGGACACCAGTGTAAAGTTCTCCTGCCACTTTAATCCAAAATGCCAAATATTTGGCCTCTCGTTATGTGTAATTATCTCTTCAATATATTTTACGAGCCGAGTTGTCACTTACTGAACAAAGCCGCCATTCACTTTTTGTCGGCAGTCCCATGACACGATGTGGACAGAGTAAACATGTGAACTGGAAATTTATTTTCAGGGGCAAAACAAGCTTAAAAATACAACTTCTAAATTTTGCTCTAATTAGACTGTGACGGATTTATTGCTATGGGAAGATATTTATTATTAATGTGAAGACATGAATCTGTAATATATTGTGCCACTGGTGGATGTGGACCCACGTACCATGGAGGGGCATATATAAGTGACTGCCAGGTCTTCACTAGAGCCTCTGGTGGTGAGGATAGGCCAGGCTACAGATAGTCACAGAGCAGTCCCCAGGCCTGCAGCATCTGACCAATAGGTCAAGGCAGAAATGCAAGACATGGACAGAGATGTAGTCAAGGAAGCTGAAGTCGGGTCAGTAAGCACAGGTTCAGGAAACGAAGTCAACGTCAGGAGAGGAGAGATCCGGATTAAAGAGAGGCAAAATAGGTCAGGGCAAGAGAGTCAAACAGAGAGCTGGTTATCCAAGCACAAGCAAGAATTGACAAAATACCTATATTCAGGCAAGGTATGGATGGAGGAGTCTGATATAGTACCTGCAGACTGGGGATAGGCCAGAGAAGCAGAACTCTACAGGACACAGTGAATACAAATTCCTGCATCTTCCTACAGCCAGGAGGAGACTCCCCAGCCACAGGCAGATGCAGCAGAGCTGGATTAGTTGCACGAGATCAATCAGAGAACTAGTCAGACTCAGGGAGGAGCTGCACAGTGACCACAGTAGGTAGGCCAACACCCATAATCCGCATGACTGAGTCAAAGGCGTGACACATATGTATGTACAATGCACTGTGCAAGAGTAAAAGATCCAACATAAGGGCATCTCTGTCGTACAAATGCCATCTTACAGGTAGGAGAAGCCAATGAGGGTGGCTGGGTTCCACTGTTTGCTGCCACATGCTGGGTTCCACTGAGTTTGCTGGGTTCCACATGCTGGGTTCCACTGTTTGCTGCCTATTCTAAGCTGATGGCACTGCTGTACATCTTCTCATTTCAAATCAGAAGGATTTGCCCAAGCCTCATACACAGACGATCTTTGTTTAGTTCTCCAAGGTGTTTGACTCAACCTCCCCGCCAAGTTCCTTCAATATCTGTGTACAAGTACAGGTGATAAGTGAACCTTTTCTGCTTTAAAGGCATAGGCCGGTAACCAAATATTGATGATGTTGATTTAGCTTTTCTTCATTCACTTTACATTTAATGAATTGCTAATAATAAACTATTAACACTTGTATTTTTGAAACCATTGGAAGTTTGCATTATTTTTTCACATAACTGCCTAAAACTTTAGCACAGCATCTGTGCACAATTTTATAGAGCACAATGTGGCATCCCCCTGGCGGGACGCCACAGGGAAATGCTGCACCCCAAAAGAAGGGTTTAGTATCCCCATAGTCACAGGCGGAGGGGGAGAACTACAGTCTGTCCACCGAACCCACCCACAGACACCCTAGCACAGGGGACTGTATTTCAGTAGGTCACAGGGGGGTGGAGCTTAGGAGAGCGGGAGACGTGAGTGACAGTTGAGACACAAGTCAGTCAGATGGTGACAGAGAGAGAACGGATGAACGCAGGGGACCCTGCTGTCCTAAAGAGAGGGCAACTTTAAAGAGCAGACGTGACCCAGACAAGAAGGGGACACTCCAGGTCTGGTAGGAGCCGTCTGGAGTGCCCAGGTCATGCCCGTGAAACTGGAGCCGAGGCGGTTTGATTTGGTTTACCCCAAACTGCAGACCAGCACGTTGTGGGCCTTGACAAGGGAGCCACAACACCCACCAAGGAGCCTAACCTCAGTCCCATAGCTAGGTCCAAGATGCCAAGAGATAACAGAAACTTAAGGCAACAGACCTGGGACTGGTGACCAGACTACAGCGTGGGAGGGCAGAGAGCCATTGTGCATAGAGACCAAGAAGGAGAATTGAGGGACACCTCTGACGGACTCTGTGGTGAATCCTGAAACTTGTGGCTATAATCCCCGGTGAGCCAGACTGTACCGTGTACCTTATCCATCTGGTACCAGTAGAGGAACTGTTTGAGCTGATTTGGTGTGTGGCTTCATTTACCCGTCGTCCGAAAGGTCTCTGCAGAACCACTGAGATTGGGGACTACAACTCCCCTCATCCACCCTGCCGCACTGAGGAAAAGATCCGCCTGTGGGGAGCTGTACTACCTCTGCTGCACCACACCATCACCTCAGCGCCCAGCTGCAGTGCTGGTAACCGCTTACCAGACACCACAGGTGGCGTCACGTGTAATTCCCCAATCACCCTTCCCATTAGCCAGTGAGTGCCCAGGGCACGGAACCAGGACCCAACCAGCCGTGATCCCCCACCGAAACCACCGCCCCGGAATCCGAGTAACCCATTCCCTACCGGCCCGACTCACATGATATGGCACAATATGAGTACTCTAGAATGGTGCTCATCATTTGTAAAATTGTATCTATTCACATATCTACTATAGAGGCCATGGGTGGCATGGTGGCTCAGTGGTCAGCACTGCATACTTGCAGCACTGAGGTTCTGGGTTCAATTCTCACCAAGGACAGCATCTGCAAGGAATTTGTATGTTCTCCCTGTGTTTGCATAGGTTTCCTCCCACATTTCAAAGACATACTGATAGGATATTTAGATTGTGAGCCCCAAGAGCAGGGGCGGACTGGCCCAGGTGGCAGGGGGGCAAGTGCCCCCCCAGGCTGGCGGAAATGTCCCCATTTAGGGCCGCCCCCATAGTAAAACGGGCCTGGCGGCTCTGATTTGCAGCCGCGGCTGCTTGTATCACAGCAGATACCACTGGACGCGACAACCAGGATTGGTTTCCTTTATTTCCCACTTATAATAGAGATAATGGTATTTGGTGATAAAGTTGTTCCTCACTTAGGGATAGTGGAGGGAATTCAACAGCACGCGAGAGATAATTTTACCCCTAGAAAGGCAGTGCGCTCGATAGTTACAGAGTGTTTCATGAAAGAACAACCTTGCTGATTACAGATTGGCAACAGGTCGACAATGACAGCAGAGTCTCTTCATATCAATGTCCAGAAGAAACTCTTGTTTGGTTACTCACTCCTCTATCACTTATCAGTCCTTCACACTCAGGAACCAGTCTCCAACCTTCTCTGATTCCCTTCACACTCAGAAACCAGTCTGCAACCTTCTCTGATACCCTTCACACTCAGGTACCAGTCTCCAACCTTCTCTGATCCCTTCACACTCAAGGACCAGTCTCCAACCTTCTCTGATCCCCTTCACACTCAGGTACCAGTCTCCAACCTTCTCTGATCCCTTCACACTCAAGGACCAGTCTCCAACCTTCTCTGATCCCCTTCACACTCAGGAACCAGTCTGCAACCTTCTCTGATACCCTTCACACTCAGGTACCAGTCTCCAACCTTCTCTGATCCCCTTGACACTCGGGGACCAGTCTCCAACCTTTTTAGATTACCTTCACACTTAGGGAGCAGTCTACAGTTTTCTCCAATTCCCTTCACCCTTGGGGACCAGTCTCCAACCTTAACTGATTCTCTTTACACTCAGGGACCAGTCTCCAGCCTTCTCTGATTCTCTTCACACTCAGGGACCAGTCTCCAGCGTTCTGATTCTCTTCACACTCAGGGACCAGTCTCCAGCCTTCTCTAATTCCCTTCACACTCAGGTACCAGTCTCCAACCTTCTCTGATACCCTTCACACTCAGGGACCAGTCTCCAGCCTTCTCTGATTCCCTTCACACTCAGGGACCAGTCTCCAGCCTTCTCTGATTCTCTTCACACTCAGGGACCAGTCTCCAGCCTTCTCTGATTCCCTTCACACTCAGGGACCAGTCTACAACCTTCTCTGATTCCCTTCACACTCAGGGACCACTCTCCAGCCTTCTCTGATTCTCTTCACACTCAGGGACCAGTCTCCAGCCTTCTCTGATACCCTTCACACTCAGGGACCAGTCTCCAGCCTTCTTTGATTCCCTTCACACTCAGGGACCAGTCTCCAGCCTTCTCTGATTCTCTTCACACTCAGGGACCAGTCTCCAGCCTTCTCTGATCCCTTCACACTCAAGGACCAGTCTCCAACCTTCTCTGATCCCCTTCACACTCAGGTACCAGTCTCCAACCTTCTCTGATCCCTTCACACTCAAGGACCAGTCTCCAACCTTCTCTGATCCCCTTCACACTCAGGAACCAGTCTGCAACCTTCTCTGATACCCTTCACACTCAGGTACCAGTCTCCAACCTTCTCTGATCCCCTTGACACTCGGGGACCAGTCTCCAACCTTTTTAGATTACCTTCACACTCAGGGACCAGTCTCCAGCCTTCTCTGATTCCCTTCACACTCAGGGACCAGTCTCCAGCCTTCTCTGATTCTCTTCACACTCAGGGACCAGTCTCCAGCCTTCTCTGATTCCCTTCACACTCAGGGACCAGTCTACAACCTTCTCTGATTCCCTTCACACTCAGGGACCACTCTCCAGCCTTCTCTGATTCTCTTCACACTCAGGGACCAGTCTCCAGCCTTCTCTGATACCCTTCACACTCAGGGACCAGTCTCCAGCCTTCTCTGATTCTCTTCACACTCAGGGACCAGTCTCCAGCCTTCTCTGATTCCCTTCACACTCAGGGACCAGTCTCCAACCTTCTCTGATTCCCTTCACACTCAGGGACCAGTCTCCAGCCTTCTCTGATTCTCTTCACACTCAGGGACCAGTCTCCAGCCTTCTCTGATTCTCTTCACACTCAGGGACCAGTCTCCAGCCTTCTCTGATTCCCTTCATACTCAGGGACCAGTCTCCAACCTTCTTTGATTCCCTTCACACTCAGGGACCAGTCTCCAGCCTTCTCTGATTCTCTTCACACTCAGGGACCAGTCTCCAGCCTTCTCTGATTCTCTTCACACTCAGGGACCAGTCTCCAGCCTTCTCTGATTCCCTTCATACTCAGGGACCAGTCTCCAACCTTCTTTGATTCCCTTCACACTCAGGGACCAGTCTCCAGCCTTCTCTGATTCTCTTCACACTCAGGGACCAGTCTCCAGCCTTCTCTGATTCTCTTCACACTCAGGGACCAGTCTCCAGCCTTCTCTGATTCCCTTCATACTCAGGGACCAGTCTCCAACCTTCTTTGATTCCCTTCACACTCAGGGACCAGTCTCCAGCCTTCTCTGATTCTCTTCACACTCAGGGACCAGTCTCCAGCCTTCTCTGATTCTCTTCACATTCAGGGACCAGTCTCCAGCCTTCTCTGATTCCCTTCACACTCAGGGACCAGTCTCCAACCTTCTCTGATCCCCCTCCACACTCAGGGACCAGTCTCCAACCTTCTTTAATTCCCTTCACACTCGGGCATCAGTCTCCAACCTTCTCTGGTTCCCTTCACATTCAGGGACCAGTCAACAACCTTCTTTGATTCCCTTCACACTCAGGCATCATACCTCTGGATTAAATGCAGCATATACATCCCAGTACTGTGGTGTATTTTCACCACTATAGACAGATCATCTCTCTGTCCAAGAATGCATCCCTCCCTTATAGGAAATAATCTACATGCTCCTGAGGGGACAATCCTAGCATCTTTCAGTAATGGTGGTATTCTTATCCAGGTGGGCTGGCCCCCTCCTCCTGGGACAAACTACACTGATGGGAAGCTTAGTGTTGAGCTCTTGACATGCTCCTCTGTAGCCCTCTCCATAGTCTTGATGCAGAACACATTAATGGCAAGGGCTACTCACCCCACTTGCTAACCAAGATCCCTTTCTAAAGGTCCTCACAGCTTCCCGGTTTGTCTATTTCATCTTTAGGTGTCTGAACTCTATAGGAAAGGTCGGCAAGTGGGACTCCCCCTACTGTGTCGGGGTGGAAGATGTTGTATGTAGTAGGTACCTGCTGTGGAAACCCAGCTGTGCATTAGAGAGATCTGTGCCTACCTGCATGGGCAGAGCGCCACACAACCAGCAAATTGCCAGTGAAATTGCATGCAATATTGCGTCGTGTAACGGTACCCTTAGAGAAAAGAAAGACCACAAACAACAGAAGATTTGGCAATAAGAACTCCTCTCTCTGCCATATGAATCGGCCATTCCTTTTCAAAAGAGATGCTGGGGCCCAGGAGGGCAGACATCAGGCTCCCGAAAATCATGGGCCCTATAGCAGCTGTATGATCTGCCTCCAGTGGAGGTATGTAACGTGGCGTGGACTGGTAGCTGTTGATGAGGTGGTCTTCTGCTGCACCCCAGCATGTGACATGACAGAGGGGGTCTTGGCTGATTGGGTGACTTTTACTGGTTGCATGATGCCAATAATCTCGGCTGTCCGGGACCAGATGTTGGACAGCTCAGTGAGTGAGATCACCAGTTCTTAATAAACGTTGTTTTGACAACTATGCACAGTAGATATCGGGTACACAACTTCTCCCATGTTTCGTCTTGGACACAGGACATCTATAAACACATCTATACTATTTCACACTCTCTTAGTTATTCCTCCATATATCTCACTTGCTTCACCACAACCCAGCTGAGCACCACAGTCTAGTCTGTAAAATTAATATCTTTCTTCCACGGATCTGTGTCCTGTCTTCCCTCTTCAGGGAGCTGATTTGCCAATATGCCGAACTTAGCCGTCAGCTTTCTGATACTTATGGAGCTCCTGCCCCAGGCACTCACGTAATCTCACACTTCAATTCCATCCTGGTCCATTACCATAAGAGTGATAAACTCAGAGCCGTACTGCTGGGCGTCCTTTCCCAAGGCAGGTATCAAACAGACCACACTCTCTCTCTTCAGGATCATACTATCCACAGCCTTGGTCTCTTCCTCTAGGGACACCCATGTCAAACGGTTTTGCATTCTAGCCAGACCTTAGGTCAACCTCTGTCACACGCTGGGCCCTATCTGGCTCACTACTGGAAAACATCAGTGTTCCCCTTCCACTCTGGGCTGGTCCAAAACATTAATTAACTCTATCTTGCCCTACTAGCTGGAACAATGTATCCTTAACAACACTAACAAATGTCACAATTCACATTGTACATTGCCAACACTAATCACATTATACATCACAACAATAACACTGGTGTCTTCAAGGGGGAATATTCCCAATATGTCCATCTCCTCACCGGTATGCCAATGCTCCTTATCACTTTAGCTCCTTAAGAAGTGTTGTGTTCTGTATGATGGGTCATCTTCTCTGGAAATGTTGGGGGTGACATTACATACAGCTTGGGGGACCCATCATTCCACTATGATGACTTCACTGCTCTTTCCCCTACTATAAAATGTAGAACCCCTTCCCTAAAAGAAGGTAGACTGCCCTCATTTATGACCCAGGGGGGCTCTGGAGACCTGAGTTAGCTTTGGAAAACTCACTACATTTCTTTCTACCATTTACACCCGTAAAGCTTTGTAGGAAATTTCAGCCATTATATATTTTCAATCAGAAATATTATTTCACAGCCGAAATAACTATCAGGCTCCGATATGAGGCCGCTTAATCACAGGCCCCCCCCCCACTCCGCTCACATGATGGCGGCACACACAGAGGCACAATACAGAGTAATATGGAGCCACATTCCAGACAAATCAAGTCCAGATGTGTCTCCTGCCGGGACCCTCCCAGTAATGCTCTGCGATTACTGACTGGGGAGGGGGGGGTGGCGGAGTATTTCGGGTCACTAATCTGTGCATTTAGTAGAGTATATTCAGGATTGCTGTACAAGGTGCTATCATGATGGGTCACAATTTCATGCTCTTAAACACATTGTATTTTGGTGCAAAGTGCACAATTTTGGCAACATTCATTGACTTCTTGTAAACATATCATATCACAGTATTAGAATAATACATGTCTCTCAATGCAAAGCAAGCTAGAAAATTAGGTTAGAAAAAAGTTGTTTTGATTTACCAAAACAGTGCCCCTCTTGTCTATAGGTGGTGTTTGGTATTGCAGCTCGCCTTATTTTTTGGGAAACGCACCATTCCATTTTAAAGCTTCGTCAGGTATTGCAGCATGCATGAAGGTTTATGGCGGTGTATGGGCATGCTTGGCTGAAACTCTAGCGACTGAGATGGAAACTGGGGAATGAACATGTATCAACTGGAATAACCCTTTAGGCCATGTGCACACTAAGCGTTTTTTTTTTATCAGATTTTACAAAAATCCTCATGAAGCCAGCAAAGTCTATGAGGATTCTGAAGTCCTGTGCACATGTTGCTTTTTTCCCACTGCAGAAAAGGTGCAAAATTTGCTGCAGGAAAGTCTGCAGAACGTCAATAATTGCAGCAGATTGTTCAGCGTTTTTCAGCGCTCCCAGCTATTGACTTCATTATGAAAAATGCACGGCACAAATCTGCACTAATCTGCACAGCGTTTTTGGTGCATTTTTCTGCAACAAGATGCTGAAATTTCTGCTACAAAATACTCAACATGCGCAAATATTATACACTTAGGCTATGTTCACACAGGGCATTTTTTTTTTTTTCTGCAGCAAATCCTTATCCATGAAGATTTAATGGCCACTTTACACACACCAACTTATCTGTCCAACTTCTGAACAACTTACTGGTTGCAGTGAAATCATGGACACATTGTTCCATTTGTACACAGCCACAAAATGGAGCAATGTGTTCATGATTTCACTGCAACCAGTAAGTTGTTCAGAAGTTGGACAGATAAGTTGGTGTGTGTAAAGTGGCCCTAAATATCTCACTTTTCCAGAATCTCAAAAGCAGGGCCGACTCCAGGTTTTTGTGGGTCCAGGCGAAACAGTCTCAGTGGGCCCCTTTAATACATAACATGCAGGCAAGCATATCACATGGAAATTAGCCATGAGGTAGTGTGCACTCTGCTGCTACTAGGCTGTCCCTGGCCGTGAGTGGGCCCCTCTAACTGTCCAGGACCCCTAACTTGCCCGGGTGCATCGGGTGCTGACGCCCTCATCATGGGAATGAAAAATGCTTGTTTTTTTATGCATTTATTTGAATAAAACCAAGGAAAAAACATAACAAAAATGCCATGTGTGAACATAGCCTTAACTGCAGTTATTTTTCTCACATCTATATTAAGCTATTCACATGCGTCGTTCGACATTTTTTCAGAAGGTTTGCTAAAAAAAAAAATTGGGAAAAAGTGGTAAAAAATGATTAAAGCAACAGTTCTATTACTTTATATAGAAAAACATACATTAGGGTACCTTTACAACGCCGCTACCGAGAGGTAGAAACCGGCAGGTGTCGGAGACAATTGAACCTTTTACCTTCAAAACACCCGAAGTGGCGGCGTGTAATTCAGGTTGTACCTTCCTGTCTCTTTGGATACCTGTCTTTCAGCCGTGCTGAAAAACAACAGGTATAACCCCTATGGTGCGGCGTGTAATCGGGGCACAGGCAAGGTATTTGCGTTACCTGGGGCATGCTAGAGCGTCATGTATACCACGCCCCATCAGCTATCATTGGAGGGGACTACTGTGTACCCATTGGCTGTCCCTGCACAGGGCAGGCATATTAACGAGCTGACCAGTCACTACACATTTGCAATAGCATCATGTATTAGGCAGCCTCCCTGCGCTGGCTGGCCAATCATGATGTTATTGCATTGTCCAATCACCGTACGAGCATCCGTAATACACTACTCTGTCACGCCTATGTAGTTACGGCGCAGAATATGTACGCCCATATTCCCTTGTTGTAGCGGCGTGTAAATCAGGGAAGGTGCTCCCCAGAAGTAAGGTACGTGGCTTCCCAGAAGTTGCCACAGAAACTGCAGGAAACATTAGGTGGACTACCGACGCCGTTCACACGCCGCAATCACCAATGGAATGTGGGCGTACCTGTGCAGCGGCACAAACACATAGGCGTGCCAAACTTCACCACACCGCGCCCAAAACTCAATCATTGGACAACGCAATAGCGTCCTGATTGGTCAGGGTGCGCAGGAAGGCTGGCTAATACATGACGCCATTGCAATTGTGTAGTGTGAATGGACAGCTCTTCAAATATGTCGCCCTGTGAAGGGACAGCCAATGGTAACACAGTAGCCCCCACCAATCATCGCTGGGGGGGCGGTATCCAGCACGCTGTGGCACGCCTCGGGAAATCAGTAGGCGACGCTGATTCCATCCCTATCGCCCGACAGACGCCAAAACCAGGGAAATTCCCCTTCAGGGTTGCTCTGGTTTTTGAACAATGCTCTGAAATCGCAACCAGGAGCAGCTTTCAAAATCACCACCGAGGTTCCACAATTACACGCCGCAATTTCGTAGCAATTTCATGGCAACGGTGACGGAACTCCGGATTGCCTCTCAGTTTTCTACACCGTAGTTGCGGCGTGTAAAGGTACCTTAAGATGTATATTCCTGTTTCCACAAAGCCTTTCATATCTGTACCTGTTTGTTGCTAATTAAACCTCTGTTCTGTTGTACACACGCTTTCAGTGAATCATGAATGATCCGCTGCCAACAGCTTATGGGCCCAATGTGACACAGAACCCCAGAAGTGACAAAGAGCACAGAGTCACGCAGAAGATTAATACAGCAACAGAAGCAAAAGCAGCACAGAGCAACAGAGAAGATATCCACAAGCAGAGATTACTGCAAGTTCTCAGTGCAAAGTCTCACCAATCAGATTTATCAGTCCTGGAAATTCAAGGTGAAGATGCTGCTCATAAGAGAAGGTACGTGGTAATAAACGCAGGAACAAGTGCCTCATCCATTACCAGATGACTGGGTAGAGAAGGATCAGAAAGCACAAAGCACTATCTCCCTCAGTGTAGATGATCAGATTGTGCATATATGCAAGTGTGCAACTGCAAAAGAGTTGTGGGATGAGTTACAGAAAGTGCATGAAAGATCAAATCTTAGCAATAAGCTTTATCTCGTGAGAAAGCTGTACCAGTCTAAGCTAAGTGATGGCCAGAATATGCAGGACTATATAAGAAACACTCTAGAGATTGTGCAGCATCTCAGGGGTATTGGAGAAGAAATTAAAGACTTTAATGTTGCTGCACTACTATTAAGTGGTCTTCCAGAAAGTTATAACACACTTGTCACTGCATTAGATGCACGGCCAGATGATGAGCTCACACTAGAATATGTCAAAGGCAAGTTTGTAGATGAATTCAAGCGAAAGATGCAGAATGTAAGCAGCATTAATGAATCTCTAGCTGAAGGCACACTGGCATGAGACTCACACAAGTGCAATATGAGAAAAATTCACAGTGCACTCGGACCAGTGTTGCCCTATCAGGCAGGGCACACTGGTGCGCAACCCCCGCACTAAACTCGCATTGCGAGTCAGAAGCGAGTGCAGTCGCAGAATGCTGCGACTGCACGCGATTCTAACATGCGTGCAGGCAATGCAAGTCTATGGGTGCGAGAAAATCTCGTACCCAGGCAGCACACAGTGCGAGTACATAGCACCATGCTGGTAAAAATTTGAATGGATTGAGCTGACACATTCACAAGCCGCAGGACTTAACTCCCTGCTTACCGATCACAGCAGCGCCGGTAAAAGCAGGGAGTTAACTGTGCTGTGACCGTTGATGCTCACATGCTGCTGCCGCAGTAGCTTGCAGTTTGCCTGCTTTCATCAGGATAGACTTAAAATTACTGCGAATCCACACGTGTTATTTTCTTTATAATTATTTATTTAACACCGTATCACGCCAGATTGGTTGCCATACACTAATGTGTATGGCAACCAGAGGAAACACTGTACAGATTGAGGAAATCCAGTCTGATTACAACAGCCAATCACAGAGGCTCCCATACAGTGTGAGCTCCTGTGATTGGCTGTTTGTTTGACAGTGCAGTAAATATGTAATGCGCTTAATAGGGACCCCAGAAGTAACAGCGGGAGACTATTAAGCCTGATCTAGCTATTCTATCTGCTATTTTCTCACGTTATACAGCATGAGAAAGACCATGTTAAAAATGCATTGCACACGGACCACACTCGCACCACAGTCACACCACATGTCACGGGTGGCACGGATGACAGGGTAGAGGCCACGCGCAGACGGTCCCAGCGTTTGGCCAATCAGCCATAATGTTTGAGGACGGTCCGTCTTTCAGGGGCATTTACCTTCTGTGTAGATAGAGAGAAGGTATGATAAGATCTCCCTATCATGGGGAGACGGCTGGGAAGGTCTTGTGCTCGGTCTGGTTTCTACACCAGTATTCTGGGTCACTAGGACCCAGCAGGTTCTTCCCACCTTTATAAGGAGTTTCATTGCCCTCCCTCGGTGCAGGTGATATTTCCTTGGACACTCATTATCCTTGCTCCAGCAGAAGCTGAGGTTGTGGAGGTTGCTGTGCTCTGCTGCAAGATAAGTGTTTTCTTTCCCCATTGTCTGTTTTTCCTTGTGTTTGTCTTTAGTTGTTAGTGGAGGGGTCTAGTGAACCTCTCCATCTGATCCTTAGATAAGGTAGTGCTAGGATCAGAGAGGGACGAGGTTCGTGGTCGGCGACAGTTGAGGAAACTGTATAGGGACGTCAGGGCAGACAGGGTCAGCCCCAGGAAGACTAGGGGTCACCCTCTCCCTCTTGTGCCCATAGCTTTAGGGACTCCTTATTCCCCCCCCCCGTCGTTGTCCTACGCTGAGTGTCTCTCCCGCTCCCAGCGTGACACCACATTTATCGCTCTGGCACCACACTCGAACCACACCCGGACCTTTGACACGCACAGCACTCGCATCACTGTTGTGCATCAAAAATGCTCCGTTTTTGATGCATGACAGTGTGCCTTCAGCCTAAATCAGAAAAAGTATTGAATACACAGGACTTTCCTAAATAAAAGAGCAATCTAATGGGGCCCTCACACGCAACGATTTTTTAAACAATATCGTTCATACGTCACATTTTTTGCGTCATCTAAACAACCTCTATTAGCCGTCGTTATGTGTAACACAACGACATTTCAAGCGATCAGTCGTCTGATCGTTGATCACAGATATGAGAACCGGACCTCAAATCAGGCGACAATCAGACGAAGGATCTTGTGACACCTTGTGAACGATATAGTTTGAGCAATGAGCGATTCTGAACAAATTTTGGTAGGCGTGGTTGGTGCTCGCTTGAGCTGCGCCTACCCTTCAGCGATTGGTGTATGTGGTCTCACAAATCCTGCCCCACTCTGTTGACATATGCACGGTCCCGTGCATGGTAGCCTCCCCAAAAACATGTCGCCACATCTGCACATTTGCACCATACCCGCTCTAGTGTGGCGTATCACTAATACATTTCTTCAACATCGGATACATACACAGGTCCACAATATAGTGCAAAATTAAATACACGGATCACAAATGGGCATGCTCAAAATGGCATCAATGAGAAGTGAAGGGGCGTCGTTTTTAACAATCCGCCAAGCCTACCTTGCAGAAAGTGTAAAGTACTCCGCCCACATTGTGTCGTGCGTTGTTACAATCGATGCTCGTGTGACAGCGGACACACGACTGCAAAGATCGGTCGCTGATGACTGCACACGATCCCGGGATCAAGGCATCGTTGACACGTCATTTGAAACATCTGTGTGTGTGACATTATTATTATTATTATTATTTATTTATATAGCGCCATTGGTTCCATGGGGCTTTACATAAGGAGTGGGGGTAACAAGGACAGGTACAGTACATATGAGCAGTCAATGCTTGCTGATACACCACGGGAGAGGATCCTGTCCACGAGGGCTCACAGTCTACAGGGGTGGGGGAGGACACGATAGGGGGGGGACATGTCGCCAACGATGTATCAACATCGCTCAAACGATGAGTGGAAAAAAAGATCGTTCAAGAGTTCGTTTAAAAAATCATTGCGTGTGACGGCCCCATTAGGTAAACTCGGAAATGTTTTGTCTGTAAAAAGCCCGGCCACCTTAAAGTGAAGTTCAGAATTTGGAAAGCAAGAATGAGTCAGTTTAAAAAGCAGAACAGTGATCAAAAGGTGAAATCAGCTGTAAGAGAAAAATCTGCATGTGTTGAAGTTGCATTCAATATCAGTACAGGCTCATCTGCAAAGCATATATGGTGTATAGACTCTGGTGCCAGTAGCCATATGACAAATGATTTCTTCACTAACCTTGATGAAAGCAAGTCAGAAAAGGTCATCTTTGCTAATGGTCAATATATGACTTCAGAAGGAGTAGAAGACGGCTACCTCCACTGTCCAGTTTCCTCAGCACAAAGCAGAAAGATCCCTGTAAAGGATGTTCTCTATGTTCCCAGTCTTGAAAGCAATCTTCTGTCTGTAAAGAAGCTTACGCAAAAGGGGAATGTAGTTACTTTTAAAGACAACAGCTGCATTATATCAAAGGAGGGTCAAACTCTTGCAGAAAGAAATATCCAAAATGAACTTTATCAGCTAAAATGCAAAGAAAGAGTGTACAGTGCTAGACAAGATCTGCATAAGAATTGTATCCATGTGTGGCACAGACGTCTTGGGCACAGAGACCCAGAAGCAGTAAGGAGGCTAGGTCAACTAGCAAATGGTGTTGAAATAAAGCAATGTAGTCAATTGATGAAGTGAACTAGCTGTCTTAAAGGGAAAATGTCCAGAAAATCCTTTCCTAAAGTAAGCAGCACTAGATCTGTACAGCCACTGGATTTGATACACACAGATGTTTGCGGTCCAATGAATGTTCAAACTCCAAGCAAGAAGAGATATTACCATACATTTATTGATGACTAATCCAGATATACAGGCGCCTACCTGCTTCACAGTAAGGATGAAGTTCCACAGAAACTTGTAGAATATCTTGTAGACAGTATTCAACAAATTTGGAAGAATGCCAAAAGCCCTGCGTGCAGATGATGGGACTGAGTATACAAGTGGTAAGGTGCAAACCATTTTGAAAAAGAATGGAATCATGTTCCAGAGTACCATTCCATACAACCCAGAACAGAATGGCATTGCAGAGAGAAAGAACTGTGCTCTCTGTGAAAGTGGAAGAAATATGTTGTTTGATGCGAATCTACTTACTACGTATTGGGGAGAAGCCATCATGACAGCTTGCTATCTTCAAAACAGACTGCCAGGTAGAGCCACAAATAAAACTCCATATGAGCTATGGAACTGCGAGAAGCCTAACCTGAAGCACATCAGGATATTTGGAAGCAAAACGTTTGTGTATGTCCCCAAAGAAAAACGTTCCAAGTGGGAATCACATGCATAGCAAGGAATGCTCTGTGGGCTAAAGTGAACCTCAGAATGCTGCACCCAGATACCAGATACCAACACAGCAACAATCAGCAGAGATGTAGTGATTGATGAGAACTCTGTTTCGCTCAAATTTCATGAAGTTACGGCACTCATTCAATCTCAGTCACCAAACCCAGACACTGAAAAAGAAAACACTGAAGTCTAGATAAGCTCTGAAGCCAGCAAGGAAGAAAGAGAAGACCAAAGTCAACCTCCAGTCCAGGAGATCACAAAGACCAAACAAAGGTATCCAAGCTAGACGCCTTTCTTATAGGGTCAGAACACTTCCTGAATCAGAGCCACAGTCATGGCAAGGAAAAAGAGCCCTCAGAAGCCAAAGACTCATGAAAACTTCAGCAATGAGAGCTACAGCCAAGCAGTGGGGGCATTTCTTTATATAAGGACAACCAAGGATGTATTGGACTTGCCAGCAGTGATAAGATCAGTGCAAGGACTAAGCACATCAACGTTAAGCATCACCTCTTACGTGACTTAGTGGAACGTGATGTACTAAAGTTTGTGTATTGTGAATCTGACAAGATGTTAGCAGATGGTATGATAAAACCATTGCCAAGAGCCAAGTTTGAGGACTTCAGAACCTTATTGTGACTAACAGTATAAATAGTTGTTGAGTGGTGGTGTTGGAATATGTTAAATGCAACAACTCCAATCCTGTATGCGTAAGTGTTGTATTGCTAGGTGTGTGCATTGTCAGTAAAGTTAATTAAAAAAAAAAAAAGGGAACACTCCCAGAGGCTCACACACAGGAAATACCATGTGACTGTAACCAGTTTCCTGTGTCAAGAAGCAGCTTGCTGATGCTGCAAAGGGACATTTAAGATGTATATTCCTGTTTCCACAAAGCCCTTCATATCTGTACCTGTTTGTTGCTAATTAAAGCTAAGTTCTGTTGTCAACACGCTTTCAGTGTATCCTGAATGATCCGCTGCCAACAGTGAAACACATATATTATAGAGTCATTACACACAGAGTGATCTATTTCATGTGTTTATTTCTGTTAATTTTGATGATCATGGCTTACAACCAATGAAAAACCAAAGGTCATTATCTCAGAAAATTAAAGTAGGGAGCATGAAGGGTCTGAGAGATAAAATATGACATATCAGAGGCTTCACCTTGTGTGGCTGTGACAGTCACAACTACTATAAAAGTAGATCACGGCTGCTGCAGTCCCCAGCATGGTGCATATAGAGTAGGGAGGATGAAGAGTTAAACATCGAGCTGCCGTATTCCACCAGACATCAAAGGGTGAATATAATATAAATTTATTGGTCAACGCGTTTCAGGGCTCCCAGATACATGGCAATATGGTATTGATTAGTCCTGAGGAAGGAGCCAGGGAGCCCTAAAATGTGTTGACTAAAAAATTTATATTATATTCACCCTTTGATGTCTGGTGGAATACGGCAGCTCGATGTTTAACTCTTCATCCTCCTACTCTATATGCACCACGCTGGGGACTGCAGCAGCCGTGATCTACTTTTATAGTGGTTGTGACTCTCACAACCACACAAAGTGAAGCCTCTGAAACCTATTTATGTCATATTTTATCTCTCAGACCCTTCATTCTCCCTACTTTAATTTTCTGAGTTAATGACCTTTGGGTTTTCATTGGCTGTGAGCCATAATCATCAATATTAACAGAGATAAACACATTAAATAGATCCCTCTGTGTGTAATGACTCTATATAATATATGCGTTTCACTTTATGTATTGAGTTACTGAATGAAATAAATTAACTCTTTGATGATATTCTAATTCATTGAGATGCACCTGTATATATGAATATAATTATAATTAGAGAAGAGCTTTATCGCTGATAAACATATATATTACAATCGTTCATCTTCTCATTTGTAAACAGATCCGAATCGCAGTTTCCTAATTATAAGTGGTTAGACTCGGCTCAGCTAATTAGTAAATGGAAGCAATTGTTATAATGTTGCACGGAGAAGGATAATTAGATTTCTTATTGATGTGGCAGAATCACTTCTACCGCAAATCAATGTAAAAAGCCGAGATGATTATTTTGTCACTCGATCCACTTTCCTAGAGGACCTTACACCAAATTTTTGATGGACGCATAATTTAATAGTGGCTGGAGAGCGGAATAAAGTTTTTGAGTTTGTTCAATTTTGCCTCTCCCCGTGGAGATATTAACAAAGTATTTGACACCTAATGAGTTACCTTTAGAGGGTCCAAGTGGATGTTATAAGATACTTTTCACTGGGGGCGTGTACTTCTGCCTCCTGTATGACACTGACCAATCATAAGCAGGAAGCAACATAGAAGTGCAGAAGGATCTGTGATGATGTCATCAGGGTCACATGACCCGAGTCCACAGGTCCTCCAAGTCAGAGTGTGCAACCTAAAAAAGCCCTAAATAGATTCGCACACATACTGTATATACAACGGGTGAAATAAGTATTGACCACATTACCAATTTTCTAAGTAAATATATTTGTAAAGCTTCTATTGATATGAACGCCTCGTCAGATGTCAGTAACAACTCATCCACTCCACACAGGCAAAAAAAAAAATAACTGTAGATGCCGATAAATTAAGTTGTGTGCAATAATGAGAAATGACACAGGGAAAAAGTATTGAACACCTGAAGAAAGAGATGCTAAAAAGCCATAGAAAGTTGTGACAACAGGAGAAATCAATTAGTAAGTAGAAAGCAATCCTGTCACTTAGTGAAAAGTAATATCAGCTGGTTCAACTGATGGCTATGAAAAGGAGTCTCATTACCAAGGTGCCACACAAGAAACATCTCATGATGGGTAAAACAAGTGAGCTCTCTCAAGACCTGCACAACATACTGATGGCATTGGTTACTGAAGGTTCCGTGTTGGGGTCATAATCCAGAAGTGGAAAGAACATTATTTCACCATAAACCAGCCACGATGCTCCTCAAGATTTCAGACAGAGGAGTGAAAAGAATTATCAGAAAAGTTGTCCAAGAGACAAGGATCACCTGTGGAGAACTACAAAAAGACCTGGAATCAACAGATGGCTGGGAGAGTGAAAGGTCCTTTTCCCATCATAGATGTCCATCGGCCGGTCCCGGTGCAGCCGTTGGTTAAGGTGAGTATCCAATTTTTTTATTTTGGAACCACTTTTCTTCTCTTTTACAGGACTTTTGCAGTGTATCTATTAATACACTGCAAAAGTACTCTGTACTTGCTACTCCCGAGTAATCCTAATTTACTCGGCGAGTAGCGAGTACCCGAATACCTCTACTATTCGGCGAGTAGCCGAATAGTAGCAAGTAGACTCGCTCATCCCTATTGGTGATGTGTTCAATAATTACTTCATCTGCTGTATATGACACAAGCACAGCTATTAACTAAACGAACGACATATGTTAGTAAATACATTTTTTTAACCTGATAAGGAGGCAATGCGTAATTTAAAAATACAAGTCAGGTGACTGTATAACGTATTCTCCAGGTAAGATAAGATAAGATAAGAAAATATAAAAAAAAAAAGGATAAGGTAATTCTGACATTGATAATCATAGTAAGTACATCAGCCTCATCAGGTCTAACAGCTCTAGTAATGTGCAGGTCATATAGTTAAATCTGGTGACAGATCTGCTTTAAATATGGGTAACAGATGGAATACTGTCATCACCCAGACTTTCACAGCCCCATATCGCACACCAGCTTCCTTCATCCTATCGCTTTGTATGTGTAAGTGTCACTTGGATTAGGCAATGGTGAACAGGAACACCCCCGAGGAGTCCAGTGACCAGACTATTGAGTGTAAGTTCCCACAATGCACTGCTCTGGATGCCGCTTTAGAGGTGAATGGAGGAGAAATCACCTTCAGACCTGAACTCAGCGATGCCGAGAATTTACAACATTTTATGCAGATTTTATCTGTGGAAAGTTGTAAATTTCCATTAAAAATGCAGTTTTCCTTTAATTATAGTCAGCGGCCCGATGCTGCCAGATCCCCGTGTGAGATCACAAGTGTCAATATTACGTCAGCGCCGTCCTGGTGCCCAAACACCTCGGCTGCTCACAGAACGTGTTACATTAATACCTGGCACCTCATTAATGCCTGACCCTTGTTATTCCTGGGCAGAGCGAGGCGCCCACACATCTCCCATATATGAGGTCGCTGCTCTCAGCACCCAGCACCGCTCCGGGGAGCACAGTCATTGTGTGCAATAGGCTCAGGCACCACCATCATATTTTACAGTGTGAAGTTTAAGAAGTGCAAAAGTGGCAAACACACCTAAGTGCAAAAAGGGACCGAAACGCACTTCTGCCACTAGTGGGCATCCATATAATCCGCTGGCTGGGGCTGGGCAGAGATTGTGCAGCTATCATCTCTATGGGCACTGTAGAGAAGGACATGTGTCATTCATAAGGCTCTGATGCTTGCATTACAGCCTCCATTACATTCTCTATTACAGCTTCCATTACAGCCTCCATTACATCCTCCATTGCAGCCTCCATTATCGCTTCCATTACATCTTTCCTTTACAGCCTCCATTACAACCTCCACTACAGCCTTTATCACAGCTTTCATTAAAGCTTCTGACCCACCCCAGGGCCGTGGGGAACCCAGTCCCGGACGGCCTGTGCCCTGGTGGTCGCTGAAAAAGGGGAAAATAAAAGTAAAAGATAAAAATAAAAGAGTTTGTGACTCCACCCACGGTGTCCGGTAATGATACCGGCACTGCTGCAGACCTCCGTGGATGATGGATGGGGCAGCTAGATGGTGACGCTCCCCATAGGTGAAGCAGGATCCCCAGGGCAGAGATGGATGATGTATAGGGGATTTCTACACAGGGACGCTGCTCTGCAGGTGGAGATGCTGGTACAGTCTCTGTACAGTCATGGCCAAAAGTTTTGAGAATGACACCAAAATGATATTTTCCCATGATCTGCTGCCCTCTGGTTTTTATTTGTGTTTGTCTGATGTTTATATCACATACAGAAATATAATTGCAATCATATTATGATACCAAAAGATTATATTGACAGTTAGAATGAGTTAATGCAGCAAGTCAATATTTGCAGTGTTGGCCCTTCTTCTTCAGGACCTCTGCAAGTTCTCCCTGGCTGCTCTCAATCAACTTCTGGACCAAATCCTGACTGATGCCGTCCATCTCTTCCATTCTTCCATTCTTGCATAATCAATGTTTGCATTTTGGCAGAATTTGCTGGTTTTTGTTTGTCCACCCGTCTCTTGATGATTGACCACAAGTTCTCAATGGGATTAAGATCTGGGGAGTTTCCAGGCCATGGACCCAAAATCTCTGTTTTGTTCCCTGAGCCATTTAGTTGTCACCTTTGCTTTATGGCAAGGTGCTCCATCATGCTGGAAAAGGCATTGTTGGGCGCCAAACTGCTCTTGGACGGTTAGGAGAAGTTGCTCTTGGAGGACATTCTGGTACCATTCTTTATTCATGGCTGTGTTTTTAGGCAAGACTGTGAGTGAGCCGATTCCCTTGGGTTTCAGGATGCTTTACAGTTGGCATGAGACAAGACTGGTGGTACGCTCACCTCTTCTCTCCGAATAAGCTGTTTTCCAGATGTCCCAAACAATCGAAAAGGGGATTCATCAGAGAAAATGACTTTACCCCAGTCCTCAGCAGTCACTCCTGTACTTTCCCCAGTCCTCAGCGTCACTCCTGTACCTTTTGCAGAATATCAGTCGTCCCTGATGTTTTTTCTGGAGAGAAGTGGCTTCTTTGCTGCCCTCCTTGGAACCAGGCCTTGCTCAAAAAGTCTCCACCTCACAGTGCGTGCAGAAGCACTCACACCAGCCTGCTGCCATTCCTGAGCAAGCTCGCACTGCTGGTAGTCCCATCCCGCAGCTGAAACAGTTTCTAAGATACGGTCCTGGCACTTGCTGGTCTTTCTTGGGCGCCCTGGAGCCTTTTTGACAACAATGGAAGCTCTCTCCTTGAAGTTCTTGATGATACAATAGATTGTTGACTGAGGTGCAATCTTTCTAGCTGCGATACTCTTCCCTGTTAGGCCATTTTTGTGCAGTGCAATGATGGCTGCACGTGTTTCTTTAGAGATAACCATGGTTAACTGAAGAGAAACAATGATACCAAGCACCAGCCTCCTTTTAAAGTGTCCAGTGGTGTCATTCTTACTTAATCATGACTGATTGATTGCCAGCCCTGTCCTCATCAACACCCACACCTGTGTTAATGGAACAATCACTAAAATGATGTAGCTCCTTTTAAGGCAGGACTGCAATGATGTTGAAATGTGTTTTGGGGGTTAAAGTTCATTTTCTAGGCAAATATTGACTTTGCAAGTAATTGCTGTTAAGTTGATTACTCTTTATGACATTCTGGAGTATATGCAAATTGACATTAGAAAAACTGAAGCAGTAGACTTTGTTGAAATTAATATTTGTATCATTCTCAAAACTTTTGGCCATGACTGTACAGGTCAGGATCAGGGGCTGCAATGATGGACACACACACTGGAGTTGTTTCTTTACCTTTTACTGGTGTTGATGCAAGGTATAATCCAGGGTACAGTCCGGGTGGTCGGGTTGTAGTTCAGGATTTCCACACCCGATGAGTTGTGAGGCCTCCTCTGTACTGCGTGTGTGTTTAAGTTCTGGCGTGACTAAATCTTGGCCCTGACCTCTCCTGTGTTCCTCACTTGTATGGCAGGCAAGATAAACCTTCTGCTGGGCACCGCTAACTCCTCTGCGGTTCCTGGCTCTTTGTAGTTGCTGTGTCACAAGTGCGAAGTCTCCCTGGTTCTCCAGCACTCTCCGCTGGACTATCTGGACCCATTCAGACTTGGACTCTGGCGTACGGGCTGCTTCTGTCTGTGGTGAACCAGTATGGTTCCTCTGCCCCCACTCTCTGTTCCTCGCCTTGCCTCCGACCCTTACTCTAGGGTTCCTTACACTGGCTAGGCTTCCCTCTGGCGCGGGCCCAGTGCAGCTCCATTCACCAGGATGTCTTCACAGTCCTCGATGGAACTGCACTGCCTAACTCCTCCCCCGGGCCTGAATTTATAGGGGATCTTGCCTGAAGTAAGTCGGCAAGTAGAGCTTCCCCTTTAGGTCTTGGGTGGAAGGTGTTGTATGTAAGTTTACCTGATGTGAAAATCCCTCCGTGCACCAGGTGTTCTTGTGGCAACTTACCCGCAGGGTGCCACACTTCCATTACAACCTCCATTATAGCTTCCATTACAACCTCCATTGCAGCCTCCATTGCAGCCTCCATTGCTGTCTCCATTGCAGCCTCCATTGCAGCCTCCATTACAGCCTCCATTACAACCTCCATTGCAGCCTCTATCACAGCCTCCATTACAATCGCCATTGCAGCCTCCATTGAGGTTGTTGTCACTCAACTTATCAATACTCTGTAACAACAAATCTACCCAGTTAATTAGTATTAGTGATGAGCGAGCACTGCCACGCTCGGGTGCTCAGTACTCGAAAAGACCAGTAGGACACCGGACGGGTGCGACTTGTTTACAGAATATAATGGAAGTGAATTAGAAACTCGACTGGTTTCCGGAAGCTCTTCCATTATACTGTGTACTCGGGTCGCGCCCGTCCGTGTGTCAGACTGCTCGTCTCCCGTACCGAGCACCCGATCATGGCAGTGCTCGCTCATCTCTACTCTGTACTTATCATGAAAGATGTACGGCTGCCTTCACACTACGATTTGTGGCTGTCCGTGGGGATCCGTGTTTAGGTCGGATCCCCACGGACAGCCATGAATCCACACAGATCCCTGCAATCGGATGGCAAATAGCCATCTGTATCCGATCCGATGCAGGATCTGTGTGGATCCTGTCCTCCATGCCTGTCCCTGCATCTTCTCTTTCTGTCCCTGTCTCTCCCTGCCTGTCCCTCTTCTTTCTCTGCCCCCCATCTCCTCTATTGTCCCCCCTGTCCCCAGCAGAGACAGACATGGAGTGACAGGGACAGGCAGGGTTATGTACTGAGCACTGCCTCTGGCCATGCTCAGTACATAATCACGGAGCCGACATCGGATCTGATTTAGAATCGGCTCCGATGTCCATAGGCTCCCATTATGCAGCCCTACGGATCATCACAGATCTGTCACTGATCCATGGTGTCTGATTTTAGTCACGGACACCAAAATCACAGCAGGCTGCGATCCGTGACTATATCGGAAGGCTACGGATTGTGCTTAAATCGGATGGCCAAAAGGACACATCCGAGCCCCATAGGGATACATGGGAGCCACAATCGCATCCGAGTGTATCCGATTTGGCACGGATACACTCGGATGCCTTAAAATCGTGATGTGAAGGCAGCCTAACAACCGAGTAGAAAAATATCAACATAGAAAATAAATGTTACAAAATGATAACACATATTTACAAAAATCTGAAGCAGTGAAATAGATAAGGAAGTCTCACACTAATGAAGCGGAAGCCAAGAAATAACATGGATGAGAATGAGAAGAACAGATTCCCCAGGGGCCAATTAGCAGGAGGGCAGTGACCCGCAGCGGAGGGCCCCTCTTACACTCAGGCCTTGTTTACCAATGTATCTCCTGCCCAGTGGAGGGTGACATGTCCTGACTGCCAACTTGCTCCTGTTATTCACCTGCAGTTTATGTCACAGTTCAGACCAGCAGTACAGGTGACCCCTCACTGCCCGCTATTACTCAGCGGAGGGAGGTTATCATCACCGTAAGTGCAGAGAATAATAAACCAGAGATATGTGTTAAGATGCCAGACAGCAAAAGTGACAGGAGAGTCACCGGCCCAGCGTCATGTCAGCACTCAGGGACGGCTTCTGTGTAATAATTCCCCTTCACCATGTCCGTGTTTACGGTATGTTCAGTAGCCATTTTTTTAACAGATACCACACGTACCTATTATAATCTATGGCATAGGCGCACCCAAGGGGGGGACCTACGTGTCTGGACCCCCCTTTGGACGGCCCTGAGAAGTGGTGCAGTACACAAGGAGCTGGGCCCCTATGTCAGGAGACAGGAACAATTACACAGCACCGAAGGGCCCACAAAAGAGGCTGCTTTTAGGGGGGCTTCGCTCCCCCAAACCCCCCCACCGGGGGCTTTGACCCTCGGAACCCCGCTGGGGGGTGACACCCCCCTTTCAGGGCCGGTGTGTGTTTCTTGGACCCCTACCTTGGGAAATTTCTGGGTGCGCCACTGATCTATGGTGATCTTCACATGTGCGTGTGAACCACATCTGTGTCCATGAGAAACACAGGGACATGTCTGTTTTCCCGACAGCACGGATCACATGGACTCATACAAATCAAAGGGTCCATGGAAAACACGTACGGCACACAGATGACACATACACACAGATGGCCATTCGGATGGTCGATATGGACCGTGCCACACGTGTGTCATTAGTGTTCTCCATCAGTGTGTCATCAGGGTGTAATCAGTGTGTCATACATGCGTCAGCTGTGTGTGTGTGTGTCATCCGTGTTTTCAATGTGTCATAAGAGCATCATACATGTGTCATCAATGTGTCATCAGTGCATCATCCATGTGTTGTCCGTGTGTCATCAGTGTGTTGTCCGTGTGTCATCAGTCTATCATTCATGTGTCATCTGAGTGTCATCCTAATGTCTGTGTGTTTGTCATCTGTTTTCAATAAATGTGCCATCTGTGTGTCATCCGTGTGTCATCTGTGTATCATGTGTTTTCAATATACTATCAGTGTGTCATCCAAGTGTCATCAGTGTGTCATACATGTGTCTTCCATTTGTCATCCATGTGTCATCTGTGTGTAATCAGTGTGTCATCCATGTGTCATCCGTGTCATCCACGTGTCATCAGTGTGTCATCCACATGTCATCCGTGTGTCATCCATGTGTCATTCGTGTCATCCGTGTGTCATACACATGACATCCATGTGTCTTCCATGTGTCATCAGTGTATCAATTGTGTGTAATCAGTGTGTCATCCATGTGTCATCCATGTGTCATTCGTGTGTCCTCCATGTGTCATCAGTGTGTCATCCGTGCATAACCCGTGTGTTAACTGTGTGTCTGTCATCTGTGTTTTTCCGGTATGGCTAACTAAATAAATTTTAGGAAGCTTCTCCTATACTTTTTTAAACATATGCAAAACAAGGATAGCACAAGGATGACACGGATGTGCTCCCTCCTCCATCATCATCCCACTGCCTCTACGCTCTGATGTCTCAGCACAGCAAGCACAATGACTTCACTACTGCGCACCTGCTGAGATGTGCAGAGCTGCAGAACACGAGCTACTGCAGAGACTGGAGCAGCGGAGGACCCAGGAGAGGTGAGTATTTTTTTATTTTATTTTTTAAGTCAGTGATTACACTGGTGGTCAATGTACTACTATATGGATGACTATGGCATATGCTTTAAACTATTATACTGTACAGGAGACTATGGTGGTGCATTATACTATATGGGAGACTTGGTGGTGCATTATTCTATGGGTGTGTATCATGCTATAAAGACTACTATGTGGTGCATTAAAAAGTACTAAATGGAGGGCTATGAGGGGTGCATTATACTATATAGAAGACTATAGGGAGTGCATTATACTATATGGATGACTTTGGGGGTGCATTATATTATAAGGAGGCTCATGGGGGTGCATTAAATTATATAGAGGACTAAGGGTGTGCATTATAATATATAGAGGACTATGGGGACTGCATTATAATATGTGGAGGGCTATGGGGTGCATTATACTATTTGGAGACTGTGGTGTGCATTATGCCATATATTATATGGAAGACTATGGGGTGCATTAAATTATATGGAGGAGTGTAAGGTGCTCTATATTATATGAGGACTATGGGGAGTTCCCATTCTTTCATCATTTGTTGTTCACTAAGATTTCTATCCTGTGATTTCCATAATTCCACTTTTCCCTTTTCCCTCTTCGTCCTGCAATTTCAATGTTGAGGAGTAAAAAAAATCAACAGTTTAGAATATTTTACATACACTGGGTAGGTTGCTGGTTAAAAAGTGATCTTAATGACAATCATTTCATGCAATTTTGTGACACCTCAATCTTCCCTACAAAATCAAAGTAACTGCACTGAGTACTCCTACCACTAGGTGAAGCTGCAGAATAATTCTAAAGCTGCCTAAAGACCAGACTTTAGCTTAACAGCACTCCCTGTGGACAGGCAGGGTATTGAAAGTGAAACATAAAATATTATTTCTAGTACATGATATTTTTGCTATCTAAAATGACATCCACATTCACGCAGGGTTAAAAAAAAGGTCTCTTCACAGTTTTTAATTAAGAGAAGCTATTTAGAGCATTTACATGTGTAAAGTTTCCAGTCCTATCTGTGATTCCTGTCTTCTGCTTGTGTTCACCCCGTAGTTGTGCCGCCATATAAAGAGTAATGAGCAGCAAGGACAGCAGAGCGCACATTAATTGTCATCGGTGTAATGATCTGCACCTCTCTCCCCCGGGGCTCCATCTCTCCCCAGCTGAAAGGCCAAACCAGCCTGAGATGACATTAACTATCTGATGAATGACCTCCCGGCACGCGTCTGATCCAGTGATTGATCATGTCCAATTAATTCCTAGGAGAAATCAATGGTCTCTACCTCGCTCATTTACATTAATTACAAATACAAACCTCCAAATGAATTCCCTCTCCATGTGTGCGGGGACGAGGACCGGGCACTAATGAAATCTCACACAATCTTCACCCTCCATTTTTCATTATTATCAATATGTCACATGCTTTTATTGCATGTAGATGTATGTTACCTGGGATGTATGCATATCGGTGGAATCTCCTCAAAGCTAACATGATAATTGTCCTTAAAGGAGAAAAAAATGATGAAATGAATATAATTAATGTCTTATTTCTGTGCTGTGATATGAAGATCCAAATCCTGAGACTGCAGTACTGGAAGAGACTGATAACATCTGACCGTATGATCTCTGTTCGCTGTCAAAATGTCATAAACTTTACCTGAGACAAAATAAAATTAAATGACAACCACATTCTGTATATACAAAAAGTAACAACTGTAAAACATACTATAATACTGCCCCGTATGTACATAAATATAACTACTATAATACTGCCCCATATGTACATGAATATAACTACTATAATACTGCCCCGTATGTACATGAATATAACTACTATAATACTCCCTATGTATAAGAATATAACTACTATAATACTGCCCCTATGTACCAGAATATAGCTACTATAATACTGCTCCTATGTACAAGAATATAACTACTATAATACTGCCCCTGTATACAAGAATATAACTACTATAATACTGCTCCTATGTACAAGAATATAACTACTAAATACTGCCCCTATGTACAAGAATATAACTACTATAATACTGCCCCATATGTACATGAATATAACTACTATAATACTGCCCCGTATGTACATGACTATAACTACTATAATACTGCCCCGTATGTGCATGAATATAACTACTATAATACTGCCCTATGTACAAGAATATAACTACTATAATACTGCCCCGTATGTGCATGAATATAACTACTATAATACTGACCTATGTGCAAAAATATAACTACTATAATACTGCCCCTATGTACAAGAATATAACTACTATAATACTGCCCCCTGTGTACAAGAATATAATTACTATAATACTGCCCATGTACAAGAATATAACTACTATAATACTGCTCCTATGTACAAGAATATAACTATTATAATACTGCCACTATGTACAAGAATATAACTACTATAATACTGCTCCATATGTACAAGAATATAACTACTATAATACTGCCCCTATATACAAGAATATAACTACTATAATAGTGCCCCTATGTACAGGAATATAACTACTATAATACTGCCTCTATGTACAAGAATATAACTACTATAATACTGCTCCTATGTACAAGAATATAACTACTATAATACTGCCCCTATGTACAAGAATATAACTACTATAATACTGCCCTATGTACAAGAATATAACTACTATAATACTGCCCTATGTACAAGAATATAACTACTATAATACTGTCCCTGTGTACAAGAATATAACTACTATAATACTGCCCCTATGTACAAGAATATAACTACTATAATACTGCCTCTATGTACAAGAATATAACTACTATAATACTGCCCTATGTACAAGAATATAACTACTATAATACTGCTCCATATGTACAAGAATATAACTACTATATACTGCCCTTATGTACAAGAATATAACTACTATAATACTGCCCTCTATGTACAAGAATATAACTACTATAATACTGCTTCCTATGTACAAGAATATAACTACTATAATACTGCCCTATATACAAGAATATAACTACTATAATACTGCCCCGTATGTAAATGAATATAACTACTATAATACTGCTCCTATGTACAAGAATATAACTACTATAATACTGCCCCTATGTACAAGAATATAACTACTATAATACTGCCCCTATGTACAAGAATATAACTACTATAATACTGCTCCTATGTACAAGAATATAACTACTATAATACTGCTCCTATGTACAAGAATATAACTACTATATACTGCTCCTATGTACAAGAATATAACTACTATAATACTGCTCCTATGTACAAGAATATAACTACTATAATACTGCTCCCTATGTACAAGAATATAACTACTATAATACTGCCCCTATGTACAAGAATATAACTACTATAATACTGCTCTCTATATACAACAATATAACTACTATAATACTGCTCCTATGTACAAGAATATAACTACTATAATACTGTTCCTATGTACAAGAATATAACTACTATAATACTGCCCCTATGTACAACAATATAACTACTATAATACTGCTCTCTATATACAACAATATAACTACTATAATACTGCTCCTATGTACAAGAATATAACTACTATAATACTGCCCCTATGTACAAGAATATAACTACTATAATACTGCTCTCTATATACAACAATATAACTACTATAATACTGCTCCTATGTACAAGAATATAACTACTATAATACTGTTCCTATGTACAAGAATATAACTACTATATAACTGCTCCTATATACAAGAATATAACTACTATAATACTGCTCCTATGTACAAGAATATAACTACTATAATACTGCTCCTATATACAAGAATATAACTACTATAATACTGCCCCTATGTTCAAGAATATAACTACTATAATACTGCTCCTATATACAAGAATATACCTACTATAATACTGCTCCTATGTACAAGAATATAACTACTATAATACTGCCCCTATGTACAAGAATATAACTACTATAATACTGCTCTCTATATACAACAATATAACTACTATAATACTGCTCCTATGTACAAGAATATAACTACTATAATACTGTTCCTATGTACAAGAATATAACTACTATAATATTGCCCTATGTACAAGAATATAACTACTATAATATTGCCTCCTATGTACAAGAATATAACTACTATAATACTGTTTCTATGTACAAGATTATAACTATGATATTCTCTTTAATATACAATGATGAGTTGCATTTTACTTGTATTACTAAAATGTTTCTTCAATATCCTGACTTACAGTGCACTCAGGGTTTCTATATAATGAGTTGAATTATCCTCTGTAGATTATACATTATAATATAAATTGCACAGTCGCTATAATGTCTATTTCTTTCTCTGCAGCCCGGCAGAGATACATTTTGGCCCTAGTAACATCGAATGTCTGGAAAGCCACATTTTTATGTTTCTGGCTCATTCTTAGGGGGTTTTACAGATGCAATCAGGAGTATTTATTAAATTACCATGTGTCTGGTATCTCGGCTCTGATTACTGCTCTATCACTGAGATAACATGGAGCATATGATACATCAGGCGCTGTGCCATGTTCTTCCGCACCAGTAAATGGGGCATTGTGTCTGAATAAAACGCTGTAAAAAGAAATAAATAAAGGAGACTGTGAGGATCAGCTGTAATCCACGGCATTAATGTCTGTATACTCTTATATTCTGTGATCACGGCATTATGTCTGTATACTTTTATATTCTGTGACCACGGCTGTAATGTCTGTATACTCTTATATTCTGTGATCCCCGGCTGTAATGTCTGTATACTCTTATATTCAGTGATCCCCAACTGTAATGTCTGTATACTCTTATATTCTGTGATCCCTGGCTGTAATGTCTGTATACTCTTATATTCAGTGATCCCCAGCTGTAATGTCTGTATACTCTTATATTCTGTGACCAACGCTGTAATGTCTGTATACTCTTATATTCTGTGATCCCCGCTGTAATGTCTGTATACTCATATTCTGTGTTTCCCCGGCTGTAATGTCTATATACTCTTATATTCTGTGATCCCTGGCTGTAATGTCTGTATACTCTTATATTCTGTGATCCCTGGCTGTAATGTCTGGATACTTTTATATTCTGTGATCCCAGCTGTAATGTCTGTATACTCTTATATTCTGTGATCCCTGGCTGTAATGTCTGTATACTTTTATATTCTGTGATCCCGGCTGTAATGTCCGTATACTCTTATATTCTATGATCCCCGGCTGTAATGTCTGTATACTCTTATATTCTGTGATCCCGGCTGTAATGTCTGGATACTCTTATATTCTGTGATCCCTGGCTGTAATGTCTGGATACTCTGATATTCTGTGATCCCCAGCTGTAATGTCTGGATACTCTTATATTCTGTGATCCCCAGCTGTAATTCTGCATACTCTATATTCTGTGATCCCTGGCTGTAATGTCTGTATACTCTTATATTCTGTGATCCCTGGCTGTAATGTCTGTATACTCTTGTATTCTGTGATCCCCAGCTGTAATTCTGCATACTCTATATTCTGTGATCCCCGCTGTAATGTCTGTATACTCTTCTATTCTGTGATCCCCGCTGTAATGTCTGTATACTCTTCTATTCTGTGATCCCCGGCATGTAATGTCTGGATACTCTGATATCTGTGATCCCCAGCTGTAATGTCTGGATACTTTATATTCTGTGATCCCCAGCTGTAATATCTGCATACTCTATATTCTGTGATCCCTGGCTGTAATGTCTGTATACTCTTATATTCTGTGATCCCTGGCTGTAATGTCTGTATACTCTTGTATTCTGTGATCCCAGCTGTAATGTCTGTATACTCTCTTACTTCCTCCCCTGCCCAGGAGCTGTGGTATATCCCACCTTTTCCTGCATGGTCAGACACATCCATTACACAGGGACACATTTATAAGAATATCTCGGGATAGGAACATTATTTTTAACACATCCAGTTGTGGAACTTATTTCTTTTCTGATATCTATTATAAGTGTCCATTTATTTGTGGCACAAGCCCTTTAAGGATTTGTTCCATGTCACTATGCGTGTATGGGATCTTATCAATGGGGCTTTCATTGTTTTCTCATTGGACAGGTGAACGTTACACTAAAGTCTTTGTGTCCGGTATTTCTAAGCAACGCACGTCACTCCCACAACACAATCCGGAGACCTGCGCCCTCCTCCGGGGACTGAGCACCTGCTGGGTACACACTGCTGAACATAGGAAACCAGTGCGGGGCCTGAACCTGTGAGCAGGTCATCACTAGAGAGGAGCAATGGTGTGTGAGTATCATCTGCATCACTTGTTAAAGTTTAATAATGGGACGACGACCCCAAACTGAATCACATCTGCAGTCATCGCCCCTAGACCTCATGTCTAATAAAAAGATCTCGCCTAGGGTTTCTCTTAGATCATTCTTTCCCGGGATGATATATGATGACAGCAGGTGCAATACCTGAAGCCTTAGTGACTCAGACTAAAGAATGGCTCCATAGCTGGACACCAGCACCACGTCTATTTCTCTTCCATTATTGTGGTTCTTCTCCTTTAAGAGCTTTATCATCCGGTATAATCGACAGTAAACAATCATCTTAGTTAATGATCATATTGATTCTTATGCCCATCTCACAGTCTAGATGCAGCAGAGCTGAGGTTGCGTTTCACTGGGTAGGACGATGAGGTTTGTGCACTATTCTATTGTGAAACGTTCTGTTACTTCTTCCTATTTTCACCATGTTTAAGATCTCTGCTTGCTGTCAGAGGACAGGAACACGCTTTTTAGCATCCAGAAGGGAGAATCCTTCCCTGATGGAATACCTCTCACTACTGGGGATTTGTTACAATTGTGTCCTCTGTAGACACATCCCTGTGAGCTAAACACATCAGATCTTCCCTCTCCTTATGGCTTGATACAATGTATCATTCTGAAATCCAGACTGTTTATTTTTACCCTGACTGAATACAATTGTAACAAACTCTCAGCTGTGAAAAGCATCAGGTCAGGTGTTTTCCTATTTTTTGGCAACTTTGCAAGATCTTTTTATGTTAGAAAGTTTCCTAACTTTTCATCTTACAATTATTAAGTTCTATTCAGAGTTAGGGCTCAGACACATGGGGTATAAATCAGGCGAGAACACCTCACATTACACTCCGATCAATGTTAATAGATGAGTGAGAGCAGATGTTTGTGTTCAGCTTTTTTCTCATCCAGATTCTGGATAAGGAAAAAGTAGCAGCATGCTGCGAGTGGATCCGATAATAGTACGAGACTCGCCAATGCAAATCAAATGGTTGTAAAAAAAAAATCACACAGCACGCTGACTTCACACTGATGGCATACGGATGGCACACTGTCGGCACACGGACAGCACACTGTCAGCACACTGTTCAGCATTTTCAGCTGGAAAAAGTTAGAATAGAGTAGACAGACAGATAGAATAGATAGATGGTAGGAATACCAATATCATCTCACCAATGTCCCCCTGCTGCTTCCAGGGCCGCCCATTAAGCTTCATGCATATTCACTGCACTGACCGGCAGCAGCCACTCATAGATGCTCACTCTCTGTGAGAGCGGCTGAGATTGGCTGCAGCAATCAGACTGTGCTCCCACAATCTGTATGGTGTCTGTGCTTGGTAGTGGTAAATAACGGGAAAAAATATCTGGGGCATCGCTGTATTGTTCATTCTCAGCACAGATAAATCGGACAGCTGCCAGCTGCCACCCTCAGCTGCATAGTTTTAGCTTGGCTGGCAAAAAAAACATGCATGGACCTCGCCCTATTTTTAATTGCCAGCCAAGGCAAGCCTAGACAGCTGGAGGCTGGTATTCTCTGATGGTGAGGCTTACAGTTATTGGGCCCCGCACTATAGAATAGAAGCCTGCAGCTGACCCAGAAATTGGCGCATTCATAAGAAGCACCAATTCCTGGTGCTTTACCCGTCTCTTCCTGGTGCCGGTGACATTGGTGTGATATATCTATCTATCTGTTTATCTGTCTATTCTATTCTAGCTTTTTACAGCATGGGTAAGACCATGTTAAATACACATTGCACATAGATGTCCCACTAATGTCACACGGATGTTAGCTGAAGAAATAAATCGCATTGAATTCGCATGCCACACGGAGGACAATACAGATGTCACTCATCCTACTCTCCTGGATGAGAAATGGTCAGGTTTTTCATACGGTCGTGTGTTTCTACATTTAGAGGGTTGTTCTCATCTATCTTCAGGAGCGTGGCGTTGCTTCCCCAAACTGTATCCTCTCTTATGGTTGGGGTAGTAGGACGTTATTTTTGGTCCAAGTGCAGTCTGAACAAATATCAAATCATGCTGAGACCCATGTTATTTTATGGGGCCGCTCATCAATCACACGTCAGATATTAAATCTCTGTCCACTTTGACCCGATATTCAGATTTCACTCGACAATGCAAATCTTGATTATTGCACAGGTGCGCCTTAGGCTGCCACAATAAAAGGCCACCCTAATATGTGCAGTTTTATCACACGGCACAATGATTCAGATGACTGCAGGAATGTCCACCAAAGCTATCGTCCGTGAATTGAATGTTCATTTCTCTACTGTAAACTGTCTGCACAGGCATAGAGAAATTGGCAGAACATCCAACCAGCCTCACCACCACAGACCACGTGGAACCGCACAGCCCAGGACTTCCACATCCAGCATCTTCAACTCTGAGATCGCTTGACACCGGCCACCTGTACCAAGACCAGGGGTGCATCAAGCCCCTCTGCCGCCTGAGCCGCGGCACCGATTACGGGGGGGGGGGGGTGCTGCTACTGGAGCCCCGCACTGCCGCCCCCTCTGCCGGCCTGAGCAGCGGCACCGGCAGACATTGCCGCCCGCGGCCGTGAGTACCGGGAACCGGGGGGGTGCTATTGACCCGCGGGTAGCGCTGCCGCCCCTTCTGTGCCTCTCTCCCCGGGTCGCCGCTTACCTCCGGTGCGCGGCCGGCGCCATGAAAGGGGGAGGCTGTGTGCGTGAGGCGCCGCCCCCTTCTGCACTGTCGCTCCCCCTGCCGGCTGCCGCCTGAATGACAGGGCTCACCTTGTCCAATGGACGGTGCAGCCCTGACCAAGACCATCTGAGTCCAATCACCCGGACAGCTGCTGCAACAATTGGGGCATAACCAAAGAATTTCTGCACAAACTGTCAGAAAACATCTTAGGACAGGGCTCATCTGCAGCTTATCATCCTCATCGGGGTCTCCACCTGACTGCAGCTCGTCATCCTCATCAGGGTCTCCACCTGACTGCAGCTCGTCATCCTCATCAGGGTCTCCACCTGACTGCAGCTCGTCATCCTCATCAGGGTCTCCACCTTACTGCAGCTCGTCATCCTCATCAGGGTCTCCACCTGACTGCAGCTCGTCATCCTCATCAGGGTCTCCACCTGACTGCAGCTCGTCATCCTCATCAGGGTCTACACCTGACTGCAGCTCGTCATCCTCATCGGGGTCTCCACCTGACTGCAGTTCATCATCCTCATCGGGGTCTCCACCTGACTGCAGCTCGTCATCCTCATCAGGGTCTCCACCTGACTGCAGCTCGTCATCCTCATCAGGGTCTCCACCTTACTGCAGCTCGTCATCCTCATCAGGGTCTCCACCTGACTGCAGCTCGTCATCCTCATCAGGGTCTCCACCTTACTACAGCTCGTCATCCTCATCAGGGTCTCCACCTGAGTGCAGCTCGTCATCCTCATCAGGGTCTCCAACTGACAGCAGCTCGTCATCCTCATCAGGGTCTCCACCTGACTGCAGCTCGTCATCCTCATCAGGGTCTCCACCTGACTGCAGCTCGTCATCCTCATCAGGGTCTCCACCTTACTACAGCTCGTCATCCTCATCAGGGTCTCCACCTGAGTGCAGCTCGTCATCCTCATCAGGGTCTCCAACTGACAGCAGCTCGTCATCCTCATCAGGGTCTCCACCTTACTGCAGCTCGTCATCCTCATCAGGGTCTCCACCTGAGTGCAGCTCGTCATCCTCATCAGGGTCTCCAACTGACAGCAGCTCGTCATCCTCATCAGGGTCTCCACCTGACTGCAGCTCGCTATCCTCATCAGTGTCTCCACCTGACTGCAGTTCATCATCCTCATCAGGGTCTCCACCTGACTGCAGCTCGTCATCCTTATCAGGGTTTCCACCTGACTGCAGCTCGTCATCCTCATCAGGGTCTCCACCTGACTGCAGCTCGTCATCCTCATCAGGGTCTCCACCTGACTGCAGCTCATCATCCTGTTCAGTGTCTCTACCTGACTGCAGCTCATCATCCTCATCAGGGTCTATACCTGAATGCAGCTCATCATCCTCATCAGGTGTCTCTACCTGACTGCAGTTCATCATCCTCATCAGGGTCTTTACCTAAGTGCAGCTCATCATCCTCATCAGTGTCTCCACCTGACTGCAGCTCGCCATCCTCATCAGGGTCTCTACCTGACTGCAGCTCAACATCCTCATCAGTGGCTCTACCTGACTGCAGCTCATCATCCTCATCAGTGTCTCTACCTGACTGCAGCTCGTCATCCTCATCAGGGTCTCCACCTGACTGCAGCTCATCATCCTCATCAGGGTCTCCACCTGATTGCAGATCATTGTCGTCACCAACTTGATTTGGCAAACACATTCGAGGGCGTCTGGTACATTGGAGAGTTGTTCTCTTCATGGATGAATCTCAGTTTTGACTGTACAGGGCAGATGGTAAACTGGCAAATGGTGGTCCCACCAGATACTGACTGGTTTTCTGATTCCCCTCCCCAGAACCCTCCAATACTGTGAGGCTGCATACTCATGATCAGTCTACAAAGTGTTTTGGATGCAGCATCTTGCCGCTGTGTCCAAAACGCTGCGTAGTACAGTATCAGCATAGTGGAAGGGATTTGTAGAAATCCCATCCTCACTATGCTTAACCCGCACGCAGCGTTCTTGTAGCTGCGGTGCAGGTTGCCGGCATTCTGATCCTTATGTTCATTTCATGCTGTGGAGTCAGAAGTGGCTCCCACCTGGTGACTGCAGGGAGAAGCTGCCCTGCACCCGCCGCACATGGTGAGTACTGGGCAGCCACCCGTGGCTTCACTCAGGTCCGGAGGAGCAGCGTCCAACACAAAGCTCCTCTGGACAGTGAGCACACAGCCTCACACTGCACAGTTTAGTGGCCTTTTATTGTGGCACCTGTGCAACAATCATTCTGCCTAATCATCATCTAGAAATGCCGCACCTGTAAGGGGGATGGATTATCTCTGCAAAGGAGAAGAAGGGCCCACTGACACAGATTTAGACCAATTTGTGAACAATACTTGAGATGAAAAGGCTCATGAAGATGGGAGCAAAAACATGCGTGTTGTGTTTATATGTCAGTTCAGTATATAATGAGGAAGCTCCCCATCCTGCGCATTGATCCAGGGATACATTACTAGCTCAGGCTGTGTATTAGTTTTCAGCTGGATGATATTGTTAAAAAAAACAAAAAACTCTAGTGGAAATGAAAGCCAAGGACAAAGTGTAATCCAATCTGTGGGAGAGCACCGCCATGTCCTGCGCCAGTCCAGCTCTGCAGTGAATGCTCCTCTCCCGCAGGCACACCATCGCTGATAAAGTATCCGAAACTTCTCCAGAGGTGCTGACTATGACGACAGGGAGCTGCGCTGCCATCCCGGCGGTGAGAGGATTAACGAGGGGGACGAAAGAGTAGCAGATCTGGGTAAGTCATATTGGGGGGTGAGGGGGAGCTGAGAGCATATGTAAGCCAGACCCGCGGCATGAGGCTTCATTTCCCCGTCTGCACACACAGCCGCTTATTGAAATCTGGAATGCATCTCTTTACAGTTCATTGCCGGTCCACCAGTAAAACCAGCTCCAAATATCTTTAGGCGACTGGTTAACCTATCGCAGCCATTATAGAGCGCATTGTCTCATTACCACACCGGGGATCCTATAAAGTTTTACATTTTTACGATTTTATTTATTTTTTTAATATTTTTTATTATTTTTCTCCTTGTTTTTCTGCTCCACAGTGATCGAGATGAAGCCGGCCTGTTAACCTAATACACTACATTTTTATTTTATTTTTTACTTTCCACATTTTTATTCCTTTTAAATGTTTTATTATTTTTCAGCATATTTATTATTATTTTTTTCATACCTTTCTTATGTATTAGGCTGAGTTCACACATCCAGTGATCAGATCCAGCACAATCCGTTCTGCAAACACAACTTTGTCCGTTTTGCAAAAATTTAGTTCTGCAGGATCCGTTTTCTTTAACATTGGAGTCTATGGAGAACGGATCGGTAACTGATCACTACTTATTTTACATTTGAAACTGATCCAGTAAGAAAAAAATGGATCTGTTACAAATTGAAGAAATATGGAAGATAAATAGTGATCAGTTACTGGATCCATTCTCATAGACTCCAATGTTAAAGAAAATGGATCCTGCAAAACTGACAATAAAAGTTGTGTCCGCAGAACGGATTGTGCTGGATCCGATCTAACAGATTATTACTGGAGGTGTGAACTCAGCCCTATATATATAAAAATCATGCAGTGACATACCTAATTGGGGTACAGATGTAAAAGGTGCACTCAGTCCTGGGATCTGAGGGCCCAAATATTTCTGACATACTTAAGTAAACTCCTTTAAGTTCTTTAAGCAGACGCTCCCCTGCGTCCCATGCTCCTGGCCCAAACTGGCACTAATATCATCTAACGCTCTAATGCTGCCTGGATTTGGCCAAATTCAGATCAGTACTTACAAGCTGCATAGGAAAGCGTTTGCAAGCATGTGCTTTTTGCCTGGGAAAGCGGCCATGAATTATAGAATTAAAGGGAATCTTGCCAATAGTTTTTGCTATCCTATCTGAGAACAGCATAATGTAGAGGCAGCTTTGTCTGTATAACTCCACCTCCACCAATTGTATATAACCCCGCCCACACCACTGATTAGCAGCTTTGTCTGTATAACCCCATTCCCACCACTGATTGTGTATAACCCCGCCCACACCACTGATTGTGTATAACCCCGCTCACACCACTGATTGTGTATAACCCTGCTCACACCACTGATTGTGTATAACCCCACCCACATCACTGATTGTATATAACCCCGCCCACACCACTGATTGTGTATAACCCCACCCACACCACTGATTGTGTATAACCCCGCCCACACCACTGATTGTGTATAACCCCACCCACACCACTGATTAGCAGCTTTGTCTGTATAACTCCACCTCCACCACTGATTGTGTATAACCCCACCCACACCACTGATTGTGTATAACCCCACCCACACACCACTGATTGTGTATAATCCCACACACACACCAATGATTGTGTATAACCCCACACCCACACCACTGATTGTGTATAACCCCACCCACACCACTGATTGTGTATAACCCCGCCCACACCACTGATTGTGTATAACCCCACACACACCACTGATTGTGTATAACCCCACACACACACCACTGATTGTGTATAACCCCACCCACACCACTGATTGTGTATAACCCCACCCACACCACTGATTGTGTATAACCCCACCCACACCACTGATTGTGTATAACCCCACCCACACCACTGATTGTGTATAACCCCACCCACACCACTGATTGTGTATAACCCCACCCACACCACTGATTGTGTATAACCCCACCCACACCACTGATTAGCAGATTTGTCTGTATAACTCCACCTCCACCACTGATTGTATATACCCCCGCTCACACCACTGATTGTGTATAACCCACACACACACACCACTGATTGTGTATAATCCCACACACACACCAATGATTGTGTATAACCCCACACCCACACCACTGATTGTGTATAACCCCACCCACACCACTGATTGTGTATAACCCCACCCACACCACTGATTGTGTATAACCCCACCCACACCACTGATTGTGTATAACCTCACCCACACCACTGATTAGCAGATTTGTCTGTATAACTCCACCTCCACCACTGATTGTATATACCCCCGCTCACACCACTGATTGTGTATAACCCCACACACACCACTGATTGTGTATAACCCCACACACACCACTGATTGTGTATAACCCCACACACACCACTGATTGTGTATAACCCCACCCACACCACTGATTGTGTATAACCCCACCCACACCACTGATTGTGTATAACCTCACCCACATCACTGATTGTGTATAACCTCGCCCACACCACTGATTGTGTACAACCCCGCCCACACCACTGATTGTGTATAACCCCACACACACCACTGATTGTGTATAACCCCACACACACCACTGATTGTGTATAACCCTGCCCACACAACTGATTAGCAGATTTGTCTGTATAACTCCACCTCCACCACTGATTGTGTATAACCCGCCCACACCACTGATTGTGTATAACCCTGCCCACACCACTGATTGTGTATAACCCCGCCCACACCACTGATTGTGTATAACCCCACCCACACCACTGATTGTGTATAACCCCACCCACACCACTGATTGTGTATAACCCCACCCACACCACTGATTGTGTATAACCCCACCCACACAACTGATTGTGTATAGCGCCACCCACACCACTGATTGTGTATAACCCCACCCACACCACTGATTGTGTATAGCCCCACCCACACCACTGATTGTGTATAACCCCACCCACACCACTGATTGTGTATAGCGCCACCCACACCACTGATTGTGTATAACCCCACCCACACCACTGATTGTGTATAACCCCACACACACACCACTGATTGTGTATAACCCCACCCACACCACTGATTGTGTATAACCCCACCCAGACCACTGATTGTGTATAACCCCACACACACACCACTGATTGTGTATAACCCCACCCACACCACTGATTGTGTATAACCCCACCCAGACCACTGATTGCCAACTTTTGCCATTATACAATGTACACAGAAAGCTGCCAATCAGAGGAGGAGTTGGGGTTATGCAGAGCTCATCAATATACTTGACTACTTAGCAGCAGGCCATGTAGTCCTCTAACGATAATCTCCTGCTGAGTAAGTATTAATTTAATCAAAACTACACTCTGTGTCATCACTAGAATCAGGGTCTCTGTCTGTACATTATGTTACTTTCAGACGGGATAGCAAAAACCTGCTGACAGATTCGCTTTAAGAGGTGGCAGGTAACCTAGACAGCAAGCCGTAAACTACAGAATTAAAAATCCCTCAATTCTTAAGAAAAAGTTGCAAAGTTACTTGTTTTTGCAGTTTCCAATTTTACACTTGGCAACATGAAAGATCCCCTTTATGAAGATTGATGTATGTAAAGTGCTATGGAATTAATAGCGCTATATAAATGAATAAATAATAATAATAATATAGATAATGTATGGCAGGTGGGGGCTTGTGACAGATTTTGCATTTGAGCCCAGGATTTTTATGTCGTGTCCTCAGGGTTCGGGGCCACGACCATATTTCTGGGACGAGTGCTATCCGTGATTATCACTTGTGCGTATGATGTTCTATGGGGCTGTGAACATGTCATCAAAATCAGTAACTTACTGTAAGTCTATGGTCCAAGAAAAACTGATGCCGCCCTGATCCGTCTCTGATCAAAGTCTGATCAGAATAATCAGTCTATATTTCTCAGATGTAAAGAAAGCAGACGTGTGACCCTGCCCTTCATGTGCATGGCTGATGATCAGTTTGGTAGAACCACTGTGATGATGTTTGTACAGCGCTGTGGAATATGATGGCGCTATATATACAATACATAATAAATACTTTATGTAATCTGGTGCCTGGTGAGTACTCTGGTGCATTATAGAGCCCCCATGTGCCACAGATCTCATTTAAAAACCAAACTATATCCTGTTCCATGAGATGGCGGCCATGAAGCATCGCTCTAGGGAAGAAAAACCTCCATATGATCATAGGCGGATTATAATGAGAGCAATCTGGGCTACGCCTGGGGCCCTAAGCTCTAGGGGGGCCCATGGCCAGACTGCCCTCATTGTAATGTTTTGTGCAGATCAGAGATACTTACCTTGCTCCAGTTCCCAGTGTACATCTATTACACTAGAAGTCCGGAATTTAAAGGATCCTGTTTCAATGTAAAAAGGTCAAATGACCGTCTCTGGGATTCTAGTGTAAAGATATCATTGACATGTCACATGATACTTCAAGTTGGGGTGAGGGCCATATGGCGGAAAACCTCTGGACCAATTGATCAAAGTATTTATACCAGTTTTCTGGCATATTACAGTGGCAAATAAACTTGGACAACCCATAACTGGTGCAAGTTCGGTGACTTTTTGCACTTTTTCTAAAAGCAGAAAAACAACAGGCAATGGCTTCACTGGAGGAGCAAAGACACCCAAAGCCAGACACACTCACTGTGACACCTAAACTTGGACACTGTGCCAGACACACCGCAGTGTATAGGTGCACAGACAGATTACAGGTGGACATGTATGAGCAGGCGGACCCCTCTTAATACATTTGCTGCCCCCATTTCGGTGGCTTTTCTATGAAATTGCGGTCTGGATGAATTCCAGGGATGTGCCGCCAAACAGGTCCGGCTCAGCTCATTCGTATACATCAACCCTGGTATAAAATATACAATGTTCTCATTACTATCTGCTTTTCTTTTCTTTTTATAACTATATATCAAATTTCCTTCTTTTATGCCCTTGTTGATCTTCTAGTGTTTGCTTCTTTATTCTGACAAAAAGAAACAGTTGTGCACTGTAATGTTAAGCCATGAAAACATGAATGTGCGAAATGAACTGAAGAACCATGGAAAAACATGAAGAATGAAAACAATGGCTAACACAGTACCAATCCTTTTTCTTCAAGTGAAGGATAAAAACACCTGACACTAGTGGGGAAGGGGTGCAACAGACAGAAGGTATGACCCCATGACATTCACAAAAATAATCTTCCAGCCTTTCAACCCAAAGAGAGGGATTATCTACTGGACCCAGTATGGAGACAAAGCAGGACATGGCTCCTTGGTGGATATATTGATGGCAATTTGTGTATGCTGCTTCTTTTTTTTTTTTTCATTTTTCATGTTTCATGTTTTTCCATGTTTTCTCAGTTCCATTTCCCACATTCATGTTTTCTTGACTTAGCATTCCAGAGTGCAACTGTACAGTGGCCATTTTAGGATATTGCTATATATCATAATCAAACATCAGTAAAACTCTATGTGATATCTGACTGTGATACCTGATTCTGATAAATGACTCTGATATCTGTGATACATAATACTGATAAATGACTCTAGATACCTGACGTAGTACAGTGATTTCTAATAAATGAACTCTGATATCTGACTGTGATACCTATACTGATAAATGACATATACCTGACTTTTTGATACCTTTATACTATTGATAAATGACATATACCTGACTGTGATACCTGATTCTGATAAATATTGATAATAAATGACTCTGATATTTTACTGTTGATACCAATGATTCAATAATATTAAATTACTCTGATACACTGACTGTTGATGCATGATTTTGATACATGATTCTAATAAATGACTCTGATACCTGATTCTGATAAATGACTCTGATACTGTACAACAGTTTTTGTATTTTGCATTACGTTCAGTTTAGCACCTGTTCAATTGTATGTAGTGCATGCCAGCAGTTTATTTTTGTTTGTTTCTTTATTCTTATCTTTTGCTGATTTTTTCGTTTGTTTTTACGTTACTGTTATTGTTTGCTGAAATTGCTCTAAATCTGAATCCTGCCTGTTAACGCTTTGCCAGCCCCATAACCTTCCACAACATTTACCTTGTGGGATTTTCTGGCTCATACTGTACATTTATTCATTATTTTCATGTCCCATTTATTAATCAGCTGGCGATTTTTACGCCTCTGCCGGAGAATGATGTTGTAATCAGCAGTCGGGTTGTAGATCAATAGAATTGTTCGCTGATTGTTCTTGGTGCTGTTTAGAGGCCGGAGAGCCGAGCGTGCAGCAGCAATAATGGGGTAATTGAGTGAAGCCTCTGCGGCTCTGATGAATGTCCTCATTGTTTTTAGTTATTTTGTTTTCGGGTATGTTTTTTTTTTTTTCTGGCTTTTTAAAGGGCTTGTATGGTTTCCAGACAGGAGATGTCTGCTGAGGCGCTCCAGCGTCCATCATCCGGTGGAATGTGACGGTTTGCTCAGAAAACTGTTTTGGCCTCTCAGTAGGAGAGATGTCAGCGGACAGGTACATGGTAAAATAAATAGGGCAGACCTAACAAACACTGCTGGAGCCGGAGAGGAGAGCGCCGAGCACATCACAAGCAAAAGCCAAAGAGTGTATGAGACTCAATGTTCAAAGGAAGAGAGAAAAAAATCTGTCAAAACATTTTCTGCTGCAAAAAAAGTGAAAAAAAAGGCAAAATTTTCCCAGAGCTGCAGGCAGGTAGACTGTGTCCAGAGTACAAGGCTGCGCTCACTCTCCGCACAATCCGGATGAACAGAGCAGGTGTCACCAGTGCCGTAACTTGAAGCTCATGGGCCCCGATGTGAAAGCTCCAACAGGGCCCCCAATCACTGCAAATATTTACGGTAATAGCATTTGTGCTTTTCTATAGACCAAAGGGTCTTTTGGGGCCCCCTAGGCTCCAGGGCCCGGGTGCGATTGCAACCCCTGCACCTGTTATAGTTATGCCCCTGGGTGTCGCTCAGGTGCTGCCCTGGTCCAACAGCCACTCGGTCACATATTAAGGAACCAACAAGATAAATGGCACATAAAAGTGCATATCAATGAATTAGAATATCATCAAAAAGTTACTTTATTTCAGTAATTCTATACATAAAGTGAAACCCATATATTATATAGAGTCATTACACACAGAGGGATCTATTATTTCAAGTGTTTATTTATGTTAATGTTGATGATTATGGCTTACAGCCAATGAAAACCCAAAGGTCATTATCTCAGAAAATTAAAGTAGGGTGGATGAAGGGTTAAGAGCTGTGCTGCTGTATTCCACGAGACATCAAAGGGTGAATAGAATATTAAATTATTAGTCAACGCATTTCAGGGCTCCCAGGAGCGCCGTAAAACATGGCAATATGATATTGATTTGTCCTGAGGAAGGGGCCAGGGAGCCGTGAAACGTGTTGACTAATAAGTCAATATTATATTCACCCTTTGATGTCTGGTGGAATACGGCAGCACGGTGTTTAACCCTTTATCCTCCTTACTCTATATGCACCACACTGGGGACTGCAGCAGCCATGATAAGCTTTTATAGTGGTTGTGACTCTCACAACCACACAAGGTGAAGCCTCTGATATCTATTTAGGTCATACTTTATCTCTCAGACCCTTCATCCTCCCTACTTTAGTTTTCTGAGATAATGACCTTTGGCTTTTCATTGGCTGTAAGCCATAATCATCAACATTAACAGAGATAAACACATGACATAGATCACTCTGTGTGTAATGACTCTATATAATATATGTGTTTCACTTCTTGTATTGAATTCTAATTCTAATTCATTAAGGTGCTCCTGTATTTCTTTTTGGCTTCCTCTGAATCAGCATGTTAGGCTATAGATTGAACTAAATGGACTTAAAGTCTACCTTCAACCTTAAAAAAAAATACTATGTGACTATATGTATTACATTGTGTGATCTAGAAGCTTAAAATGGGGTTTTCTGGTTTCAGGAAAAAGACCTATGATCTCCTTGTTTTAAAAACAAACAATCTGTACCTCACTCACCCTCCCTGGGTCCAACATTGAGTCTCTCCCGCCTCTACCATTGCCTGTTGCACTGACCTCATGTCAATGCTGCAGTTAATCAGCAGTTCATGCCGGCACCTCGGACAGAGCCGCTGTGCTCAGTGATTGGCTGCAGTGCTGTCAACGGGCTGAGGGGTTTTCTGAAACCTCTTAAAAGGGGAATCTGTCAGCAGGTTTTTGCTTCGCAATCTGTATTGGTACCTTTACACGCCTCTACAACATGGTGGAAACAACCGGGTTTATGAGACAAATGTATCTTGCATCGTCAAATCAACCCGAGGTAGCGGCGTGTAAAGGCGGTTGTTGCCACCCGTCACTCGCGGCACCTTGTTTCAGAGCAGTGCTCTAAAACAGGTTGGTTTCAACCCGATGGTAGCGGCCTATAGCGGCGTCTAAATAAGGTACGGTAGGGTTTTTTCGCCACCTAGTTAACTCCCTGGGGCGTGACACAGCCTCCGGGAAAACGCCCCCCTTCAGCGATCATTGGTGGAAGCTCCTGCGTTGCGATTGGTTGTCGCTGCATAGGGCGGCATATTTAAGGAGCTGACCAGTCACACTACACAATTGCTCGAGCGTCATGTATTAGTCTGCCTCCTGCGCTGGCTGCCCAATCATGATGTTCTTGCTTTGTCCTATCAGCGTACGGATGTCTCGTAATCCACAATTCTGGCACGCCTATGTGTTGTCTCTGCTGCCCAGGTCCTCCCATATTAACTTCTGTTACGGCGTGTAAATGAGGGACGGTGTTCTACAGAAAGTAACCTGCGACACCCGTCGGTGCATCCAGAGGTAGATTAAACCTTCTGTAGAGCACCTTGTAGCGGCGTGTAAAGGCGGTATCGGGTACCGTTTGTAACCATTGGTGCGTGCTCGTGCACGTGAAGCACCCGGTTGTTTCCACCCTGTTGTAGCGACGTGTAAAGGTACCTTAAGGGTACCTTTACACACGGCTACATTTGTAGCTTGTCACCAGGTAACTTACTGGTTGCAGTGAAATCATGGATACATGGTTCTATCTTGTTGCTGTGTACAAATGGAATAATCTCTCCATGATTTCACTGCAACCAGTAAGTTACTGGTGACAAGCTACAAATGTAGCCGTGTGTAAAGGTACCCTAAAGGTACCTTTACACGCCGCTACAACAGGATGGATACAACCCGCTACCGGCTACAAATGTAGCTTGTCGCGCCAATATCGCCCGTAGTAGCGGCGTCTGAAGACGGGACGACACAGCCGGCTACAGATACATCTGTATCCGTGCACTGCCCATAAACAGATGGCAACAAAGCCGATTGTAGCGAGCTGTATCGGCGTGTAAAGAACCCACAGAAGGGTTGTTTCTACACCATGCTATGTAGCTGGGGCGTGACACAGGGTCCGGGTTTCCGCGTCCCCTTCAGCGATCATTGGAGGAAGCTCCTGCGTTGCGATTGGTTGTCGCCGCACAGGGCGGCATATTTAAGGAGCTGACGAGTCACACTACACACAATTGCTCGAGCGTCAAGTATTAATCTGCCTCCTGCGATGCCTGTCCAATCATGGTATTTTTGCTTTCTCCTATCAGCGTACGGACGTCTCGTAATCCACAATTGGAGCACGCCTATGTGCTGTCCCTGCTGCACCAGGTACGCCCATAGTAGCTGGTTGTAGTGGTGTGTAAATGAGCTACAGATGGCTACTTGAGACACCCGGCGATGTATCTAGCTGTAGATGTAGCGTAGCGTAGCGCACCTTGTGGCGGCGTGTAAAGAGGGTGTGTTTCCCGTTTGTAACCGTTTGGGCGTGCTCGTGCACGTGAAGTAGCGGTTGGTATCCATCCTGCAGTGGCGGCGTGTAAAGGTATCATAAGGGTTAACACAGATTTCAGCCATGTTTCTCATCAATGTGCACAAGTGTGGCGCCCCACCGGACAAACCGCCACAAGAGGTACGGCACTTCTGCGGTTAGTAGGTGTAGTGCCCCTGTTCTCCAGGTGTTGGGATGGGATGGTTAAGCCACAAAACACAAACACACACACGTAGTGACAGGCCCCCGGGACAATGGGTGGACCCTGAGGAAGGACCCAGGCCACAAAAAGGGGACAGGACAGAGTTAGTGCAGTTCAGTTCAGTAGTAGGAAACCGGAGAAGTAACATCAACTGACGGAGGAGTGGTAGTCGGGAGTGTAGAGGTGGTGTGGTGCCGACTTCCGTGGGTTGAAGCTTTACCACCCCACTCGCCCACGGGAGGGAGAGAACAGCCGGTAAAGACAGAGAGAACCCTTAAGGGTGCGGACGAGGCATCGACTACAGTACGCCCGAATCTGACGAGACAGAGGGGTTGGTGGAGGACACAGAGACCGGCCCTGCTGACGGTGCAGAAGCTTCAAGCCCGAGCCAAAACCGGAGACCTCAGACTTCTAACAGGAGCTGTGGCCGAACACCCAACACATCTTGGGGAAGGTGGCCAAACTAGGGTCACTTGAGAAAGACGCCTTTTGCGTTGAAACGCGTTGTGGAGACTGGATCCCATATCGATATAATAAAACTTAAGGTAATTTATGCTATTGCAGTGCCCGGGTCTCCTGAGCGCTGGTTCATATCATTTCTGTTTTCTGCCAAACTAGGGAGCAGTGCTAGGGAGAGATCCTAATGGTGGCCGGAACACACAGAAGCACCCATGGCCACTGGTACCTGAGCTCTGCGTAGCGGAGGGCATTGAGAGCCTGGGGGGCAGAACGACGACCCGCTCGCTTCAGATGAAAGTTACTCCTTATAGCGCTGAGAGACGAGACCCACCAGAGACTGAAATATCGGGAGAATAGAGAAGGGCACCAACCGTGGCTTGACTGTACTAACCCGGCTCTGTAAAAAGAACAAAGTACCAGGGACTGGCAGAGAGCGGTGGCCATGTTTAACACCTGAAGTAAAAGTAACGGAACTGCAGCTGTGGTGTGTGAGACTTTTATTAGCGGCGACCATCGGCCGCGGAGGCCACCTGAAACATCGAGGGTACTGGTGACTGAGTGAGCGTTTACCAAGGTACGAGCCAGGGAAACCACTCCACTGCCCTGGGGAATGCGCTCATCCTGCGGGGAGCTGGACTATCTAAGCTGCTGGTCATCATCCTCAGAGGTTCTGCAGCAGCAGCGGCCGCCCTGACCGCATAGCACAGGTGGCGTCACAAATACCCCCTTATCCCCTCAGACTTTCCCTAACATCACCCCCTTTATTGAATGACACCATGGGACCGGGTCTCGGCCCCCGTCTATCCCCGTGGAAAAAAAACGAGAAGTGAAGACGTGAGAACAACTAGTAACTGCCCAGTACCGAGTCCTCCCCGACCCTGAGGTGGGTGTGTCACAAGTGTTTACCTGTAATGTTTATTTTAGCTTCAGGGGATTATCATTGCCAGACTAAGTCAGCTAGTGCTTAGCTAGTTCAGCACACCCCTGCTTTGATTAGTAGCTCCCTGTTGACCATGTACATACATACAGAGCCTGGTGTGTGCAGGGGCAGCTCACTATCTATAGACATTGTACATACAGAGCCTGGTGTGTGTGGGGGCAGCTCACTGTCTATAGACATTGTATATACAGATCCTGAAGTGTGCGAGGGCAGCTCACTGTCTATAGAAATTGTATATACAGAGCCTGGTGTGTGTGGGGGCAGCTCACTGTCTATAGAAATTGTATATACAGAGCCAGGTGTGGGCGGGGGCATCTCTCTGTCTATAGACATGGTACATATGTCGCACACTAAGAATCGGGTTACTCGAGACCGGGTTGTACTGTCTCTTGGATGCCAAGGTGCCCGTCCCGCTCCCGTTGTCCCAGCTGCAGCAAGTAAAGGGATTATTTACAGGGGATTTGTCGTGACGTCACCTGGGGTATGTGGTCAGTGGGGACCATCGCTGCCGTATTCCTGCTGAGGATGGTGACTTAGGGCAGCGTGGATGGTAAGCCCACCTCGGGTAGGGCTGAGTGTCCCCAGGGTAGGTGTAGTGTAAGGGGCTGCATACTCTGGATGCTTCACTTACTTCTGTGCTGCAGCTTCTCCAGCCAGCATGCAGGGACAGCAGGGATGCGGCTCTGCAGGTGGAGATCTATGCAGCGGCGCTGGAAAGAACAATCTCAGGCAATGGTGAGCTTACAGGGTACTTTACTGGTTTCAAAGTTCTTCAGCAGCAAGTTACAAGTCACAGTTCTCACAGTCACAGTACTTACAAGTTAGTATGGCGCCCCACGTAGTCAGGCGTCACACTGGGGTATTGCACCCGTAAAAGAGATGTAATTTCCCCAGCTGCAAGTGGATCCTAGGTTGGTGGGTGGGAGCCATTCCTACACTACCACATTAGAATAGGAGTGGAAGGTTACCCGGGAGGGAGATATATTCACCTCTAGGTCAGTCAGTCAGTAGGACAGAATAGTCAGACAATGGACGTCAGAGTCGGGACAGTCGGAGGAGGAGGAGAGGAGTAAGAGTATGGAGCGAAGGTTTACCAGGACAGCTCTACGCTGATCCGGAGGAAAGGAGAGAAAGGATCCTGAGGGGATCCTGGAAGAGGGCACCCGACGTGCGGAGTCTGGGCCCTAGAGAGAAAGAGGGAACCCCAGCGTGGAGCGACCATACTCCAGGGAATTCCCCAGTCCACCATCGGAACACCGGCCCGAGGAAACGGCCAGAGTCCACCTCTGCAGTCGTCAACCGGCTGCTGCGGTTTGTTTATCGCCACAGCACCCTGCCACACGGAGCGGTCTGCCTGCTTCCTCACCACGAGGGAAGGGAGCCCCAAGTCTACCTACACGGAGCCATTGGGTATAGACTCATCCTAGGCGGGGAAGAAAGGACACGGGATCGACATTAGCACTGCTCCGGGCACCCAGGTTCTACTGCAGCTCAGATGGTTCCTCTGGGTTGCCTCCCTCAAGTTCCTTTCAGGCCCTGCTTGTCTCTTTCTCTGTCCTCACTCACGGGTTTGGTCTGGCTGTCACAGGCTTTTGTGTGTTGATTCCCTCTGTCTTAGGATCACTAGCCCTAGTTTGATAGGTGTGTTCCTAGACCATGGTGGTAGATAGGCTGCAGGTCATAGAGTACCTGCCCATGCCAGTGTGTCTCATGATTGGGGTCTTGAGTCTCCCCGGTCACTTCTACAGAGGCGGCTCTCTGGCTGTCCTTGGCCTAGCCCTCCAGTGACCCAGGTATGATGTGGGCTCACCAGGCTCCTTCAGTCTCACTGTGGGGTGTCATTGCTTTTTGCTTCCTTCCCTCGCCTCCAGCTATGGAGCGAGCTTTCTTCCCTAGGAAATCTGCTTCTAGGGTTCTGCATCCTCCAGGGAACCTCTCCTCCTGGGAAGTGTGTCTACAACTAGGTGTTCCCGTGTTTTTATTTTCAGTTTCTCCACTGACTTGTCCAGTTACTCTTTCTCTCCTCTCACACTGCTCTTAACCTCTGCTACCCCTTGTCTAACCTAGAGTCCTAGGCGTAGGATCAGTGTGTGTGGGTGTTCCTACAGTCAACCGTCTTCCTCGCCTGGCTGCAGTTCACCCTGGGCCACCCTGGTTGCAGGAGCGCCACACATACAGAGCCTGATGTGGGCAGGGGCAGCTCCCTGTCTATAGACATTGTATATACAGAGCCTGGAATGGGCGGGGGCAGCTCACTGTCTATAGACATTGTATATACAGAGCCTGGTGTGGTCAGCTTACTGTCTATAGACATTGTATATACAGAGCCTGATGTGGGCAGGGGCAGCTCCCTGTCTATAGACATTGTATATACAGAGCCTGGTATGGGTGGGGGCAGCTTACTGTTTATAAACATTGGATATACAGAGCCTGGTGTTGGCGGGGGCAGCTCACTGTCTATAGACATTGTATATACAGAGCCTGTTGTGTGTGGGGGCAGCTCACTGTCTATAGAAATTGCATATAGAGAACCTGGAGTGGGCAGAGGCAGATCTCTGTCTATAGACATTATATATACAGAGCTTGGTATGGCTGGGGGCAACTCACTGTCTATAGACATTATACATGCAGAGCCTGGAGTGGGCAGAGGCAACTATCTGTCTATAGACATTGTACATCCAGAATCTGAAGTGGGCAGAGGCTGCTCTCTGTCTATAGACATTGTATATAAGGAGCCTGGTATGGGTGGGGGCTGCTCTCTTTCTATAGACATGTACATACAGAACCTGGAGTGGGCGGAGGCAGCTCTGGAAACAGCATGATTTAGGGTCAGAGAGCCTGATTCTAGTGATGTATCACTTACTGGGCTGCTTAGTGCAGTTTTCATAATAAAACCGCCTGTTTTCTTGGCTGTAGATGTAGCAGTGCTCAGAATGCTGAGCTCTGTGTAACCCTGTCCACACCAGCAGTTTCTGGTGTACACTGCACATCTTTAGCAAGTTGCCAATCAGTGGTGGGGCGGCTTAACTCAGATTAGCTGGACTGGCACAAGACACCTAGTCCTGCAGTGATAATCTGCTGCTGAAAAAACACTGATTGTCTTAAAATTATTGCAAACTGTAGGGTAATTGGTACATCCCGGGAATCAGGCTTTCTGCCCCTACATTATGTTGCTCTCTGATTACACAGCACAAACCTGCTGACAGATTCCCTTTAACAAGCATTGTCAGCTCTGTATGCGCCAGTTCTAGTGGGGCTCAGAGATAAGCAGCTGACAGTAATCTCTGACACCGCTGATCTCACATTAATGCAACATAATGATCCATGGATGAAATGTTTCCACTCCTCATCCACAACATATGATGAGCGGATCCTGCTGTGTGATCCGCTGTACATTATGGGCTGACAGCACCGCACAGGTCACAACCCGACAATCATTCACTGCATTACACAGTCTGAGCTGATTCAGCACCGGCGGGCACATGTCACATATCAATCATTTCTGCATCTTTCCTCAATGTTTACTGCTAATGGGAGGTTAATGTGATCACTGATGTATTAAGTGCAAGTCAGAACTGCGGCAGACTACATTATATTGTAAACCCGTAACCAATCACAGCACTAACATCCAATATGGCTGCATCATATCCATATACCACAGTCTCAGGAGTGCACGTGTCAGCCACACTGATTTACTACACCCCTTTATACTACCAGAAATACCAACCATATAACGTAAGAAACCAGAAGAAAAAGGTTTACTTGTGGTTTTAGTAGTTATATTCTTTTATATAGGTGCAGTATTATAGTAGTTATATTCTTGTACATAGGGGCAGTATTATAGTAGTTATATTCTTGTACATAGGAGCAGTATTATAGTAGTTATATTCTTGTACATAGGGGCAGTATTATAGTAGTTATATTCTTGTACATAGGGGCAGTATTATAGTAGTTATATTCTTGTACATAGGAGCAGTATTATAGTAGTTATATTCTTGTACATAGGGGCAGTATTATAGTAGTTATATTCTTGTACATAGGGGCAGTATTATAGTAGTTATATTCTTGTACATAGGAGCAGTATTATAGTAGTTATATTCTTGTACATAGGAGCAGTATTATAGTAGTTATATTCTTGTACATAGGGGCAGTATTATAGTAGTTATATTCTTGTACATAGGGGCAGTATTATAGTAGTTATATTCTTGTACATAGGGGCAGTATTATAGTAGTTATATTCTTATACATAGGATCAGTATTATAGTAGTTATATTCTTGTACATAGGGGCAGTATTATAGTGGTTATATTCTTGTACATAGGAGCTGTATTATAGTAGTTATTTTCTTGTATACAGGAGCAGTATTATAGTAGTTACATTCTTGTATATAGGGGCAGTATTATAGTAGTTATATTCTTGTACATAGGGGCAGTATTATAGTAGTTATATTCTTGTACATAGGGGCAGTATTATAGTAGTTATATTCTTGTACATAGGAGCAGTATTATAGTAGTTATATTCTTGTACATAGGAGCAGTATTATAGTAGTTATATTCTTGTACATAGGAGCAGTATTATAGTAGTTATATTCTTGTATATAGGGGCAGTATTATAGTAGTTATATTCTTGTAACATAGCAGTATTATAGTAGTGATATTCTTGTATATAGGGGCAGTACTATAGTAGTAATATTCTTGTACATAGGAGCAGTATTATAGTAGTTATATTCTTGTACATAGGAGCAGTATTATATAGTAGTGATATTCTTGTACATAGGAGTCATATTATAGTAGTGATATTCTTGTACATAGGATACTATTATAGTAGTGTATATTCTTGTACATAGGAGCAGTATTATAGTAGTATATTCTTGTACATAGGGCAGTATTATAGTAGTTATATTCTTGTACATAGGAGCAGTATTATAGTAGTTATATTCTTGTACATAGGAGCAGTATTATAGTAGTTATATTCTTGTACATAGGAGCAGTATTATAGTAGTTATATTCTTGTACATAGGGCAGTATTATAGTAGTTATATTCTTGTACATAGGAGCAGTATTATAGTAGTTATATTCTTGTACATAGGGGCAGTATTATAGTAGTTATATTCTTGTACATAGGAGCAGTATTATAGTAGTTATATTCTTGTACATAGGAGCAGTATTATAGTAGTTATATTCTTGTACATAGGGGCAGTATTATAGTAGTTATATTCTTGTACATAGGCAGTATTATAGTAGTTATATTCTTGTACATAGGGCAGTATTATAGTAGTTATATTCTTAACATAGGATCAGTATTATAGTAGTTATATTCTTGTACATAGGGCAGTATTATAGTGGTTATATTCTTGTACATAGGAGCTGTATTATAGTAGTTTTTCTTGTAATAGGAGCAGTATTATAGTATTTAATTCTTGTATATAGGGGCAGTATTATAGTAGTATATTCTTGTACATAGGGGCAGTATTATAGTAGTTATATTCTTGTACATAGGGCAGTATTATAGTAGTTATATTCTTATACATAGGATCAGTATTATAGTAGTTATATTCTTGTACATAGGGCAGTATTATAGTAGTTATATTCTTGTACATAGGAGCAGTATTATAGTAGTATATTCTTGTACATAGGAGCTGTATTATAGTAGTTATTTCTTGTATACAGGAGCAGTATTATAGTAGTTATATTCTTGTAATAGGGGCAGTATATAGTAGTTATATTCTTGTACATAGGAGCAGTATTATAGTAGTTATATTCTTGTACATAGGAGCAGTATTATAGTAGTGATATTCTTGTACATCCCCTTTATATAGGGCAACTATAGTAGAAATTTTACATAGGGGTTTTAGTAGTTATATTCTTGTACATAGGAGCAGTATTATAGTAGTATATTCTTGTACATAGGAGCAGTATTATAGTAGTATATTCTTGTACATAGGAGTCATATTATAGTAGTTGTATTCTTGTACATAGGGCAGTATTATAGTAGTATATTCTTGTAATAGGGGCAGTATATAGTATATATTCTTGTACATAGGAGCAGTATTATAGTAGTTATATTCTTGTACATAGGGCAGTATTATAGTAGTTATATTCTTGTACATAGGGCAGTATTATAGTAGTATATTCTTGTAATAGGGCAGTATATAGTAGTAATATTCTTGTACATAGGAGCAGTATTATAGTAGTTATATTCTTGTACATAGGGCAGTATTATAGTAGTTATATTCTTGTACATAGGGCAGTATTATAGTAGTTAATTCTTGTACATAGGGGCAGTATTATAGTAGTTATATTCTTGTACATAGGACAGTATTATAGTAGTAATATTCTTGTACATAGGGCAGTATTATAGTAGTTATATTCTTGTACATAGGAGCGTATTATAGTAGTATTTTCTTGTATACAGGAGCAGTATTATAGTAGTTAATTCTTGTATATAGGGGCAGTATTATAGTAGTTATATTCTTGTAATAGGGGCAGTATATAGTAGTATATTCTTGTACATAGGGCAGTATTATAGTAGTTATATTCTTTACATAGGAGCAGTATTATAGTAGTAATTCTTGTACATAGGGCAGTATTATAGTAGTTATATTCTTGTACATAGGAGCAGTATTATAGTAGTTATATTCTTGTACATAGGAGCTGTATTATAGTAGTTATTTCTTGTATACAGGAGCAGTATTATAGTAGTTATATTCTTGTATATAGGGGCAGTACTATAGTAGTAATATTCTTGTACATAGGAGCAGTATTATAGTAGTTATATTCTTGTACATAGGAGCAGTATTATAGTAGTGATATTTTGTACATAGGATCACTATTATAGTAGTTGTATTCTTGTACATAGGAGCAGTATTATAGTAGTGATATTCTTGTATATAGGGCAGTATTATAGTAGTGATATTCTTGTATATAGGGGCAGTACTATAGTAGTAATATTCTTGTACATAGGAGCAGTATTATAGTAGTTATATTCTTGTACATAGGAGCAGTATTATAGTAGTTATATTCTTGTACATAGGAGCAGTATTATAGTAGTTATATTCTTGTACATAGGAGCAGTATTATAGTAGTTATATTCTTGTATATAGGGGCAGTATTATAGTAGTTATATTCTTGTACATAGCAGTATTATAGTAGTGATATTCTTGTATATAGGGGCAGTACTATAGTAGTAATATTCTTGTACATAGGAGCAGTATTATAGTAGTTATATTCTTGTACATAGGAGCAGTATTATAGTAGTGATATTCTTGTACATAGGAGCAGTATTATAGTAGTGATATTCTTGTACATAGGATCACTATTATAGTAGTTGTATTCTTGTACATAGGAGCAGTATTATAGTAGTGATATTCTTGTATATAGGGGCAGTATTATAGTAGTTATATTCTTGTACATAGGAGCAGTATTATAGTAGTTATATTCTTGTACATAGGAGCAGTATTATAGTAGTTATATTCTTGTACATAGGAGCAGTATTATAGTAGTTATATTCTTGTACATAGGGGCAGTATTATAGTAGTTATATTCTTGTACATAGGAGCAGTATTATAGTAGTGATATTCTTGTATATAGGGGCAGTACTATAGTAGTAATATTCTTGTACATAGGAGCAGTATTATAGTAGTTATATTCTTGTACATAGGGGCAGTATTATAGTAGTTATATTCTTGTACATAGAGGCAGTATTATAGTAGTTATATTCTTGTACATAGGAGCAGTATTATAGTAGTTATATTCTTGTACATAGGAGCAGTATTATAGTAGTGATATTCTTGTACATACAGTGTTGGCCAAAAGTATTGACACCCCTGCAATTCTGTCAGATAATACTCAGTTTCTTCCTGAAAATGATTGCAATCACAAATTCTTTGGTATTATTATCTTCATTTAATTTGTCTTCAATGAAAAAACACAAAAATAATTGTCCTAAAGCCAAATTGGATATAATTCTACACCAAACATAAAAAAGGGGGTGGACAAAGGTATTGGCACTGTTAGGGTACCATCACACACAGAGATATATTGCATGCAATTTGCTGGTTGCAGTGAAATCATGGATACATTGTTCTATTTTGTGGCTGTGTACAAATGTGACAATGTGTCCATGATTTCACTGCAACCAGTGAGTTGCAAGTAATATATCTCTGTGTGTGACGGTACCCTTAGAAAAATCATGTGATGCTTCTCTAATTTGTGTAATTAACAGCACATGTAACTTACATGTGGCACCTAACAGGTGTTGGCAATAACTAAATCATACTTGCAGCCAGTTAATGAAAGTCTATCCTTGGCACACCCTTAAAAATAGGCTTGAGAAGTAAATTCTTTGCAAGAAGTGGTTTTTATTCATTGCATTGAAGACAAACAATCAACGTTTCGACCCTATATCGGGTCTTCGTCAGGATTAGTCTAGTGAAAACATTTATAAACCAAAATCAGAAAAACAAAAATGGAAAATATTCATGTGCTGTGGTCCATGTGCTCATCATGCTATGTGATATATGGATGTGTCTATAATAGAGGATATGTGGGTGAAATGTGTTGGTGAAATATTTTTTGTGGTTCTACACAAGTTAGAAACTGCAACAAGAAGAATTGTTTTGTTGCTCGTATAGATAACAGAGTGATTATAATCAAGTGATTTGTGTATGATCTAAAGTCAAAGTGGAGCTATGTTTAAATGCGACCAAGTGGAGAAATCTGTGTGGGGGCAACTATAGGGGAGTGTACTAATCAGTGAAAGTGATAGGTGTTCAGGGGTCTATCAATACCTTCTAATACTTAGCTGCAAAGTTAAAAGAAATTCTCCTTAACAGAGGTATATATGTATACATATAAGTTAGCACAAGTATACATTGGTATAGAATACCCTGGTTATTTATACCATTACCAATAGCAGCATAATACATATATAAATATATACAACCCCTGTTCTCTCTCCCTTATAGAACTTTAGCATAACAGCCTCGAGTATTACTCCAGTTACATTGGATACCTGACCATTAGAAGGTATTGATAGAAGGGTGCGGTCAGGTCCGGTCCAGGGCTGTCAGGGATGAACCTGACAGCCCCAGACTGGATCAGCACACAGAACCGGAGGGCAATCCGGCCCCATAGACTCCCATGTTAGGGAGCGCCGGATTGCCCCCGACAGATGGAAACCGGATGGCGGATAGCTGCCATCTGGCCCCATAGGATACTATAGGGCCAAAATCCGGTCCAGGACTGTCCGATTTACAATGGATAGCCCGGACTGGATCACGCCGCAGTGTGAAGGCACCCTAAGGGTATGTGCCTACAGGAAGGTTTTGCTGCGTTTGAGATCAGGTTTTGCCTTGGTTTTATGTAAATCTATGCTAATCTTAATCCTGAGTTTTTGGTTTCCATCAAAACCTATGTGATCAGGGAAAAGCTTTCACACACACACTGTTTTTTTTCTCTACAGAAAATGGAAATACCACAGGTGTTTCTACTTTAGCAAAAGTGCAGCAAAGAATTGACCTGCTCATTCTTTCTAAAACACAGCAAAACCTGAGGTGTTTCCACTTTCTTCACCAAACAAAAACCAATGTGTTGGGACATCTAAACCTAGAATCATAGGTGTTGCTGGAAAACAAAAATGCAGCCAATACTGTGGTGTTTACACTGTCTCCAGAGAGCAAAAACAAATGTGTGGGCACAGCATTTCTGTGAAACACATTGGTTTTGCTGGGAATCAAAACCGCAGGAACAAATTAGCATACATTACCATAAAACCAATGCTAAACCGCAGGCAGAAACCGCAGCAAACACGCACTGTGTGCACATACCCTTAGATCTCTGCTTGTTAGTATCAGGCAAAAGCCTGCTCTCATCTAGTTATGCTCACACAGCTGCAATCTGTAACAATGCATCAGTGCAGTAAGAGCAAGGGAGGAGAACTGACCCCATGCTGCACCGTCCCTGGTTCTATTTTGGGGAAATGGATTCCTTTTCACTCCAAGATCCCCTGGTGAGAAATCAGACTTGATCCCTAAACATCTGTAGTTATCAGAGGTGCGAACATCCTGCACCATGTTTAGGGCAAGTTTTGGTGAAATGATTGACAGAAAGCACAATGGCAGCTGACCATCATTATGGAAGAATGTGGGCCACAATTTTGTTGTTCCCCTTAAGGCTGTGTTCACACTGGGCGTTTTTGGGCTGTTTTTGCTCAACAGTTTTTGTAGCCAAAACCAGCAGTGGGTGATTAAATCCAGAAGTGGTGACGTGTTTCTATTAGACTTTTCCTCTGATTGCTCTACTCCTGGTTTTGGCTACAAAAACTGATGAGCAAAAACAGCCCAAAAACGCCCAGTGTGAACACAGCCTTAATGCTGTGTGAATCTGGCTTGAGGTTTGCAGCAGCGCTCAGTTTGTCAGATGTAGGCGTTTTGTTGGACAGAACATCATTGAATTCTTTAGGTAAAACACAGCTTTCAAGATGTGCAGAGATGTGTTTGTCAGATGCACAACTCTTCAATATACAGCAGAGCTGAGTATAGTATATCCAATGTAAGAGCGCAAAACTCCTGCTATGTACAGAACTGTGTTTGCAGATGTTACCTAGCTGATTTTTACATGCAGATGCAGCAGTGCTGAGTTTGCGCTGAGCACAACCTCTAGACAGATGGCAGTATTTTATCTGTATTTCTGTAGAATTGATGCCAACCCTCTAATATTGCCAAAGATTAATTTATGTATTTGCACTACTTTGGAAAACAACCTGTTGATGGAAACGTTGATCGCAGAATGGAGAATAGCAGAGGTGTAGCATTGTCATAAACCTCCCTCAGGCTCTATAAGATGTGTGCACACTTTGCGTTTTCATGTGTCAGCAAAATCTGCGTGAATCCTGGAGACTCCTGGACACGTTGAGGATTTTCTCCTTGCAGATTTGGTGCCGATTTAAATCCGCAGCTTTTTAAGGCTATGCACATACATGCTGCAGATTAGAATGCATTTTCAGGGTGACTGGTTCCCTTTAAGGCTATATACACATGCTGCAGATTAGAATCCATTTTCAGGGTGACTGGTTCCCTTTTAAGGCTATGTACACATGCTGCAGATTAGAATGCATTTTCAGGGTGACTGGTTCCCTTTAAGGCTATGTACACATGCTGCAGATTAGAATGCATTTTCAGGGTGACTGGTTCCCTTTAAGGCTATATACACATGCTGCAGATTAGAATCCATTTTCAGGGTGACTGGTTCCCTTTTAAGGCTATGTACACATGCTGCAGATTAGAATGCATTTTCAGGGTGACTGGTTCCCTTTAAGGCTATGTACACATGCTGCAGATTAGAATGCATTTTCAGGGTGACTGGTTCCCTTTAAGGCTATGTACACATGCTGCAGATTAGAATGCATTTTCAGGGTGACCCATTCCCTTTAAGGCTATGTACACATGCTGCAGATTAGAATGCATTTTCAGGGTGACTGGTTCCCTTTAAGGCTATATACACATGCTGCAGATTAGAATGCATTTTCAGGGTGACTGGTTCCCTTTAAGGCTATATACACATGCTGCAGATTAGAATGCATTTTCATTGTGACCAGTTCCCTTTAAGGCTATGTACACATGCTGCACATTAGAATGCATTTTCAGGGTGACTGGTTCCCTTTAAGGCTATATACACATGCTGCAGATTAGAATGCATTTTCAGGGTGATCGGTTCCCTTTAAGGCTATGTACACATGCTGCACATTAGAATGCATTTTCAGGGTGATCGGTTCCCTTTAAGGCTATATACACATGCTGCAGATTAGAATGCATTTTCATTGTGACCAGTTCCCTTTAAGGCTATGTACACATGCTGCAGATTAGAATGCATTTTCAGGGTGACCCATTCCCTTTAAGGCTATGTACACATGCTGCAGATTAGAATGCATTTTCAGGGTGACTGGTTCCCTTTAAGGCTATGTACACTTGCTGCAGATTAGAATGCATTTTCAGGGTGACTGGTTCCCTTTAAGGCTATATACACATGCTCCAGATTAGAATGCATTTTCAGGGTGACTGGTTCCCTTTAAGGCTACGTACACATGCTGCAGATTAGAATGCATTTTCAGGGTGACCGGTTCCCTTTAAGGCTATGTACACATGCTGCAGATTAGAATGCATTTTCATTGTGACCAGTTCCCTTTAAGGCTATGTACACATGCTGCACATTAGAATGCATTTTCAGGGTGACTGGTTCCCTTTAAGGCTATATACACATGCTGCACATTAGAATGCATTTTCAGGGTGACTGGTTCCCTTTAAGGCTATGTACACATGCTGCAGATTTGGTGCAACAATTTCCGCAAATCTGCAGCCTCCAATAGAATAACACACCAAAAACGCATTTTAATGCAGATTTGTGCCATAGATTTTTCTTAATGAAGTCAATGCCTGGGAGAGCTAAAAAAAAAAACGCAGGAAATCTGCACCAAGAACTGATATGCAGATTTCTTCTGCACCAAATCTACAAGGAAAAAATAAGCAACAATTAAAGAGGACCTGTCACCCCCCTCCCCCATGTCTGCTGCATTCAGGCAAGGGGTCCCTCATATCTCTGTGCGTCTGGTACCCCAAGATATAGGCTTAGAAAAACTTAGTTAGAAGCCATGGAGGCTGGCCCTTGTGCTGCAGCCACCTCGTACCACGGGTGCATTTCACGCCCCCTGCGTCTCTATGCCGCCTCCCTCCTGCCAGTCATTTCACCCATGTATTGTCCTCGCTTGCGCTCTGTGCGTCCTTGTGCTGTTGACGCAGGCGCAGAGTGAGGTATTGCTTATCGCCGGCCGCCTGTCCCGCCTCCTGCTGTGACATCAGAGCATTTGCCCGCCCTGCTCCATAGCATAACTTGGAGCAGGGCAGGGAAATAAGAATATGTCACAACAGGAGGCGGGACAGGCGGCTGGGGATATGGGGGATCCCCAGGGGTGCATGAAGCCCTCACGTCGCCTGAGCCGCGGGTTATGAGCGGGAGGGGGGGTTTCAAGGTCTGTGCTAGTAGCCGCGGGTGAAGAGGGGGGTGTTCTAAGAGCTGCGGGTGAGGATAGGGGGGGCGTCGATGAGCGTTTGTGAGCTGCAGCGCAGGCAGAGGGTCAGTCTGTGCGGCTTACCCCATGCTGCAGCCGGCGGCGCCCGTCACACAGGAAGCCCTTCTGCAAAGCCGCTCCCCCTGCCTTCTTGCCACCTGAGACTCAGGGCTCACACTGTCCAATGGACGGTGCGGCCCAGGGGACCCCTTGCCTGAATGCAGCAGACATGCTGCATTCAGTGCTACACTTAGGGTGGGTTTACACATTTCAATATCGTTGCGATATCGCAATTCAGTGGTGCGGGAGCGCGCATTTAGTGCACGTTTCTCCCGCATCGTATCGGAGGTTTACACGTTGCAATTTAGGAATCCAACGTCCGTGCGATGTCTACGCCCACCAACCCAGGAACGACCATTTAACATTGGAGTCAATGGGTGACGTTTAACTTCACATCGTAGTTGGGCTGTCACACAGCACGATCCGGCTCCAATCTCCATTCAATATCGGAGCATTGAATAGCACGCTCATTCAATCCCCGATATCGCATTGACATCGTTCCTGCATCGTATTGGACGTTCACACCATACAATGCAGGAACGATATCGGCTCCAACGATCGAACCACGTGACTTTTCATTGAAATTGGACGCCAATATTGAAACGTGTAAACCCACCATTAGATTCCCATCCATGGTGGTGTGACAGGTCCTATTTAAGACTTCTCATAGACTTTACTGGCTTTGGGATAGGCATGCAAATCTGCATCAAATCTGCAGTGTGTGCATATAGCCTAAGGGTATGTGCTCACAATCTGGAGGCATTGCGTGTTGGACACAGCGCCTCCAGGCCTGCGGGTGACCGCAGCTGCCCTGTACTCGCCATCTGCAGTGGGTGTGGGGTGGCTTCTCTATGTATTCACCTGATGGTGATCGCTTTTGACCGTGCACCATGAAATTAACATGCTGCAGAGATGCAGGAGCACGGCAACCCACACTGCTGCTGAAATAACGCTGCGGAGGGGAGAAGCACAATGGGCATTTCTAGAAATCCCATCAAATGTGCAACACAGCATTTAGGATGCAGCGGTAATACACAGAGTCCAAAACGTCACATTATACGCTGCGTCCAAGTCTTGATTGTTTGCACACAGCCTAACTCTCTTCCATCATTTTTGCTGCAGATTTCACCCGTTCTAAGGGTCATGCACATGATCAGCCTCTTGCCGCTGCATCCAAAACGCTGCATAGTACAGTATAAGCATAGTGGCTGGGATTTCAAGAAATCCCATCCTCACTATGCTTAACCCGACCGCAGCGTGTTTGGAGCTGCGGTGTGGGTTACCGGCAGTCTGCTCCTCCGCAGCATGTGTATTTCATGCTGCGGAGTCAGAAGCGGCTGTCATTGGGTGACTGCAGGGAGAAGCCGCACATGGTGAGTACAGGGCGGCTGCGGCCACCCGCGGCTTCACTCAGGTCTGGAGGAGCCGCGTCCAACACGCAGCTCCTCCGGACCGTGTGCACACAGCCTTAGGAATGTGAAAAATCTGCACCGAAAACAAGGCAAAAACTTTCACTTTTGCTGCTGTTTTCTTCCTGCCAAGAGATAATAATAATTTATATTTATATAGCGCCAACATATTCCACAGCACTTTACAACTAATATTCAAACAATCATAAGAAAATACAATAACTAAAGCATAATAATGACCGGCCTGCTCATAAGAGCTTACAATCTACAATGAGGTGGGGTGACGAGGTACAGGAGCTTATTTACAATGGTGGTCTAGTCAACCTGAGGAGATGGGGCACAGATAGGAGCAGTATTATTATATTACCATCCATTATATGTGATGTATGTGAGACTGGTGGAGGGGATAGGAGAGATGCAGAAATGATGCAACAAATGTATACCCCAAATCCTGACCCTGCACATAGCATTGGTTTGTAGCAGTTCCATGACAAACTCAGCTCTGCTCCATGTGCACAGTTTACTATTGACTCCTACCTGGAGGGACAGCTGATGTGAGAGCAGAGGAGCAGGGAGAGTGACCCAGATTCTCCTCCATTGTGCAGCAGAGGAGAGAGGACTTTCCACAGCCCCGAAAAAAAGAAGGTTGTCTCTGTAGTCACAGAGGAGCTCAGTGTTCAGGGTGGGGAGGGAGGGGGACCTGCAGTTTGTGGAAAGTGTTACATGCCATTAGGTCCAGTGTAAACCATCCCGGCTAAAATTCTTCAGCCTGACAATGGCTCTCACAGGGCGAGAGGTGTACTTACTTTAATGGGTGAAAAAAGGGGAACAGAGAGCAAAGTAGAGAGCAGATCCCTGCAGGAGTGAGAGCAGCCTGGACCTGAAGAAGGACGAGGTAAGGAAAGCCCTGGATACATGGTGTCCTATCACCTCCAAGGATACAGAGCTACAACTAATGCATCTTTCAGCTTCTCTTGTGCCTTGTGATAACTCATCATCTATAGGAGAATGTGCACAATGAGGAGTTAATATGAGTTAATATAGCAGATGATTGGAGTTTTAGGGAGTTTTGGAAAGTTCTGCTCACCACCTCCCAAACAGAACCCCATGTGCATCAATGGGAAGATCTGGAGATGATGGAGATGTGGTGTTACCATCAGATCTGTGGATAAAACTCTGGAGGGATGATGCAGAGCTGAGATTGTTGTGTGGTACAATGTGTTATCTTTGGACTGTAGAGTGAAATGTCACTTACTCTTTATACGATAGATAGATAGATAGATGGATGGGTGGATAGATTAGATTAGATTAGATTAGATTAGATTAGATTAGATTAGATTAGATTATAGGAATCTGAGAGTCCTCACTGGGGCCACAGTGTCCCAAACGTTTGCTATTATTTACCGTCTTTTCAGTTCGCCATTAAAAGGTATTAACCACTGAGGACTCTCCGATTCCATTGTCTACTGGCTAACATGGTACAACCATTCTTTACCTTATATGTATGTATTAGATATAGCAGAGCTTAACTTGTCAACTGTCTCATGTATGAATATATATTAGTGCATCTCAATTAAATAGAATAACATCTTGTACGGTAATATTGTCATGCTTCTAATAAATCCATATTATATCCAGCCATTGATGTCTCATGGAATAAAGCAGCGTGGTTTTTAACCCTTCATCCTCCCTACCCTATATGCACCACGCTGGGGACTTCAGCAACCGTAATCTGGTTCTATAGTGGTTGTGACTGTCACAACTACACAAGGTGAAGCCTCTGATACATATTTAGTTCATATTTTATCTCTCAGACCCTTCATTCTCCCTACTTTAATTTTCCGAGATAATGACCTTTGGGGTTTCATTGGCTGTAAGCCATAATCATCAACATTTACAGAAATAAACACTTGAAATAGATCGCTCTGTGTGTAATGACTCTATATAATATATGCCTTTCACTTTATGTATTGAATTACTTAAATAAATACCTTTTTGATGATGATCTAATTCATTGAGGTGCACTAGTGTGTGTATCCATAATACCGTACGTATAATACAAGTGTGTTTATATACATCTGAAACAGTTGTCCAATGTTATGTTATACAGATGGAAATGGCAAGTATGAGTTTGTCATTTCTTATAGACTAATGTGTTAGGTGGCACTTTAAAAAAGCATAGTTACACTCCCTAATATCACCTAGACGTAGTAGAGCTGAGTTTGTTGTTGGTGAATTTCCATTCTCTTCCCATATCACCATAGTTCGGCTCTGCTATATCGGTGTATAATGATGCTCTATAAACATACATAAAGCAGGAGGGCTGAGTTCATCTTTTGTGGTATCACAATTTATTGTAAACTTGCTACATTAGTCCAAAAAAAAGAAGATGACCCTTTGAGTTCTGCTACACTGTCCGTTCAGACGTAGGAGAGATGAGTTTGTTTCGCCAAGTTTTTGCACATGTCTGAAAAAGTTGAACACCGCCATGACGGAGGCCGGACAGTGTCCACAGTGACTCCGTCGGCTTCATTGACGTGCATGGCTCTACCGGGGTCAAAATGTTTTTTGGCGTGAACCTAACCTGGCATTCATCATTACATTACACTGTGTTATTTGTGATTTTACATGGGACTGCAAGTGAATGCAAAAGAACATAATGACAAATTGAGCTCTGCTACATGTACACGGTCAATGGGTTAATGGCCGTCCTGTGTTCTGTGACGTTATGTAATTTTATAGTAGAATCATTGACTTCTAATCGTTTCCTCGGATCCGGATCTTGTTAATAATTGGAGTGAGAACTTTAGAGCGGTCGCTACAGTCACTCTGAGAATTGTGACCGGGATTGTTAGAAGGAAAGAACAAGATTTACAGGGAACTGACGAGCAATAAACAGACGCTTCTGGAATAATTACATTGATTTTATTTTAGAGGAAACGTCTGTACGCGGGTTTGAGTTGAACGCAATGAATGAGCGGGAGGTGGGGACCTTTAATTAAATTTGATATCGTCATAAAGTTCCATCTCGGGGCCAGTTTATACCTTACAGAAGAATTGCTAATATCCACCTACCTATTCCCCAAATTACTGCTGTGCAGCTGTCAGATAATACAAGAGCTGCAGATTATAGTCTGTGAATGGAATAAGAACCCAGGACCCTCTGCTTTCACTCCATTGTTACAATACAATGAGCTAAATGCATCTACCTTCCAGGAGTATACAGAAAACATACAGAAAAAAACAACTTTATTAACAATACTGTGCTGATAATTTTTAGAATAATTTTTATATCTGTATGAGCACTATACATTATCATTCTGGTAGTTTACAGTCACCACTAGAGGGAGCTCACAGCATGCAATGGGGGGGGGGGCCCATAATACTGTGACTGGTGTGGAAGCTGAACCAGTAGGCTGAAGTTAATTTTGCTCAATAATAATATTAACATGTTATTTTATGTTAAATGTATATTAATTGTGTCCCTATATACAGTATGAGCCCCCACACTGGCCCCCTGTAACAGTACCAGCCCTTTACAGCCCCCCTATATACAGTATGAGCCCCCACACCGGCTCTCAGTAATGGCATTAGCCCCATCCATACAGCCTCCCTATATACAGTATGAGCCCCACACCGGCTCTCAGTAACAGCATTAGCCCCATCCATACAGCCTCCCTATATACAGTATGATCCCCCACACCGGCTCTCAGTAACAGCATCAGCCCCTTACGGCCTACCTATATACAGTATGAGTCCCACACTGGCTCTATGTAACAGGCTGTAAGGGGCTGATGCTATCTACATACAGAATGAGCCCTAACATAGTCTCTTTATACATATGAGCCACTAAATAGCTTCCTTATACACAGTATGAGACCTATAAAGTCTCTCTATATACACTAAGACCCCTATACACAGTTTGTCCCCCACAAAGCCCCCTAAATGCAGGAGCCCCTAATATACAGTATAAGCCCCCTATATATAGTTTCAGCTACTGTATACATTCTGAGCCCCAACAAAGCCCACTATATACAATGAGTTTCCATGTAGCCCTCCTTTATATAGTATGAGCCCCACACACAGTCCTCCTATACAGTATGAGCCTTCAGATAATCTTCTTATACACAGTATAGCCCCTTTATATACACTATGAGCCCTATATTCAATGAGTTCCCAGATAGTTTCCTTCTAAACAGTATAGACCCTCACATTGCTCTTCTATATACATTGAAACCCACATAGCTAGCCCCTAAACATGATCTGAACCCCCACATAACACCTGTATATGGCATGAGCCCCCACACGGCCCTTATATGTACAGCCAAACATCTCACATAGAATAAAAATCATACTTCTTCCTCCCGTTCCACAAGCATCTCACTCTGTTTTGGTCTCATGGCGCCATTGTGTCTGCCGTCTCAGTCACACACGATGATTGGTGGAGGAGAGAGCCATCAGCTCTATATTCCACCAATGTATTCACCGCTATCTACAACCTCAGCAGCATGCAGATAGTGGCAATATCTGGTGCGACACGTGGGCCACTGGTTTGAGCCCTCTGGCTGTCTCTTTCTGCCCCAGACTGTAATAGCCAGATGTGGCCCGCGGGCCGCACTTTCCCTGCCCCTGCAATCTGGGTATATGTGTACATAATGAGCTCCCCCCAGTAGTGGTTGTGGGTAAAGGCTATGACAATACAGTATGGTATATAAAATCGTCAATCCGGCCGTCTGCACTCATGCTCTCCTCCTTTCCAAAGACCATAGTTATTTTGGTATTAAAGTCTCATATATACTGTACAACTGAGCGCGTGTATATGTGACCTTGTAAAGTATCTGGGTTTCTAGATTATGTATCTCAATACAATACAATAATTGATTTATTGAAAGGGATACTCCATTTTTATGTCGAAAAAAAAAAAAAAGATTGGTTATGATTAGAAAAAGTTCAGCAAACTTCTAAACTACTTGGGCCCCAAATGTATTAATCACTTTTCACCAGATTCGTAGGTATCGCTGCTTGATCTGCTGTAAATCCTGTACAGCTCATAGCGTTCATACACAAGTTGGCAGAACGTTTCTTGGCAGGTGTGTGACGAGCGCTCCTAACAAAATGATCATAATGTACGCCAAAAAAGTGGAATAAATTACTACCTCCAATCCCTCACTGGTCGGCACTCAGCAGCTGAAGAAGGCCCCAGACTCATTAAGAAGCGCACGTCTCATAGTGAATCTGAGGGATCCTACTCCGGTGCTCTCCATCATGACTAGAGTAGTGAATGCCGGTGTAAATCAATCTGGGTCTATTCCGATTCAGCCTGATGTACGGATAGAACCTGCGGACAAGCGTTAAACTTTACAGCGACCGTAACAAATTCTTATTGTTCCTTCTCTCTTGTTTGTGACAGATATATTCCATGATGATGATGTGCCCCACATTAAGCCCCGCAGCTCGGGGGCCGGGCCTCTCCGACATGCACCAGTACAGCCAGTGGCTGGCCATCCGCCATGAGGCCAATCTGCTTCCCATGAAAGAAGACCTGGCGCTGTGGCTGACTAACATGCTGGGTAAGAGACGCCGCACAGCACCAATTCTATACTACTGTTTTAGGAACGAAAACTGTGTGTTTAAGTAGATCTATAACTATAAGAACCTAAATAGTATTTATTCTTTTCATATATGGAAATATTAAATATTGTTTTATATAAGGAACAGTATAATGCCTAATGTATAAAAGAATATACCTACTATAATACTGCCCTCTATACACAAGAGTATAACTGCTATAATACTTCCCCCTCTGTAGAAGAATATAAGTACTATAATACGGCCCCTTATATATAAGAATATGACTGCTATAATACTGCTCCTGTGTACAGTAACATAACTAATATAATACTTCTCCTATGTATAAGAATAAAACTACTATAATACTGTTCCTATGTACAAGAATAAAACTACTATAATACTGCCCCTATGTACAAGAATATAACTACTATAATACTGCCCCTATGTACAAGAATATAACTACTATAATACTGCCCTCTATGTACAAGAATATAACTACTATAATACTGCTCCTATGTACAAGAATATAACTACTATAATACTGCCCCTATGTACAAGAATATAACTACTATAATACTGCCCCTATGTACAAGAATATAACTACTATAATACTGCCCCTATGTACAAGAAAATAACTACTATAATACTGCCCCTATGTACAAGAATATAACTACTATAATACTGCTCCTATGTACAAGAATATAACTACTATAATACTGCCCCCATGTACAGGAATATAACTACTATAATACTGCTCCTATGTTCAAGAATATGACTACTATAATACTGCTCCTATGTACAAGAATATAACTACTATAATACTGCTCCTATGTACAAGAATATAACTACTACTAGATGGGTGCCCGATGCACAATGCATCGGGATTCTAGCCGAGCGAGTCTCTGACTCGCAATGGCCGCTTCGCGGCCAATGCTTCGCGCTGCTAAGGCGACTCGCCATGCCCGCTGCGCGGGCATAGCGAGTCGCCTTAGAACTGCTCGCAATGGCCGCTTCGCGGCCAATGCTTCGCGGTGCTAAGGCGACTCGCCATGCCCGCTGCGCGGGCATAGCGAGTCGCCTTACAACTGGTCGCATTGGCCGCTGCGCGGCCAATGCATTTTTCGTATCCACATGACCACGCTGAGTCGCATGCGACTTTGGTGCGCGAAATCCATTCGTGATTATATAATAGATAATACTGCCCCCATGTACAGGAATATAGCTACTATAATACTGCCCCTATGTTCAAGAATATGACTACTATAATACTGCTCCTATGTACAAGAATATAACTACTATAATACTGCCCCTATGTACAAGAATATAACTACTATAATACTGCTCCTATGTACAAGAATATAATTACTATAATACTGCCCCCTATATACAAGAATATAACTACTATAATCCTGCTCCTATTACTATATAAGCAGTTAATCCTATGTGACCCTATTACTAGCCTATAAGTAGTCTCTTCAGGTGCTTTACTGAAATGGTCCGGGCGGTGACACCCATTATTCTTTTTTTCTTGTTAGTATAGAGGTGTAACGGTATACTGACTAATTATCCATGGTAGATGTGATGGATATGTCCTCCAGCCCATCACATATTCTGCCTTCTCCTCCAGTTTGTGTAGTGTCGGTACTTTATAAGTCTTAATGTATTTTCCATTTTGCACTTTCCTCCGGCTCGGCGCGGTCTCCTCATCTACACTAATATAGGTGACCTGTAAAATATGTCAGGGTTCTGGTTTAGAAACTCGGTACAACCTTCTACAGCCATAAAGAACGGCAAATTGAAAGCTGACACCTAATATATTTTTCATTGGTTACAGATGTTCAGCGCAAAAGTAATTTATTCTGTGAAAGCTCAGACAGGGGGAAAGTCAGCGCTACATGTACAAAGAGAGTTCTAAGTGTATGTCCCATGCCAACACATTGTATCATTTCCCCAACCGACGGGGACACTGGAGATGGCTTACCCCCTGAGGCTTACACAAGGCATCACTCCTAATCTTACCTGTATAGCGGTATTATTTAAACATCATATTGGACTATTTACTGTGTTGGTCAAAAGGTTTCAGACTGACACATTTTGGTTTTCAAGGTTTTCCTATTCAGTTTTATTCCAGTATTTCATACATTTTTTATCTTTTATTGACAAATACATTAAGTTTATGTGAAGTCTGAATATTTCCAGCCCTGACCCTGATTTGGCCAGACTTCATCCTTTCACCCTGGCATCTATGTATCACCTTCTGGGACAAATTATAACTAATTTACATTGTTGCCTACCACACGGGGCCTGATTCTATGGCAAAGGGTGATGCTAGGATGTGAGCAATTTATATATTAGTCTAACTACTCCTGCTAATAATCACAGCGCCGCCAAGGAGGGCGGGGGGAGCCCACTGCTGCACAAGGTGACCATGCTTTGGCAGATGATCCCCCATGTGCGCTCTGTGTTACCCCCTCCCCCCTGTTGTGCGCTCTGTGTTACCCCCTCCCCCCTGTTGTGCGCTCTGTGTTACCCCCTCCTCTCTGTTGTGCGCTCTGTGTTACCCCCTCCCCCCTGTTGTGCGCTCTGTGTTACCCCCTCCTCTCTGTTGTGCGCTCTGTGTAACCCCCTCCCCCCTGTTGTGCGCTCTGTGTTCTCCCCCTGTTGTGCGCTCTGTGTTTCCCCCCCCCCCTGTTGTGCACTGTGCTCCCCCCCCCCCCCCATTGTGCGCTCTGCTGACCCCCTGTTGTGCACTCTTTGTTCCCCCCCTCCCTGTTGTGGCACTGTGTTTCCCCCCCGCCCCTTGTTGTGTGCTCTGCAGTCCACCCTCCCCTTGTTGTGAGCTTTGCGGTCCCCCCCCCCCTTTTGTTTTGCACACTGTGTTTCCCTCCCCGTTGTGCGCTCTGTTTCCCCCTGTATGCAGCATCATCCCGCATTTCAGAGTGGAACATGAATGGGAGGAAGTGCAACAGCAGGATGGGTCCGCACCAAGGGTATGATGGAGGGGGCCCAGGCGCAGGCTGCAAGCAGTGTCCTGGACGTCATGTGGCCCGGGGCCCCCCAATCACAGATGTCCTGTAGGTGGCGCTGATTTCTTTGATTGATGAACCAAACTTATGAGCTCCTTCACATTCCAGTTTAACTGTAATTTACACGATATCTTATAAGTGGTGCTGTTTTCAGGGCAACTTTACAGACAGACTGGATATTGTTTTATATAGTAGATTCAGTCTTTTTGGGGTTTATCACAAATTGTCTGATTTTGTTTGTCCTTCTGCTTTTTGACGATTGACCATAGGTTCTCAATGGGACTAAGATCCGGGAAGTTTCCAGGCCATGGGCCCAAAATATCAATGTTTTAGTCCGCAGAACCACTTAGTTATCACATTTGCCTTGTGATGGGGTCTCTATCTTGCTGGAGGAAGTGTTGTCCATCACCAAATTGTTCATCCAAGTTGCTCTTGTAGGATGTGTAGATTCCGTTCTATACTTGTGGCCTTGTTCTTAGGCAGAATTGTGAGTGATCACCTCCATGGATGGTCCAGGGATGTTTGCCTTTTGGCAGAAACAGGACTCGTGGTAGCCTGAACCTTTTCTTCTCCGGACAACCATTACTCAGGATGTCCAAAATAGTCTGAAGGGGGCTACATCAGAGAAAATAGATTAACCTTTGTAGTGCTGTCCCTGTGCTTCCTGCAAAGACATAGTATATAGATACAGTATATATGTATATGTTCTGTATTGACTATGTATGTCCTGTACTTTTTCTTGGCAGGGAAGGAGGTAATGGCTGAGACATTTCTGGAGAAACTGGATAATGGGGCCTTACTCTGTCAGCTGGCAGAGACTCTACAGGGTAAATTCCGAGAGAAGCTTATAGAAACCCGGAAGAGTGACAAGGTGAGTGGTCTTCATATATGAACACTGTAAGGAGGAGAGAGGTCTGGAGCAGAGAATAACCTAATGAAGAAGTGCACCAGGCGATGAGAGGGCTCCGCCTTGGGGGGTAATTCCTACCATCATAGTCTAGTGATATACAGTTGTGGCCAAAAGTATTGACACCCCTGCAATTCTGTCAGTTAATACTCAGTTTCTTCCTGAAAATGATTGCAATCACAAATTCTTTGGTATTATTATCTTCATTTAATTTGTCTTCAATGAAAAAACACAAAAGAATGAAGCAAAAAGCAAAACATTGATCATTTCACACAAAACTCCAAAAATGGGCCAGACAAAAGTATTGGCACCCTCAGCCTAATACTTGGTTGCACAACCTTTAGCCAAAATAACTGCGATCAACCGCTTCCAGTAACAATCAATGAGTTTCTTACAATGCTCTGCTGGAATTTTAGACCATTCTTCTTTGGTAAACTGCTCCAGGTCCCTGATATTTGAAGGGTGCCTTCTCCAAACTGCCATTTTTAGATCTCTCCACAGGTGTTCTATGGGATTCAGGTCTGGACTTATTGCTGACCACCTTACAAGTCTCCAGTGCTTTCTCTCAAACCATTTTCTAGTGCTTTTTGAAGTGTGTTTTGGGTCATTGTCCTGCTGGAAGACCCATGGCCTCTGAGGGAGACCCAGCTTTCTCACACTGGGCCCTATATTATGCTGCAAAATTTGTTGGTAGTCTTCAGACTTCATAATGCCATGCACACGGTCAAGCAGTCCAGTGCCAGAGGCAGCAAAGCAACCCCAAAATATCAGGGAACCTCCGCCATGTTTGACTGTAGGGACCGTGTTCTTTTCTTTGAATGCCTCTTTTTTTCTCCAGCCTGTTGGTGGTCCTTTTCTGTGATATATGTTCCAGTAACAAAAAAAGTAGGCGAATGTGCATAGATGTATGTAAGTATACGTGTGTGTTTGTGTGTGTGTGTATAATAAATTAAAATATATATATATATATATAAAATAAATAAATCCATCGGTACCAGTATTGGAGTGTAAAGGCTGACCGGCAGCACTCCTTCGCAGAAAAAATTGTGGACTTTTTTATTCAACCAGGACCACAACGTTTCAGCTATCCACTAGCTTTTGTCAAGCAGTATAATATATATATATATATATATATATATATATATATGGTATATATTTTTTCGTGTGTGTATACTTGTATGCATATCATATTTTGCTGTGTGCACAGTTTTTACGTATTATTAATTGGCGTGTCTGCATTAGTGTAAGTGTACCAAACTGTTCAAAAATTATAGACAGGTGTGTAAAAAGAAAAAAAAAGCTGCAAAGTAAAACTATTTTAATAAAAGTATCACATGCAGATATGCACTGACTATCTGCAGTTTATGCTAGATGCTGATGTAATTAAATGTGTGTAAATTTCTTCTGGACCTGCATGAGTTAATGTCAGTTCTGCTGCTGTAAGCTTTGCTAGTTGTCCAGGTACTGGATGATGTGAAGCCTAAGTGTGAGTCATCTAGAATCTCCTCCCCTGACCTTCAAATAGCATCCCCTTCCTCAAGCTGACGCTGTTGATGGTTAGTCTCTTCTAGGTCTCTGTGCTGTGAAGACGCAAGTGCTGATGTGCTGTAGTCTTTCCACATTCTTTCCAAGTGATTCCTTGCTTTGGGAGTTGCTGTGGTTTCCTGATCAATGGGTGGAAGTGGGGGCTCTCAGCCTTAGGGATTTTCAGTTCTTAGGGGAAGGGTGGCAACTTGGACCTCCTCACCTTCAGAGGTATCTCCAAGAGCAGGGTGAGCCAGGGACCCCCAGTCTAATGGTCAGAGTAGCTTCCCTGAATACCTTCACCCTCCTCACCATCCTGTTTCCTAATTCCTTAACCATTATTTCACCCATTAGTTGTGAGAAAAAGTGGTTAAGCATTTTGTTTTTTTCAATTAACAAAATAATAGAAGTCTAAATCCAATCAATATTTGGTGACTGCCCTTTGCCTTCATAACATCTTCTAGGTTCTCCACTTGCACACTTGTTTTTGGAGGATCTCAGCAGGAGGCTATTCCTAACATCTTGGAGAAGTGACTCCTGATCTTCTGTGTATGAGGCCTGTCCGGGTCCTTCATGTGATTCCAGACAGACGTCATGATGAGATCAGGGCTCTGTGGGGGCCAGATCATTGCCTCCAGGACTCCTCATTCTTAATGACATTGGCTAGAGGTTTGGGGTAATGCAATGGTTGGCCAAGGTACCTAGAGCTACAGATAAGACATTCCTTTCAAAATGGGAAGATGTCCAGCAGTGCCATCAACTCAGTTCAACTGTTTGCTACTAGTTCTATCTACACCCATCTACTGTTTGGAGCAGTCTGGGCAGAAGTGATCTTCATGGATGAATTGCAGCTAAAAATCAGATGTTCAACAGAAACAAGACCAAGTGACTCATCTATGCACGAGAACATAAACTGATGTGCAGAAAAAATGGCTGCAGGTGCTCTGGACTGATGAGTAACATGTGAAATATTTGTCTGTAACAGAAGCAGTTTTGTTCTCTGATGGGCTGGAGAGCGGCACAATAATGAGGGTCTGCAGGAACAGTGGAGCTGGTGGAGGGTCCGGCAAGTTTGTGGCTGCATTTCAGTAAATGGATTTGGAGATTTGGTCAGGATTAATGGTGACCTCAATGCTTAGAAATACAGACAGATACTTGTGTATCATATAATACCATCAGGGAGGCGTCTGGCTCCAAATTTATTCTGCAGCCGGACAGTGTCTCCATATCTGAGGTCCATGTCATTAAGGACATCGATGATCCGGCCCCCACAGAGCCCTGATATTGTTTAGAGTCCAATGAGGAGACAGAAGGATCTGCACATTTTTTCACACCTGTACACGTGTTGAGTGTATTGTGAATGCACATTACTGTGCTTCGGTTTGCATCATCTGTGTATTTTTTGTAGTTGTGTACTTCTGTATGTAAGGTTCTAGTAAGTGTATGTGTGCATGTATTTGTGGTTGCATGTGCATGTTTGTGCAACGGGCCGTAAGGGACAGATGGTACTCTGTAGTCGGGCTGGTGGGTTCTTTGGGAGGTCACAGTAGCTGTGACCCAGCTCTGTGGCCCTGGCCGTGCAGTAAAGGGGTTATTTACAGGGGATATTCGTGACACCACCTGTGCAACCTGGTCATAGGTGACCAGCGCTGCTGTTGTAGATCTTTGGAGTGGATGGGATGGCAGCCAGGATTGTATCGCTTCCCACAGGTAGAGAAGGACCCCAGGGTTAGATGAAAAAGTTTATTGGAACGGTGATGGTAACTGTGCGATGGTGCAGGATGGCACGGGGAATAACTGGAACATTTACCCTAGGTCTAGCCACCGTTTTGGCGCATTGCCCATGCAGGTGCAGCAGCCTCCGGTTTCCTGGTGGAACCTTGCAGCATTCCCACCAGATGGGGGCCAGTCCCTTCAAGCAACCAGTCCCTCCGCCCAACGCATGTGGCAATGGATCCGGGGTCCCACGGGTGAATCATCCACTCTCGTGCCACCTAGGACTCCCTCTCTCCTAGATGTTCCTCATCGACTGACCTCTCTCCCCCTCTTCCTCCCTGCTCTTCCTAGCTTCTGTTCCCACCCCCTCTACCTACTCCCTCCCCCATCCAGAAGATGGGGCCCTTCCTTTCAATAGGATCCGCCCAAGATCCCTGACCTGGGGTTAGGATGGGTGTTGGGTGCAGGTGTTCATGTGTCTCGGATTTGTGTCTCGGATTTGTGTCTCCTCCTTACCTGGGAATGGGATATCACACCTATGGCTTAGGTGTTGTACCTCTGTGGCGACCAGACCGCAGGGGCGCCACATTTGTGTCATATGCAAAAGATGGACAAACCACACTGCCACACGGTTCAGGGTGGAGTGCTCTTCATGCTTCTCTGTGGCCCTCTCACAAGCCCTAGAGCTGAGCATCTTATAAGCAAATGCTACTCACCCCCACTTGCTAGCTATCCAAGACGCAGTCCGTTGTGCTGGGCTCCACATCTTCTTCCTCTTCTGCTTTGTCTGCATATGTTTGACCTTTACTGTCACACAATAAACCGGTTATGCCCTCTATGTCCTATCAGGAGCTATTGGTTCACATGCCAATGTTAGATCATTAACTCCTAAAGACCCAGTGCAATCCTTACTCCTAATGAGCGGCATTTCACACCTCACCACCACTGCTCAATGGCACTATTGAATTTGTGGCAATTCGAACATTTTGTAAATTTGGCCTAAAATCACCAATCACTTGCATAAGCCATGGAGTCTTACTAGATCCATCACAACATTTACATGGCACCATAACATCAGGATGTATTAGTACAACATTGTCCATAGGCATGTGACACACCCACTCCAGGGCCAGGGAAGACTTTGGAACTGGGTGGTTACTCGTTGTTCTTCTTCACCTCTTTTCGGTTCTTTTAACAGGGACAGACCGGGGCCAAGGTGTCATTTAAAATGGGGAATGATGACAGGGAAAGTCTGAGGGGATAAGGGATATCCGTGACGCCACCTGCGGTATGCGGCCAGGGTGGCCGCCGCTGCTTCAGAACCTCTAGGGATGGTGACCGGCAGCTTGGATGGTTTTGCACCCCGCAGGTGGAGCACAGTATCAAGGGCAGCGGGTACCGTACCTTGACAGATGTTCAGGGGAACATCGGTAAACCGGTGTTTCATGCGGCCGTTGGTCGCCGCTCGAGAAAATCTCTTGCATACCACAGCTGCAGCTCGGTTACTTTTACTGGGTGTTTCAATGTAGCCTCTGGGTACGTCCCTTGCCAGGCTCCCGTTCAGCATTGTCTCCAGGACCTGGTTGGTGTTACTGAGCCTCGGTTGGTGCTCTCACTCCCTCTTACCGGGTGTTTTGTATCTAGTGGGTCTACGTTCTCTCTCTCAGCGCTATAAGGGGTAGTTCTCTTCTGAGGTGAGCAGGTCATTGCTCTGCCCCTCAGGCTGTCAACGCTTTCTGCAGCACAGAGCTCAAGTACCGATGACCACGGGTGCTTTTGTGTCCCGGGCGCCATTAGGTTCCTCTCCCGGGCACTGCTCACTAGTTCAGCCACCTTCCCCAAGCTGTGTCGGGTGTTCAGCCACAGCTCCCGTTAGAAGTCTGAGGCCTCCGGTTCAAAGGCTCGGGCGTGAAGTATCCGCACCGTGTTCAAGGCCGGGTCCCTGTGTCGTCCACCAGCCCCTCTGTCTCCTCAGATTCGGGTGTACGGGAAATCGGTGTCTCTTCCACACCCCTAGGGCTCTTCTATCCTTCTACCCTTCTGGTCTCTCCCTCCCGGGTGAGAATGATTGTGCTCCAAGCCACGGGAGCCGGCACCACGCAGATTCTGTACCCTCCTGTTTCTGCTTCTTCCACCATGTACTACTTCTACTCTCCTGTCTAACACTTTCCTGTCCCCCTTTTGTGATCTAGGCCCTACCTGAGGGTCTTCCCATTGTCCCAGGGCCTACATGTTTGTGTACTGTTTGTGTTTGTTTTGGGCTCAGCCACACCATCCCAGAACCTGGAGAACAGGGGAACTACACTCCCTAACCGCGGTAATGCAGTACCTCTGGTGCTGGCTTACCCAGTGGGGCGCCACACATACCTAGCTAAAATAATCATAAAACTACTTGGCAACAACATTGTGGGTGCTACACAACATATGGCAGCGTAAGAGAGACAATGGCACACACATGGCAGAGAATAACACAGTAATGCCAAGCAGCAGCTGTAAAGCACATTTTCGGATGCACAGAAACGGTGATACTAACCAGATATAATTCAGGAGAGATGTGCAGGAAAGTTCTGTTATTTTCCTATCAGATAGGAAAGTTTGTCCGCAATGGACGCCTTGACGCAGCTAAGTGTGAAGGTTGGTTATGTTTTCTGACCTTTGCAGCCTGGACATGACTTGCAATACTGAAGATCAGAAAACGTCTGCATAGATGAGATGAAAAACGAGTATTGTTTTATAGCTGAGATGATGATTGCTTGTTGGGCATCACATGGTCATCGTGGAACGTCAGGAATGTGTGTGACCGAGGAGCAATCGTGGAGATGATTGTCAGGAGGAAATATGGGTCAATAGACTGTGCATTGTGTCATATATTGTATTTACTATGATGGACTGTAATCCTATGTGATGCTCCGTGTTCTGTTCCTTTCTTTTCTTCTTCTTTACTTTTATTTTATTATGAAAATGCAAATCTACAAAAGATACAAAGCTACAGTGCATTGAAAAAGTATCCATACCCCGTAGGCTTTATCTATATTTTTTCATGTTACACCCACAAAATTAAATATATTTTATTGTGATTTTAGGTGGTATAGCAATACTAAGGTCACGTATTATGAAGTGTAAAGGAAATGATACTTGGTTTTCTAAATATTTTAAAAATATAAATCAGACATTTGTGATGTGCATTTGTATTCACCCCCCCCCCCCCCCCGGAGTCAATAGTGTGTAGGACTTTTGTCTTTTGTGGGATGGCTCTCCAGTTTTGCACATATAGAGGTGACACCTTTGCCCCTCCTTTACTCTCGCTCAGTAAGATTGGATGAAGGTGTCTGTGATCAGCATCTTTCACATCTTGTCACAGATTCTCAATCTGATTTGGGTCTGGACGGTGACTGGGCTGTTCACACACATGAATATGCTCTGATCTAAACCCACCATTGTAGATCTGCAGGATGTTTAGGGTCGTATTCCTGCTGGAAGGTGAAACTACGCCCCAGTCTCAAGTCTTCTACAGCCTCTAACAGGTTTTCCTCCAGGATTGTCCAATATTTAGCTCCAGCCACCATCCAATCATCTTTGACCATATTCCCTGCACCTGCTGACGAAATGTCTCCAGACAGCAGGATTCTGCCACCAGCATGTATGACGAGGTGGGGGGGCTGGACATGTGTAGTGATAGTTTTTTGGAAGGTGACCGAAAAGATTTCAGACACCAAACATGTGGAATAATGTGCTCTGGTCAGATGAAACCAAAATCAAACTTTTTAGCCACAATGCAAAACAATATGTTTGGCATAAAAGCAACACAGCTCCTCACCCTCAAAACACCCTCCCCACTGTCACACATGGTGGTGGCAGCATCATGGTTTGGGCCTGCTTTTCTTCAGCAGGGACAGGGAAGATGGTTAAAATTGATGGGAAGATGGACAGAGCCAAATACAGGACCATTCTGGAAGAAAACCTGTTGGAGTCTGCAAAAGACCTGAGACTGGGACAGAGATTTATCTTCCATCAAGACAAAGATCCCAAACATAAAGCAAAATCTGCAATGGAATGGTTCAAAAATAAACGTATCCAGGTGTTAGAATGGCCAAGTCACATCCAGACCTGAATCCAATGGAGAATCTGTGGAAAGAGCTGAAAACTGCTGTTCACAAACACCTCCATCCAACCTCACTGAGCTCCAGCTGTTCTGCAAGGAAGAATGGGCAAGAATTTCAGTCTCTCGATGTGCAAAACTGATAAGGTACCATCACACGCGGCAATATTGCCGTGTACAAATGGAACAATGTGTCCATGATTTCACTGCAACCAGCAAATTGCCAGTGAAATTGCTAGCAATATTGCCGCGTGTGACGGTACCTATAGAGACATACCCCAAGCGACTTGCAGCTGTAATCGCAGCAAAAGGTGGCGCTACAAAGTATTAACTCAAGGAGCCGAATAATATTGCACGCCCCACTTTTCAGTTTTTTATTTGTTAAAAAAGTTTAAAATATCCAATAAATTTCGTTCCACTTCACGATTGTGTCCCACTTGTTGATTCTTCACAACAAAAATAGAATTTATATCTTTGTTTGAAGCCTGAAATGTGTCAAAAGGTTGAAAAGTTCAAGGGGGCCAAATACTTTCACAAGGCACTGTAGAAGCAGTATTATAGTAGTTATATTCTTGTACATAGGGGCAGTATTATAGTAGTTATATTCTTGTATATAGGAGCAGTATTATAGTAGTTATATTCTTGTATATAGGGGCAGTATTATAGTAGTTATATTCTTGTATCTAGGAGCAGTATTATAGTAGTTATATTCTTGTACATAGGAGCAGTATTATAGTAGTTATATTCTTGTATATAGGAGCAGTATTATAGTAGTTATATTCTTGTACATAGGAGCAGTATTATAGTAGTTATATTCTTGTACATAGGAGTAGTATTATAGTAGATATATTCTTGTACATAGGAGCAGTATTATAGTAGTTATATTCTTGTACATAGGGGCAGTATTTTAGTATTTATATTCTTGTACATAGGAGCAGTATTATAGTAGTTATATTCTTGTACATAGGGGCAGTATTATAGTAGTTATATTCTTGAACATAGGGGCAGTATTATAGTAGTTATATTCTTGTACATAGGAGCAGTATTATAGTAGTTATATCCTTGTACATAGGAGCAGTATTATAGTAGTTATATTCTTGTACATAGGGGCAGTATTATAGTAGTTATATTCTTGTACATAGGGGCAGTATTATAGTAGTTATATTCTTGTACATAGGGGCAGTATTATAGTAGTTATATTCTTGTACATAGGAGCAGTATTATAGTAGTTATATTCTTGTACATAGGGGCAGTATTATAGTAGTTATATTCTTGTACATAGGAGCAGTATTATAGTAGTTATATTCCTGTACATAGGGGCAGTATTATAGTAGTTATATTCTTGTATATAGAGGGCAGTATTATAGTAGTTATATTCCTGTACATAGGAGCAGTATTATAGTAGTTATATTCTTGTACATAGGGGGCAGTATTATAGTAGTTATATTCTTGTACATAGGAGCAGTATTATAGTAGTTATATTCTTGTACAGAGGAGTAGTATCAGGGGCGGAACTACCATGGTGCAGCTGGTGCCGCTGCACCAGGGCCCCGGCCAGCTAGGGGGCCCCTGAAGGCTCCAGTGGCGGGTCCGTTCCACTCCCTGACAGGTGGGTGGTAGTGGCTGCAGGAGGAGAATCTCCCCCTCTCCTGTGAGGAATCGCCGCCGCAGATGCAGGGGGTGTCGGAGCAGCGGCAGTGTCCCAGGATTTATTGAATACAGCTGGGACACTGCCTGCATTGATCCCCACTGCTGGCACTTCCGGGATCAGTGTGTGAGCTCAGCTTGGATAGAGCAGCTGAGCTCCTCCTGACCCGGAAGCACTGATGCTGCAGAGGTGCCGGCTTCATGAAGACTGTCTGGGAGCAGGAGCAAGACAAGGTAAGCGCCAATGAGCCGAAGAGAGCAGGGGTGGGGGGAACAGGGGCCACAAGAGGGAAGAAGCAGTGTGAGTGGAGGGGGCCACAAGAGGGGAGAAACAGGGAGACTGGGGGGGGGCAAAAGGGGAGAAGCAGGGAAAATGATGGGGGGGGCCACAAGAGGGGAGAAACAGGGAGACTGGGGGGACAAAAGGGGAGAAGCAGGGAAAATGATGGGGGGCCACAAGAGGGGAGAAACAGGGAGACTGGGGGGCAAAAGGGGAGAAGCAGGGAAAATGATGGGGGGCCACAAGAGGGGAGAAGCAGGGAGACTGGGGGGCAAAAGGGGAGAAGCAGGGAAAATAATGGGGGGCCACAAGAGGGGAGAAGCAGGGTGAATGGGGGTGCACAAGGGGAGAAGCAGGGTGAATGGGGGGCTACAAGAGAGGAGAAACAGGGAGAATGGGGGGGGCACAGGAGGTGAGAAAGGGAGAATGGGGGCACAAGAGGGGAGAAGCAGGGTGAATGAGGGGCACAAGGGGAGAAGCAGGGTGAATGGGGGGCCACAAGAGAGGAGAAATAGGGAGAATGGGGGCACAAGGGGAGAAGCAGGTGAATGGGGGCCACAAGAGGGGAGAAACAGGGAGAATGGGGGGCACAAGAGGGGAGAAGCAGGGAAAATGGGGGGCCACAAGAGAGGAGAAGCAGGGTAAATAGGGAGGGGGGAAAAGTCTGAGTCCCTTCCTGTAAGTTCTCCATGCATACCTAGACCGTATGTCCCTGGCTGGGTGTGCATGTGTGTGTGCCTGGCTGGGGTGCATGTGTGTGTGTGCCTGGCTGAGTGTGCATATGTGTGCTTTCCTGGCCGAGTGTGCATGTGTGTGCTTGCCTGGCCAAGTGTGCATGTGTGTGCGTGCCTGGCTGAGTGTGCATGTGTGTGTGTACACTCCTTGGAGGAGGGCTTAGTAATAATGAGGAGTAGGGAGGGGTGGCAACAGGAGTCACTTAGTTAGAGTCAAACGGTGAGAGAAAGTGAGTCTGCTGACAGCCTTCGGGCTGTGTATACATCCAGCAGCTGTCACTAATGTGCATACAACCTTCAGCAGCATTTAATGTGCATATGTCTCCCAGCAGTCTCCATTGTGCATTTGTCCTGCAGCCGTCTCTATTGTGTATTCTCTGTTGTGTGTATACCCTGGAGCCATCTCCATTGTCTATATGGTCAGCAGCCATCTCCATTGTCTATACGGCCCGCAGCCATATCTATTGTGTATACAGCTAGCAGCCATCTTTATTGTGTATTCTCTATTGTGTATACAGCTATTGTATATTCAGCCCACAGGAGTCTCAAGTGTGTGTGTGTGTGTGTGTGTGTGTGTGTAATATATAATAGAGAGAGAGTGTAAAAAAAGAAAAACGGCACAAAAATATAGAAAAAGGTGGACTTTATTGCGCAATGTAGTGGCCACGCATTGGGCAATAAAGTCCACTTTTTTCTATTTTTTTTTGGGCTGTTTTTCCTTTTTTTACTCTATTGTAAGGAACCATCTGGATTGCTGGTTGGGAAAGCTTTGCACATAACTCGAGGTAATTTTTGGTGCTGTTCCAATTTTTCACTATAAGTATAATGTATGTTTGGGTGGAAGCAGAGCATGGGTGGAGGGCGGAGTCTCAGGGGGCCCCAAAGTTTTGGCAGCAAGGGGCCCTGAAATTCCTAGTGGCAGCCCTGGTGCTGATAGATTACAGCGCCGCCGCCCGCCCGCAGCTTTATTATGACATTAAGGTCTGGGGAAGGGGGGGGGTATGGGTTGTGGGGCGGGTGCTGGGAGATTACAGTGCCGCCGACCGCCCGCAGCATCGCTCTGACATACACTCCCCCGTGGGGTGCTGTCGGGTTTGAGTTGCACCGCACACCCGCAGCTTTATTGTAACATTGAGTCCCGGGGGGGGGCCCTAAAAATTTCTTGCACCGGGGCCCACTACAGTCTGGGTCCGCCCCTGAGCAGTATTATAGTAGTTATATTCTTGTACATAGGGCAGTATTATAGTAGTTATATTCTTGTACATAGGGGCAGTATCATAGTAGGTATATTCTTGTACATAGGGGCAGTATTATAGTTGTTATATTCTTGTACATAGGGGCAGTATTATAGTAGTTATATTCTTGTACATAGGGGCAGTATTATAGTAGTTATATTCTTGTACATAGGGGCAGTATTATAGTAGTTATATTCTTGTACATAGGAGCAGTATAATAGTAGTTATATTCTTGTACATAGGGGCAGTATTATAGGAGTTATATTCTTGTACATAGGGGCAGTATTATAGTAGTTATATTCTTGTACATAGGGGCAGTATTATAGTGGTTATATTCTTCTACATAGGAGCAGTATTATAGTAGTTATATTCTTGTACATAGGGGCAGTATTATAGTAGTTATATTCTTGTACATAGGAGCAGTATTATAGTAGTTATATTCTTGTACATAGGAGCAGTATTATAGTAGTTATATTCTTGTATATAGGAGCAGTAATAGAGTAGTTATATTCTTGTACATAGGGGCAGTATTATAGTAGTTATATTCTTGTATATAGGGGGCAGTATTATAGTAGTTATATTCTTGTACATAGGGGCAGTATTATAGTAGTTATATTCTTGTACATAGGAGCAGTATTATAGTAGTTATATTCTTGTACATAGGAGCAGTAATAGAGTAGTTATATTCTTGTGTATAGGGGCTGTATTATAGTAGTTATATTCTTGTATATAGGAGCAGTATTATAGTAATTATATTCTTGTACATTGGGGATAGTATTATAGTAGTTATATTCTTGTACATAGGCAGCAGTATTATAGTAGTTATATTCTTGTACATAGGAGCAGTATTATAGTAGTTATATTCTTGTACATAGGAGTAGTATTATAGTAGTTATATTCTTGTACATAGGGGCAGTATTATAGTAGTTATATTCTTGTACATAGCAGTAGTATTATAGTAGTTATATTCTTGTATATAGGGGCAGTATTATAGTAGTTATATTCTTGTACATAGGCAGCAGTATTATAGTAGTTATATTCTTGTACATAGGGAGTAGTATTATAGTAGTTATATTCTTGTACATAGCAGTAGTATTATAGTAGTTATATTCTTGTATATAGGAGCAGTATTATAGTAGTAATATTCTTGTATATAGGAACAGTATTATAGTAGTTATATTCTTGTACATAGCAGTAGTATTATAGTAGTTATATTCTTGTACATAGTCAGCAGTATTATAGTAGTTATAATCTTGTACATAGGAGCAGTATTATTGTAGTTATATTCTTGTATATAGGGGCAGTATTATTGTAGTTATATTCTTGTACATAGAGGACAGTATTATAGTAGTTATAGTCTTGTACATAGGGGCAGTTATATAGCATCGGCTTTTCTGGTGCCGGTTGATGTTCGGTCAGATACAGCCAGGTCTACACTATAAGGGGAGATTTTAATTAATCAGGACTGTCTGGTTTATTACTCCATTGAGCCGTCGGTCTCTTACGCTGGGAGCATAGTGTTAAATAGTTTCTAGCTAATCCCATTCAGCCAATTCATTTGGCAATAGTAAAGTATAGAAGTGTTTCTTTCTCTCTCTGATTTCACAACCCCGGTGGAGCGCGGATCCCCCAGAGCCTAAGAGCAGTGAAGCTGACAGGACGCTGCAGGATGACATCATGTGTTTTGCTCTCACTTTCACATCCTGCATTAAACCACATGCAGCACCGCCATCAGTGAGACAAGATGGTGCGGGAGCGGCGGCAGGGGAGCCATTTCCCTGATATTTGAGAGCGGTTTGTGGGCACCTTTGATTCCAGATATTTTACACTATGTCAACACAATTCTCTCTCACCACATGGAAAGCTAATTATTCTGCTGGAATCTGCGGCTCGCGGCCCCTTTATCAGTCTACAGCTCAGAGAACAAATTTTAATTGTTTTTTTGGACATTTTCTTATTAAAGCAAATGTGAGTCTGTGCATCACCAAATATCTGCGCTTTAAAGGAGACCAGTGACCGTGACACATTCTCTGCTCTAAAAGAGAAACATGCCGCACTGGTCCATGGTTATTTCTAATAGTGCAGCTTGGTTCCATTGAAGTAAATAGGGTCCGGCTGCAATACCAGACGCAGCCTGTGGAAAGGAGGGCCGTTGCTTTTCTCGCGCCCTGTGCCAGGTAAGCCACAGAACCAACTAGTACACTAAGGGATTTCCACTTCTGGTACTCACACCCAACACCTTCCACTCCAGGCCTGTAGGGGGAGCTCCACTGGTTACTGTTAAGCCAGATCCCCTATAAATGCAGGTGCTGGGGGCGGAGTTAGCCAGATTTTGAAGTCGCTAGAATAACTGTGAAGTCAGCTCAGTGCCTAGTGAACTAAAACTGGTTACCTGAGCCGTGCTAGGCCCTAAACCGGTCTACCGTCAGAGCCAGTGTGAGGGTTCAGAGAGTGAGGACGAAAGGCAGAGGCGAGGAACAGTACAGCGGAGGCAGAGGAGCCATCCTGGCTCACCCTTTCACAACACCGGTCACTGTAGTCCGAGTCTGCAAGGGAGAGAATAGGCCAGCAGAGAATTTCAGTACACCGCGGATGTTTATCCTCCTGGATAACTGCAGCACCCACATTTGAGAGCCAGGAGCCGCAGAGAGGTAGAGGTAGCCAGACGAGGGCCCTTAGAGCAGCAACACAAGTGTGGAGGAACAGGAAAGGTCAGGCCTGGTTCCAAACACTCCAGACTTCAGGACAAGGGAACAGGACGAGGAGGCCTATAGCTGACTTGGTGTGGAAATCCCGAAGTCCATCCTTCACTGGATCTACTGGTGGCGTCACGACAATTATAAACTTTAATCCCTGTAAATACCTCTTTTTGTTGTCACCGCAAGGGCACAGGCTCAGGCACCGACCACCCGTGACATCCACCGTACCCAAGCGCTCGAGATCTGAGTACCCCAGACCCTCGTGGGCCAGACACTTTACTCTTCTTTTGATCTCCATTATATAATGCTTTAGATGCTGCAATCAATGTCAACCACAGCATCTAAAGGCCCCGTCACACACGTCAATGTCGCCAGCGATCTCCTCACTGGTGAGCTGTCACACAGGCAGACTCACCAGTGATCAGTGGACCAGCGACATCGTGGAAATGATTTAAATATCGTTTCCACAATGTCTTGCTCCCGCTGCCAGGCTGCGGTAAGCGGGAGCAGGCTGGTATCCATGGTAAACTGCGGGTATCTAGGCAGCGCGCGCTGTCTAGATACCCGATGTATGCCTTAGTTACCAGCTTTCTCCGCTCTCCGGATGGTATCCAACGTACACAGCGGGTAACTAGGGTCCCTAGTTACCCGCTGTGTACCTTTGGATACCAGCCGGTCAGCGGAGAAGGTTGGTAACCAAGGAATACATCGGGTATCTAGGCAGCGCGCGCTGCCTAGATACCCGTAGTTTACCATGGATACCAGCACCCAGTTCTTGCTGAGAGGTGCCGGGAGCTGGATAATTGTGCGTCACTCGGTGTCACACGCAGCGATGCTGCGTGTCCACCGGGTGACCATTGCCAGGTTTTCGGACCTATCCGAAAACCTGGCGACCATCAACCAGCGATTTATCACTGGTTGATTCACCATGTCACACGCATCAATATCGCTGCAACGTCATGTGCAGCAGCGACATTGACAGCGATATTGACGCGTGTGACGGCCCCTTTAGGAGTTATCTTTTAATACAAGGATAGCTTTTATTATTTCCGCCTTCGCATTCCTGCAGCCGGCTCTGTAGTCAGGTTTGTCGCAGTTACCTGGTTCAGGACTCTCACATGTAAGAACACCATGTCACCAGGGCCGGGTTTAGATAAAGTGGGGGCCCTATATACTCACATATTTCACCATTACACTCAGACATTTAGGGTGGCTTCACATTAGCGTTCCCCTCCGCAGCGTTCTGCAGAGGGGAATCGCCATGTGTGCGCAGCGGCCGCCAGCTCCTATCTTTATAATGGGAGCACACAGTGCTGCGCTTGACAGCGCAAGACCTTGCGCACCCATTCAGTCCCATATGTGATCTGTGCGCAGGCGGATGCCTGCGTACAGATCACACAGTCTCGTCCGCACCAGGAATGCAACTTGTCGCTTCCCTGGTGTGGACGAGACTGTGTGACAGATCGCATATGGGAGTGAATTGGTGCGCACGGTCATGCGCTGTCAAGCGCAGCACTGTGCGCTCCCATTATAAAGATAGGAGGTCGCGGCCGCTGCGGTCACATTGCGGACCCCTCCGCAGAACGCTGCGAAGGGGTCCGCAAATGTGAACCCAGCCTTAGATTAATCGAGGGCAGTCTGCAATATTATGTCCTTTGTGCTTGTTTCCGGCCTCTTTACACCGATGATGAAGAATGGTGACTGGTAGCTAAATCTGTCATTAATCAATACGTTATCACATTATCAGCATTTCTGCAGTTTGCATCGGGCGATGTGCTACCGAGAACAAGGGTTTTTGTTCCAACATCCAATCACCTGATGCACACTCTTGGCATTCTCTTGATGAGCTTCAAGAGGTAGTCACCGGAAATGGTCTTCCAACAGTCTTGAAGGAGTTCCCAGAGACGCTTAGCACTTGTTGGTCTTTTTGCCTTCACTCTGCAATCCAGCTCACCCCAAACCATCTCGATTGGGCTCAGGTCTGGTGACTGTGGAGGCCAGGTCATCTGGCGTAGCACCCCATCACCGTCACACCTCCTCCTCCATGCTTCACGGTGCGAACCAGGCATGTAGAGTTCATCCGTTCACCTTTTCTGCGTCGCACAAACACACGGTGGTTGGAACCAAAGATCTCCAATTTGGACTCATCAGACCAAAGCACAGATTTCCACTGGTCTAATGTCCATTTCTTGTGTTCTTTAGCCTAAATAAGTCTCTTCTGCTTGTTACCTGTTCTTAGCAGTGGTTTCCCAGCAGCTATTTTACCATGAAGGTCTGCTGCACAAAGTCTCCTCTTAATAGTTGTTGTAGAGATGTATCTGCTGCTAGAACTCTGTGTGGCATTGACCTGGTCTCTAATCTGAGCTGCTGTTAACCTGTAATTTCTGAGGCTGGTGACTAGGATGAACTTATCCTCCGCAGCAGAGGTGACTCTTGGTCTTCCTTTCCTGGGGTGGTCCTAGAATATAAGACATATTTTCCATTGTTTCACACTTTTTTGTTACGTATATGATCCCACATGTGTTAAATCATAGTTTTGATGCCTTCAGTGTGAATCTACAATTTTCATAGTCATGAAAATACAGAAAACTCTTTGAATGAGAAGGTGTGTCCAAACCTTTGGTCTCTACTGTGTACAGTATATATATTGTAGTGATTTGCACACTGGAGGACAGTCAAATGTTAGCGGGATTGAGGCAAACAGGCATGTTTTCAGCTAAACAAAGTCCATAGGTTTATTACACCATAAACCACATACCGTAATATAAAGGATTCATAGTATGTTCATCAACAGAACATTAGTGACATACAGTCTATCCCAATGGCAGGTACGCCCACCTTACATAATATACATAGTCACTTTTAGACACATGTTTACCTTTAGGAGTTATTCCCAGCCCCATTCACTGCCAGGCCATCATTTAGGAAACTGCCTCCCTGGGATCACCAACACCTGTCAGTTCCAGATCCTCAGCAGGACTGTGGATTCCTGAATATCCCTGTGGTCTCCTTATCCCGTATCTTCCAGAACATCGCCCGTTCCACGCTTCCATGCTAGGACAAGGGTCACTCCAAGCACTGAGAGCGAGCACTGGCAGGTTCTTCCAGACTCATCCCAGGCTCTGCATGTGATCTCCGGTCTTCATGCCTTCTAGGGCACCAGCTGGTTCCAAGCAAGAGAGGCCCCATGGTCCCTGAACTGCATGATTCAGAAGGACACCTTCTCCTAAGCATGAGATCTGGCCTCCTGGCCATACATCTTCCAGGGAAGCTCCTGTTCCCAAACACACAGAGACATGTAATGCCATGAACACAGAGATTGTATCCCTTGAGTTACACCCAGGTGTGTGCGGAATCAGGTTGGCCAGACCCCCCCTGTCTTTTGGCTCACCTGCAGTCCTGCACTTGTAATGTATTATCTGACCCTTTGGAATTGCAAGTCCCAGCATACATATTTGCAATGCAACAAGCCGCTGAATTACAATATATACAGTATGAACATGCTTTTTGTTCAGCAATAGAGTCTTGGTGGTGAGCGTGTATACAGGAGCGTGCATACAGGCCATGGAGGGGGAGTGCATTACTTATTGTTTTCTTTGAAACAACTGTACCTGCTGATGCCAGGTCTTTCTCTAGTTCTCAACAGGTGTCTTTGGCTCTTGGACAATTCATCTGATAATTATTCTCACTCCTCTGTCTGAAATCTTCCAGGAAGCACCTTGTCATGGCCGGTTTATGGTGACATAATGTTCTTTTCACTTCTGGATTATGACCCCAAAAGTGATCACTGGAGCCTTCAGTTGTTTAGAATTTGTCCTTTAACCAATGCCTTTAGTATATTTTGCAACAATAAGGTTGTGAAGGTCTTGAGACAGCTCTCAGGTTTTACCCATCATGAGATGTTTCTTGTGTGGCACCTCGGTAATGAGACTCCTTTTTATCAGCCATCAGTTGAACCAGCTGATATTATTCTTCACTAAGTGGCAGGATTGCTTTCTAATTCCTGATAGATTTCAGCTGGTGTTTTGACTTTCCATGGTTGTTTGCACCTCTTTCTTCATGTGTAAAATACTTTTTCTGTGTTATTTCTCATTATTACACATAATTTATGGATGTCTATGGTTTAATTACTTTAACTGTGTAGATTGGATGGGTTGTCACCGACATCTGATGAGAAATTCATGTCACTAGCAGCTTCAGAAATATATTTACTTAGAAAATTGGGGGCGTGTTCAATACTTATTTCACCCAATGTGTGTATATGTGTATATATATGTATATATATAACCTATACACTGTTATGTCAACAAACGTTTCAAAAATCAATGTGCTGGAGAATACAAAAAGCTTTGTAATTTATCCCAATATAAATTGGCTACTTTATCCACTTATGAGCCACTTCTTTCCCTCCCCCACAGCCTCCTGAACTGCTAAAACATGTCTAGTCCCTCTTGTTTTTACTGTCTGTTAACTGACTGATCAGAATGCAGCTTTGTATTGAAGTCTATGCATAAGGAGAAGGAAAAGGGAGGAGTACAGTGTCAGAAAGAAGTAGTAAGTGCTGCTTTTTAGTAAGTGTTTTATCTCACCAAGTGCTGGACTCGCAGCTACACCGCTAAGTATTTAATGTCCAGCAGATTACGGCTGCTTCTGCACATACTATATGGTGAGACAGAAGAGCAGGAATCCCTCATGTCTGTGTGTACTATGTATGGGAGACATCATGGCAAATACTCTCCACCCATAATAGAGGGATCAAAGGAGAAAACTGAAAAGGAGGAGGCTAAAATGGCCAATGTAAGAGAGATTCCTTGTGTTCACACACTACAGTTTATTCTGATCAGTCACCTGAAATGGCAGGAAAGGTTTAAACCTTTCATTAATTGATGATGTTGTTTCTGCAGGATCTGCCAACTAAGAGGATACCGTACCGCGCCAATGCCCCGGCCGGGTCTTTCTTTGCAAGAGACAATACAGCAAACTTTCTGTCCTGGTGCAGAAGTATTGGTGTTGGGGAGACGTGTTTGTTTGAGTCAGAAGGACTAGGTAAGAAAAACCCATGGATTCATGATAAACGTATGATGACGTAACTGTGCGGTTTTGAAGGTATTATATTATATTATATTATATTAGGAACATAACACTATTTTTTTTCTTCACGCAAAAGTCACTGGGAAAAACTGTAATCTTAAAGGAAACCTGTCACCTAGTTTAGACCCCATAATCTATCACTATCTGTCCCTGCAGCCTCCTAGTACCATCCCTGTCTGAGCTAAGTGTGTGCTGTAATGGTTGTCAAAAATGCGTCTTTACACTTACAAGTGTATATGCTCAGTAGGCATCTAGACTACAGTATGTAGTCAGCCCGGGCATCCTCCATGGCTGCATTCCCCGCCCTCGCTGCTGGTATCACGCCCCGGTTCATTCTGAAGAACCCTCCTAATTTCAAATTCATGACTCCTCCTTCCGGGTATGACGCATCGGCCGGACGTCATTTCCGGTTCTGCACAGTGGGGGTGTATTGGTGTGCAGGGGGCGTTCTGAAGCCAGCCCATATACCCGATAATCCCCCACAATGCACCAGACCGAAGCGTCATAACCATTACAGCACACATTTAGGCCAGACAGGGATGGTTAGGGATGTAGTGGGAAGCTAAAATGATGGGTAGTGATAGCTCGTTTTTGCCCCCGAACCTGACAGGTTCCCTTTAATATTCGTCTCCTGTTGACTTGATTACAAGAATTTAAACCATGCTGGAATTTTGTCATTTTATTGCAAGGTTGAGGGGAAAAAATTAGGTAAAGGTAACCTGTGATTTATGATGGATGTTGAAAAAACGTCTATGGGGGTCTATGGACCTGTGTCCTGGTGGTCTATTGATCTGACCTATGTCCTGCTGCTCCATGGATCTGACCTGTGGACCTTTGTTCTGCTGGGCCATGGATCTGACCTTGTGTCCTGCTGGTCCAGGGATCTGACCTTTTTGTCCTGTTGGTCTATGGATCTGACCTTTTGTCCTGATGGTCTATGGATCTGACCTGTTGTCCTGGTTGTCTATGGATCTGACCTTTTGTCCTGGTCGTCTATGGATCTGACCTGTTGTCCTGGTGGTCTATGGATCTGACCTTTTGTCCTGTTAGTCTATGGATCTGACCTGTTGTCCTGGTCGTCTATGGATCTGACCTTTTGTCCTGGTCGTCTATGGATCTGACCTGTTGTCCTGGTGGTCTATGGATCTGACCTTTTGTCCTGTTAGTCTATGGATCTGACCTGTTGTCCTGGTCGTCTATGGATCTGACCTTTTGTCCTGGTCGTCTATGGATCTGACCTGTTGTCCTGGTCGTCTATGGATCTGACCTGTTGTCCTGGTGGTCTATGGATCTGACCTGTTGTCCTGGTGGTCTATGGATCTGACCTTTTGTCCTGTTAGTCTATGGATCTGACCTGTTGTCCTGGTCGTCTATGGATCTGACCTGTTGTCCTGGTCGTCTATGGATCTGACCTTTTGTCCTGGTCGTCTATGGATCTGACCTTTTGTCCTGGTCGTCTATGGATCTGACCTGTTGTCCTGGTCGTCTATGGATCTGACCTGTTGTCCTGGTCGTCTATGGATCTGACCTGTTGTCCTGGTCGTCTATGGATCTGACCTTTTGTCCTGGTCGTCTATGGATCTGACCTGTTGTCCTGGTGGTCTATGGATCTGACCTTTTGTCCTGTTAGTCTATGGATCTGACCTTTTGTCCTTTTTGTCTATGGATCTGACCTTTTGTCCTGGTCGTCTATGGATCTGACCTGTTGTCCTGGTCGTCTATGGATCTGACCTTTTGTCCTTTTTGTCTATGGATCTGACCTTTTGTCCTTTTTGTCTATGGATCTGACCTGTTGTCCTGATGGTCCATGGATATGACCTTTTGTCCTGGTGGTCTATGGATCTGACCTTTTGTCCAGGTGGTCTATGGATCTGACCTGTTGTCCTGATGGTCCATGGACATGACCTTTTGTCCTGCTGGTTAGGTAAAGGTAATCTGTGATTTATTATGGATGTTGAAAAAACGTCTCTGGTGGTCTATGGACCTGTGTCCTGGTGGTCTATTGATCTGACCTGTGTCCTGGTGGTCTATTGATCTGACCTGTGTCCTGATGGTCTATTGATCTGACCTGTGTCCTGGTGGTCTGTGGATCTGACCTTTTGTCCTGCTGCTCCATGGATCTGACCTGTGGACCTTTGTCTGGCTGGGCCATGGATCTGACCTTTTGTCCTGATGGTCTATGGATCTGACCTTTTGTCCTGATGGTCTATGGATCTGACCTTTTGTCCAGGTAGTCTATGGATCTGACCTTTTGTTATGCTGGTCTATGGATCTGACCTTTTGTCCTGCTGCTCCATGGATCTGACCTGTGGACCTCTGTCTGGCTGGGCCATGGATCTGACCTTTTGTCCTGATAGTCTATGGATCTGACCTTTTGTCCAGGTAGTCTATGGATCTGACCTTTTGTTATGCTGGTCTATGGATCTGACCTTTTGACCTGATGGTCTATGGATCTGACCTTTTGTCCTGTTAGTCTATGGATCTGAACTGTTGTCCTGATGGTCCATGGACATGACCTTTTGTCCTTTTTGTCTATGGATCTGACCTTTTGTCCTGGTGGTCTATGGATCTGACCTTTTGTCCTGGTGGTCTATGGATCTGACCTTTTGTCCTGGTGGTCTATGGATCTGACCTTTTGTCCTGCTGCTCCATGGATCTGACCTGTGGACCTTTGTCTGGCTGGGCCATGGATCTGACCTTTTGTCCTGATGGTCTATGGATCTGACCTTTTGTCCTGATGGTCTATGGATCTGACCTTTTGTCCTGTTAGTCTATGGATCTGACCTGTTGTCCTGATGGTCCATGGACATGACCTTTTGTCCTGCTGGTTAGGTAAAGGTAATCTGTGATTTATTATGGATGTTGAAAAAACGTCTCTGGGGGTCTATGGACCTGTGTACTTGTGGTCTATTGATCTGACCTGTGTCCTGGTGGTCTATTGATCTGACCTGTGTCCTGATGGTCTATTGATCTGACCTGTGTCCTGGTGGTCTGTGGATCTGACCTTTTGTCCTGCTGCTCCATGGATCTGACCTGTGGACCTTTGTCTGGCTGGGCCATGGATCTGACCTTTTGTCCTGATGGTCTATGGATCTGACCTTTTGTCCTGATGGTCTATGGATCTGACCTTTTGTCCAGGTAGTCTATGGATCTGACCTTTTGTTATGCTGGTCTATGGATCTGACCTTTTGTCCTGCTGCTCCATGGATCTGACCTGTGGACCTTTGTCTGGCTGGGCCATGGATCTGACCTTTTGTCCTGATGGTCTATGGATCTGACCTTTTGTCCTGATGGTCTATGGATCTGACCTTTTGTCCAGGTAGTCTATGGATCTGACCTTTTGTTATGCTGGTCTATGGATCTGACCTTTTGTCCTGCTGCTCCATGGATCTGACCTGTGGACCTCTGTCTGGCTGGGCCATGGATCTGACCTTTTGTCCTGATAGTCTATGGATCTGACCTTTTGTCCAGGTAGTCTATGGATCTGACCTTTTGTTATGCTGGTCTATGGATCTGACCTTTTGTCCTGATGGTCTATGGATCTGACCTTTTGTCCTGTTAGTCTATGGATCTGAACTGTTGTCCTGATGGTCCATGGACATGACCTTTTGTCCTTTTTGTCTATGGATCTGACCTTTTGTCCTGGTGGTCTATGGATCTGACCTTTTGTCCTGGTGGTCTATGGATCTGACCTTTTGTCCTGGTGGTCTATGGATCTGACCTTTTGTCCTGCTGCTCCATGGATCTGACCTGTGGACCTTTGTCTGGCTGGGCCATGGATCTGACCTTTTGTCCTGATGGTCTATGGATCTGACCTTTTGTCCTGATGGTCTATGGATCTGACCTTTTGTCCTGTTAGTCTATGGATCTGACCTGTTGTCCTGATGGTCCATGGACATGACCTTTTGTCCTGCTGGTTAGGTAAAGGTAATCTGTGATTTATTATGGATGTTGAAAAAACGTCCTCTGGGGGTCTATGGACCTGTGTACTTGTGGTCTATTGATCTGACCTGTGTCCTGGTGGTCTATTGATCTGACCTGTGTCCTGATGGTCTATTGATCTGACCTGTGTCCTGGTGGTCTGTGGATCTGACCTTTTGTCCTGCTGCTCCATGGATCTGACCTGTGGACCTTTGTCTGGCTGGGCCATGGATCTGACCTTTTGTCCTGATGGTCTATGGATCTGACCTTTTGTCCTGATGGTCTATGGATCTGACCTTTTGTCCAGGTAGTCTATGGATCTGACCTTTTGTTATGCTGGTCTATGGATCTGACCTTTTGTCCTGCTGCTCCATGGATCTGACCTGTGGACCTCTGTCTGGCTGGGCCATGGATCTGACCTTTTGTCCTGATGGTCTATGGATCTGACCTTTTGTCCAGGTAGTCTATGGATCTGACCTTTTGTTATGCTGGTCTATGGATCTGACCTTTTGACCTGATGGTCTATGGATCTGACCTTTTGTCCTGTTAGTCTATGGATCTGAACTGTTGTCCTGATGGTCCATGGACATGACCTTTTGTCCTTTTTGTCTATGGATCTGACCTTTTGTCCTGGTGGTCTATGGATCTGACCTTTTGTCCTGGTGGTCTATGGATCTGACCTTTTGTCCTGCTGCTCCATGGATCTGACCTGTGGACCTTTGTCCGGCTGGGCCATGAATCTGACCTTTTGTCCAGGTGGTTTATGGATCTGACCTGTTGTCCTGATCGTCCATGGACATGACCTTTTGTCCTGCTGGTTAGGTAAAGGTAATCTGTGATTTATTATGGATGTTGAAAAAACGTCTCTGGTGGTCTATTAATCTGACCTGTGTCCTGGTGGTCTATTAATCTGACCTGTGTCCTGGTGGTCTATTGATCTGACCTGTGTCCAGGTGGTCTATTGATCTGACCTGTGTCCTGGTGGTCTATTGATCTGACCTGTGTCCTGGTTGTCTGTGGATCTGACCTTTTGTTCTGCTGCTCCATGGATCTGACCTTTTGTCCGGCTGGGCCATGGATCTGACCTTATGTCCTGGTGGTCTATGGATCTGACCTTTTGTCCAGGTAGTCTATGGATCTGACCTTTTGTCCAGGTAGTCTATGGATCTGACCTTTTGTCCAGGTAGTCTATGGATCTGACCTTTTGTCCTGTTATTCTATGGATCTGACCTTACACCTGCTGGTCTATGGATCTGACATTTGTCCCGATGGTCTATGGATCTGACCTTTTGTCCTGTTATTCTATGGATCTGACCTTACACCTGCTGGTCTATGGATCGGATCTGTGGACCTGTGTTTTGATGGTCTATGGATCTGATGTATGGAGCTACAACTATGTATCAGTATGGTTATGGAGACATGTCCTTCTGTACCACATCCTACACTATAATTCTCATCATCCCATAAAATGTTAACTACAAAGGCTTTCTACATTTTAATAAAGAGATCCTTTAGCTCCGAGAACCTGATAATCTGGCTTCCCTCCAGTCCTGAGGCAGAGCGCTCAGAGGTTTACTGTCCATCTATTGAAGGTATCGTCTTCCTTTTTCACTGAAGCGTCTTTATCAGGGCTCATCACGTTATGAAGCACATGACGCCTTTCAGCCGGCACATAAAGAAGTGATATTTTCATCAGAAGTCAGATAACGGGAGGTAGGATAAATGGGAGCAGTGTCTGTGGATGAAAAGGCTTCTATCCCTGCCTGGACTGACACCGGATGCCTCCGCGCCGCGTCCTCCTTCCACCCTCTTTGTGAAAG